>CM021697.1:10559236-10629800 GCA_011074415.1 Stictonetta naevosa | reverse complement strand
AAAGAAAAGAAAAGAAAAGAAAAGAAAAGAAAAGAAAAGAAAAGAAAAAAGAAAAGAAAAGAAAAGAAAAGAAAAGAAAAGAAAAGAAAAGAAAAGAAAAGAAAAGAAAAGAAAAGAAAAGAAAAGAAAAAAGATGAAAGAAAAGAAAAGATGAAAGAAAAGGAAAGAAAAGGAAATATAAAAAAAGCTGCATACATTAATGTAGCAACTCTGGTATACTGCAAACAGAGGATTTTCTTCTGGATTCTGTGCAAAAGAACAAATTAGGAGATATTTGGAGCCCAGGTTTCCAGCTCAAACTTTTGTCCCCCCCTTGAGAGAGGGAGAGGTCCTTACTCTGGAGCTGTTCTTGTAACAACATGAAGTTCTGTATGTCACAGACTTTTAGTTAGCATGAAGTCATGAGGAAAAAATGTGCGTTCAGATTGCCTGGCTTTCTCCACATTACTACAGAGAGCAGCAGGTGCTGCATACAACATGCACAAAATCAGTCATTTGGCTGAATTCAAGCAGCAGATTGCAAACTCGAGGAACACAGTGATCAGGAGCCATTGCTCTCCATTTGTTAGTCAGTGTAGAAGTTCATTAAGGCTTCTGACACTGATTTTTCAACTCTAACCTTTAAAACAGCCAGAAAAACAGCATGCCATCCCTAACGATGTTTCTAACATCCTAAGTGCTGGGTCTCTGGCCTCCTTCTAAGGATCTTCTTCTTGGCCTGTGCAGTCTCAATTATGCCAGCCCAGATGCTGGTTACCATCCGCACAGTACCACATGCAGTGACTGAAGCTTCATCACTATGTCCCAAAGGGCACATTCACTCTGGCATATATCTGGCGTGATGTCACTGATTGGCATGGGGTTTTACACTGGTATCAATACAAGCAAAATTATTTCTCTCCATTTTTTTATTTTTAATTATTATTTTATTATTTTTGTTTCAAGACTCTGAGGAAATTAACGTTCAGAGGCTTGAAAAAAAATGAGTTATTAATGAATTTCTTTAACAATAGAAAATCACTCAGGAATATGTTGGACTTCATGTGGCCTCTGTCAAAAGCATAAAGGTCAGTCTATTGCTCACAAAAGACACACATTCATAGTGTACTGTCTTCAGCAAAGGGAGTTTAAAATAGTTTTTATTTTTTTTTATTATTATTTTTTTTTTTTCAGATTGGAGTTATTTTTAACCTTGATCATTTAAGTTACCCAAATTAAAGCACAGCCATAAGAACAGTTGTATCAGTTGGATCAAATAGAAGCATGTAATATGAAAATGGGAACAATCATCTGAAGGTGGAAAGGAGAGGGTGTTAGATTGATTTTATCTCCAAAACTATCATGAAACAATAACAAGAGATTATTAAATGGATCTCTATCTAAAATGAAATAGACAGGGTTGCTGCACATACAGACTTGAACTTACTACACAAGTGCTCCTATAGTCTGTTCAGAGAATGTGCCTGATTCCCAAATTTAAAGCAGTTATAATTTAAGCTTTTGAAAAATTATTCTTGAGCGGATTTGACCAGACTTGTTGATTTCATTACAGGACTAATCTGCAACTCCTATTTATGCAGAACAACTTCCACAAACAGATTGGTGCTTGTTTCCTAAAGATCAAGGTTCAAGTGCAAAATATTCAGAGAGGAGAAACATGACAATAAATAAAATGAAATGCTTTGCAAGGACAGTGGTGTTACATTGATCTTCTTTGCCCTTCAAGTGTTAAACAGAGTACAGACTTCTGCATTACTAGTACAGCTGTGAACCTAAAGGCATGACTTGGAATCTTCCAACTTTCAAGAATTTCCTTTGAGAAGAACACAAAGTAATTTGTAAGGACAAAACTGTAACAGAGTATGAAAACAGAAAATAGGAACCTGTGTGATTAACACAGGAAAAAAAAAAAAAAGAAAAAAAATAGAAAAAAAAGTGGAAAACTCATTTTTTCTCTTAAAAGAGAATAAGAATCTAGGAATTTTTTTTTTTTTTTTTTTTTTTTTTTTTTTTACATAGGGCTCTGTGTAGCATGAGTTATTTCTTTCTAGATAAAACATTGAAACAAACTCAGTTTGCTTTCTGATATAACTTCATTTCTGCTGTGGGCACATGTAGTGTGGTCTAGAAACATCCAAGCAAATCAAGTCAGTAGGGCAAAGAACACAGAGCACTACACTCTGCACCCCAGAACAGTATCAGCTTAGTTCCAAAATAGTAGTACCACATGAAAGCAATGTTGTTGCTAAATGAATAAACTATGACTGTTATCATAGGTACAGTGCCACATGTATATTACTCCTTTTTGAGAGCTGACATAATCATTTCTGGATGGCTTTTTCTGTAACACAGGATTCAATGTTGTTAATACACATGTGAATTGTAAGAATCACTAAATCACGGAACCACAGAATGGCTGAGGTTGGAAGGGACCTCTGAAGATCATCTAGTCCAACCCCGCTGCCGAGCAGGATCACCAAAAGCACGTTGCATAGGATGGCATCCAGGCAGGTTTTGAATATCTCCAGAGAAGGAGGGTCCACAACCTCTCTGGGCAACCTGTCCCAGTGCTCTGTCACCCTCATAGTAAAGAAGTGCCCCCTCATATTCAGCAGGAACCTCATGTGCTTCTGTTTGTGCCCATTGCACTGGGCACAACTGAACAGAGACCGGCTCCATCCTCTTAACACTCTCCCCACAGATATTTCATAGAATAATAGAATGGCTGGTTAAAAAGGCCCAGTTTTCTTAGCCTGTCCTCACATGACAGGTGCTCCAGTCCTCTAATCACCTTCATACCCCTCTTCTGGACTCTCTCCAGTGGTTCTATGTCCCTCTTGTACTGCGAATACAAGAATAAGGAAATCCAGTAAAATACCAAGACCTGAGCACTGAACTAAAATTTTGGCATGTTAAACTGCCCATATTATTTTTAATCCATCAGTTCTATACTATGTTGCTTCAGCATTGCTCAGTTTTCCTCCAAAGCAGTCTTCTTTTCAGAACAGGCAGAATTTATAAATGAATAAATACTAAAATTTTGCCAGAGAAAAGACAGAGATGAGCACTGAGAAGGAAAAGAGCACTTGAGATTTTTCACCTTCTGAAGTACTAAATCTTTCATTCAGGTGAATAAGTGATAATTATAAAATCTTCTTTTTCCAGCTTTAAGAATATAAGGGAATAGTAAGAAAAATCTCTGGAGATCTGGTAAAGGAGAAGTGAGAGAAATATAAATGAAAAAATAAATGAATAGAGTTAATGATGTGTAGCTATGAAATCCTGGGTTGAATCACCAGAACTACAATATAATTTTCCTGCTTAGCCCCTGGTGAAATATTTAAAAACATTTTAGCATTTTACTGGTATAAATGTGAGTCAGTAGTTTCTGTGAAGTCTTGGGTATACTGTTACAAAACTAGGTGAATGTTGTTTCTGGGCTCCCAAGAAGGAGTTTCAAGCAAACCTTTTTGATCCTGAAGAGTTTCAAAGTAAAAACAAATGTTCGGACGAACAAACAAACCTCATGCAATCAAATTAGTTTCTCCTAGCACAGCAGTTTCACAGGAACAGTTGTTAGAGGTTGTATTTGCTTTCAATCACACTTTTTGAGATCTGTATGCACAAGACACTGAGTATTCATCTCAGTTCACTAGTTGCTGAAGTCTATACTCTCACTGGCGTAAATAGTAAGATGTTCTATAATTTAAGTGAGCTTTGAAAAGCACCCCTTATTTATGGTCTTCTTAATATAGAAGAAAATTGCACCTCTACATTCAAGCCAGAGATAACAGGAGGGTAGTAAATGATTTGACTAAATCTTTTAATATGGAACAGGAAACATTATTACTTCAAATATTTACAGTTTTGTTCTTAGGATTGAGTGATAGACACATTTAAATATGAACATAAGCAAATTTATCAAGTCACAAGTCTCAGAAGACTCAAGGCTATCTTTTGCTTTAACATATCTCTTTAGGGAGCATTCTGGGGAGGGTTTGGTCAAATGCTATTGTTAACTGTCTGTCCTACTTCTAGCACACTTTTTCTGCTTGGATATTTACTGGGGAGGGAATAAAGGATGTAACTTGGAGGTGGTGGTGCAAAAGCAAAGCTGTTCAGAGATAACTTTGTAGTTACTGTGAGTAGCCTACTCACTGCTACAGTTCCATTAGCCCTGATTCCAATGTTGGACAATGGTAGATCACTCAGCAGCACAGATATAATCCAGAACATGTGCAAACCAAACTCATTAGAACTGTATTAGATGGCTTTTGCGATTTTATGGCAGATTTTTGCTGGCTGTGTGAGAACAGATGCTCCCTGGTCAGCACATAGGCCGCTGGTTAATCCTTCAAAATGTTTTGAACAAATCTGAACCAGCAAGAGTGGGTTTACACTGGATCGGTGCTTTGTGGCATGTGGCCATGGAGTTTTGGATTTGATAGGAAGAGCCCCAGAGCCAAGTTTTCTGTCTTGTTGAACCATAGCCCAGGTAAACATAAAAATAATTTTTGCTCCATAGTAACAGATACCGCCATGGTATCTTACAAAAGGGACATATGTGGTCACTATAATAGAGAAACACAGCATTTTTATTTAAAATAGGTACAAGTTATTGTGCAAGAAAAGTGGTATTTTTCTTTTTATTTCTAGTTAGGTAACTAGGGAATATTGCTGACCTCATGCTCTTTGTCCTGTGTTTGTAGTCTTTCAGGGCCTATATCTGTTCTTTATGGGCAGAATTCCAGAGGGATGACAGCACTTTTTCTCTCTCTTACCTTAACTCTGAATAGTGGTTCTAGGAAAAGAAACTACCCAGAAACCCAACCAAATCTGAATCCTTATCCACAGTGGGCTGCTGTTCCTATTACTTTACATGTTCTTAAAAGCAGACTATTTTTTATTCGTAAAAATGTCATTATGACAGAGGAGCAAATGGAAATTGTACTCCACCCTCTCCAGCTCTTACTCTTCTGAGTGAAAATAACTGACTTAGGTTCAATCTAAATGTATTGTGCATTCATAATGTGTTATTACAGTCATGTTCTATCACCGGTAGCATCAATAAATATATACATATATATTTCCTTCAAGAAACTCATTTTAATTAACTATGATGAGACTCAGGAGTCTTTTAAAGAAGAACATGGTGATAAGATAAATCTGTATTTGAGACAAATAAATTAAATATGGAATGACACATAATAAAAGCATCAACTCTATTGTTAATTTCCTAAATAAATCATATTTTAGCATCTCAGTACAGTGACATAGTTTAATGAATACCAAGGGACAAATGAAGATTTCTCTGATACAGAATTTGTACTAATTGCTTCAAGTAAAGAATCCCTGGTTTCTTACCAGCACAAGACAGAACAGATTTCTTCCTCAAAACTTTTCTTAATCTGTAGTGCACCAGTGAGAGCAATTCAGTGGGGGCCCCATCCAGTTCCACCGTAGTCAGTAGAAAAGACTCCAACTGGGATTTGGATCAAATCCTTACTGACATTGCAGGGTGGGGTTAACAATGTAAAAAGCTATCGTGTCCAGATCTGACTATCTAAGACCAGATGTGCAAAGCAGGAAACCATATGATTAGATTCAAACAATAAATAAAGAAGGAGTTGCCCTTGTTTAGAAGTGTTTTCCACTAGTGGAGATTTTCTAACCATGACAACATGCTGCAGGATTCACTGTTAAGTCATTGAATGACTGAACCTCTATCCTACTGAATCTTTGGGGATTCTGGATAAGCAGAAAGAACAAATGTAAGAGATCACTTCATGTCCAGCTAAAGCCAACAAAGATTTTCATACTGAACTTTATTCTGGTTTTAATTTTCTGCATTTTGAGTTACTTATCTTCTTTGAACCTGCTTTTGCAGGATCATTTTAACTTCTGTAGTGTGTTTCTGGTTAATAAAAGTAGGCATTGTTATAAACAGGACATGCTGAAAACAGCTTTGCCACTCCTTTCATTGCCTCCTTCATTGCCTCCCTTTTTCTCTCCCCCATCCTTTCTTCCTCCCTTTCTTATCCTTGTCTCCCTCCCTCTCTCTCTCCTTCCCTCCCTCCCATTTTCTAACTCTTCTGTGTAAATAAGTTTTTCTTGATCAAAACGGAAAAAGAAGAAAGAGGAGGAATATTACAATGTCAACAAAACCAACCAACCAAAAACATAACAAAAGCAAACAAACTAACAAACGAAACAAGACAAAAAGCTACCCCAAGTGATCTGCATATGATCTTACAGATTTCAGCAATTCCTAAATTGTGGTGGTTACAGAAATGAGCACACCATGGGCCCATTATCTCTTTTGCACCTTGTGTGCCTGTCTAAACTGGATTGGAAATATTTTAATTCTGATTTGTAGTTTTTGTTTTGTTTTGTATTGTTTTGTTTTGCAATGACTCTTGCAAATTTTTCCCACTGAGACAAGTGTCTAAAGGAACCAAAGGAACCAGCAAATAGACTTTTTTTTTTTCTTTTTTTCTCTTTTTTTTTTTCTTTTTTTTACTTTATATATACTTTGACATTGCAAAACATCAAATCACATGTGCAATATGGGAATAGAGGGAGTTATGCAGTTAGTCATAGCTGGATAGGCCCCCAGAACCTAATAAAATATTTGGGCAGCATTTTCAGGATAAAAGACCCTGTACTAACAGGTCTTTTAAGACAGGTCTTTAAGACTGAAAGTTTTCACAACTGTAATTGTATTACTGTCTAGGAGCAGCCACCATGAAGAAGGTGCCTGAATACAAGCTGATGTGAGAGTCTTAGACACGCTTAAAATCTCTAAAATTACCAGTCACTATTTTCCCATTTATTATTGCTGTAAAAGAATGTAAGGACTTATACATTAGCACAAAGGTGGACATTGTCCTGTTTTCATTTCCATTCACTTCTCTTTCAAGGAAATAACTTGCACCTGGAATACAAACCTCCCCTGTTCTACAAAGAGTAGTAAGAACAAAATCCAACTGTTAAAAATCCCAAGGCAGATGCTGTGAAAGTGTCTTTCACCCTTGCCACTAGTATCATGTTTTAGTATAATTAAAAGATCTATATAATGTGGCAATACTAAATGAAGGATGAGGGGTTAGATGCTTTTTTTCTTTTTTTTTTTTTTTTTTTTTTTTCTCTTTGCAGAGCAACATGTTATAGGAATATGGGTTTCCAAACGAGAAAATTGTTCAATTTTATTGTGCACAAAAGGGTTTCAAGAGAAGAGACAAAAAGAGAAGAAGAGAGAAGTAACAGCATTCCTAAGTAATGTAATGTGGTAGAGAGGGCTGAAGATGGATTTCTAAGGCTGTAGTTCAAAATCACTGCTGAATCTGTATGTACTGGCGGAATCAACTCTTCAACTTGATGGAGGTCAGCCCTGTTCCAGCTAAGGTCATTCAGATTAGTTTGGTCAGCTACCAAGCCAGCTGGTAAACAGATGCTTTCTTATGAGTTGATGGTTTAGAATGAATTAGGCCAAATGCTTTGATAACAGTTGACATGAGAAATGTGATTAATACAACATTGTGTTTTCTTTATTTTATCATTAGAAATTTTTGGTGTACAGAAATATTGCATTATATTTAATTAAGTTGACAGCATATAAAAATCATGAAAATGTGCAAAAAGATTTGTCTGAACTACAATATCAACACCATTGTTACTGTAGTCATGTTCGTGGGTCTTTTTAACAATCCTGTGAGAAAAGCATATTTTTGAGTTATGTTACAGTTGCAGTAATTCCTTAAGTCACCAAGCAGGTCCCGGTGCCCTCCTTCCTACCAGTTACTATATGTGCACAGCTACTAAATAAGTACACTTTTGCTGGATTCAAGGAAATCAAAATGTCTGCTGTAAAAGATGTTTTTGCCCTTCCAGAAATACCAGCATGAGCTTGTATCACTCAGAATCTGTCTCAACATGTAGTCCTGAAGAAGCTTATGGACTTTCCCTAGAGATGGATGGGCAACAATTCTAATTCTTTTTCATTCTCTTGGTCCTCCCCTTGGACCCCCCCCCCCCCCCCCGCCTTTTTTTGTTTGTTTTTTTGTTTTCCAATGGACATTATTCAGGCTTGGCCATAATTAGCTTATCTCAGAAAATATACAGTCCCTCATAGTTGCCACTTGTTGGCTGTTAAGTAAACACAGACAAGATATGGATAAACTGATCTGGATTCTCCTGTCTCTTCCTATCTTCCCGCTTACTCCATTCACCTAGAGGCATACAACTCATTTACACCACTGTAAACAAGATCCATCTATTGGCTTCACAGACTCATACCGGTTGTTTCTCCTGTTAAACGATACCTTTGAGAATTGTCATTTCTGTAGGCATCTGGTCCCAAAGCAGTGAAAGCAGGGGTATGGAGGCAGGGATGGAGGGGAGGGTCTGTGCCAGCACCCCCCATCTGCAGAGCAAAAACACCTGTTGGAAGTGTCAGATCTGATCAAGTCTGCAGCAAGCAGGAATGCTGCAGTTGCTCAATTTTAAGCTCACCAGAAGACACCAAAGGTGAAGATTAATATTTGGTTTCTTTCCTTTAAGTTGAAACTACCAGTATCCTATGAAACAGAAACCGCTGAGCACATCAGCATATTTGTGATATTAGATGCATCTAGTAACTTGGAGATGCTATTAATATTTATAGCCAACATGTTTCACAATTTTCTTACAAACTTTGCCATATGTATGTCATCTACAGCATAAAAATGTCAACATATAATGTATGCAGGTGCATATACCTGAGTTAAGACACAAGTTAAATGCTGAAATGAATGTGAAAAACTACTTCTTTTTATCACTTTTAGAACCAAAATACAGAATAGAATTTGAATGCCCGGTCACCTGTCAGCAGATAATTTTATGCCATAGGTAATATAACGATATCTCGACCATCAGAGAAATGTGAAGCAAGTTGCATGTAAGTTAAATGAACATAGATATTACTTCACAACACTACTAACCTGGATGTAAGATGCTGCAAAACCTACAGTTATCCTGGGAAAAATAAACAACTGCGGTAATATACTTTTTTAATTTTTTTCCATGAAACTTCACATTAACATGTATTTGAGAATATGAAGGAGAAACAGTTAACAGACATTATAAACTCTGGGGAAATTCACTGTAACTGAGAAATGACTGGAAATTGAAAGCACTCTCTTAGGGTTTAGTCAGCAGATGTCCTGCCATTTGGGTCCATCACTGTTCATGCTCTCAAATCAAAATCACATGAGGGCCTTTGGGAAGCAGAGTTTTCAGACTGTTTCCCCCTGCAATCTGTCAGAAGTTTTCCATTAAGAAATACCACCCTGGACTGGATCTTGTTAAGATCACGATTCTGATCTCAGCCCTTCCCTTTCTCTCTAATAGATGATTTTTCATAAGGATTTCTTCACTACTGCTTGCCTGTTCTTTTCTTTCTCCAGATAATTTTTTATCCTCAGTGTCATTTTTTTCCACTCATTCCTCAAAGTGAACTTTAAAAGTGTAACTTCCAGGAGAATTTACATCTTTTCAGAACCAGAATGAGATTTAGCTTGAAGAAAACTTTTTCCTCTACACCCTCCTGCCCCAAACGTGGGGGTTTTCTTGTTTATCAGGAGTTGTGCTTCCAAAGACCTGCCATCAGCCTCTGGGCATCCCTTCCAGTGGCTGCTACCATGGAGCTGCTCCCTCTCCTACTGGAAGGCTGGAGCAGAAGTGACAAAGATGCCAAGACTCTTGTGAGTGTGTGGTTCCAGGGCCTATTGGCATCGTTGTACCAAAGCTGTGCTCCCCTGTTCAGCTGGTTGTGTAGTCATCAGAAGGACTGATACAGTTCTGCCTCTTGACTTTCAGCCTTTTGGGAGCAACTCAGGTACAATGTGTCTTTCACAGGTATCTTCTTTCCCAGTAAAAAGGCCATAAATTGTGCAACACTTATGGTTTGACTGTTCATGTGATGGATACAGCTGGGAGCCATACACACAGAGGAACTGGAGCCTGCCCTCAGCACAGCCTTCGCTGGAGGAAGCTACAAACTCATTTTACTTTCTGATCTAATATATCTTATCTATATGACTTGGAGACTGTAAAACCAAGAGCCTTTATTACACTTGGGCTTGTGAGTGACAGAAATAGATTAACGCTGCCATGAAAGTGTATCATACTGCCAGAAAGCATGAACAAAGGCTTAAATGAGACTTTACAGCCTCCCTTCCAGTGGTATCTGAGTTCCTGTGCTGCTTCCACCTTTATGGGAGCTTCAACCCCAGGGTTAAATACAAATGTGTCTATGATTTGACCTGCACAGTTAGGGTCCTGGTGCTGGGGTGAACTGGATTATAAGAATTCTCAATGTTTTTTAAAAGCTGTTTTGTCTTCTTTGTTTGTAGCTGTATCCCTTTAGATTATGCTCTGTCATGCTTAGGAACAGTTCCTGAACACAGACCGAAACATGGGTAAATATGTTTTTTTCATTCTTTCCACATTGCCAATCTTCCTCACATAGACCTACCACAATGTGTCTTGCACTGTGTAATCAAACATTGAAAAGAATACAAGAATAACAGAGCTAAGCTTTGTGGTTCACCACGTACATGGCAGCACTGACTCCAAATCCTCATGTCAAAGCAAACGCTGGTCTCAACCCCCCATTTAGTACGATGTGTGAGTTTTATCTAAGTGGGTCTGACAAGTGATATGCTGAGATCTGCAATGCCTAAATTAAAGTATTTATATAAAGAAATCAATAAACCTCAACCAATTACTTCAAGTGAAGCTCAGGATGAGGGATAATTTCAGGACAGTAAAATAACAGAGATTGATTTGATCAAAGCGACCATCTGAACCAGCAGCGCTTAGTTAGCTTCTCTTGGTGGTTCAGCTGGAGTATTTGGTTATTGGAAAACTTCAGAGATATGCCTCAGTCCTTACCCTGAATGGGAGAAATTGCATATCTCCACAGCTGAGTTCTGATCTTATTCTTTTTCAGATTATGTTTATTATTTAAAAACAAACAAACAAAAACACCTCATGCTTTCTATTATTTTCATATGTAGTTTATGAAGGGTTAATAGATGATTATTGTCTGTGACACAATGCAAGCAACATATTGTAAATGTTTATGAGCACATCTGTGGAAGATACAGGAAGTTATAATGTACCTATTGATCTCCCTGATGTTGTGGCTATTGGCTGATATTATTAAGGCAGCTATCATTACCTACCAGGAAAAATAGAGAACAGGAAGAGTCAAAGGGCAAAGAAAGACTCCTACGGTTTCAAGGCCAGTGCACGAATTTCCTATCATCTACAGTGCAGCCTGGTTTCTTTTCCAATTGGTCTTCCCCCAGTAATGCCTATCTCACAATTTTCTGCCTGTTTTGCAGACGTATGCCAGGTCAATCTCTATACAGTGGTTGCAAAGGTGAGATCTAAGTCCAAATATCTCTTGCGTCATATTCACATACAATGCCACCAAATTTGAGCATGTTTCAGGTTAAGATCAGCTGCTTCATAAGGTTTCCAGAGCTTTACTTCTGAGAGAGAGGGGCCTCAGATGCACACAGTACATGGTCCAAAAGCAGCTCCTTCCTCAGCTTGCTCAGAAGGACCCTGGATCTGACAGCCCTGGCGAGTGGTTCAGGCATTTCATAACTAATATTATAGTAGGCATATACCAGAGTACCTCTCAGCCTTCATGGTGAGAAGTACAGAAAGTAATTTTTCCTTCCTCAAATATGAACCCACAAAATATTTAAGGAAAATTGACCTAATTATGGTAGCAACTGAGTTTATAATTGTAAAGGAGATTTTTTGTTTGTTTGTTTTGTTAGAATTCATATAGAAATATAAAACATTAAAATAAGATCTAGGTATTTATCTCAGTAAATAATTAATTAAAGATTTTAATAAAGCTGGTAATTTCTAAATCTGGATCAAATTATAATTCCAGTGTATGTCAGACAATGAGAAACATTTTTTTTTTTTCTCCCAGTCATCATACATGATAGTTTATATATATTGTCTTCTATTACCTACAAAAACTATCAGAAATTGTCTATAAAGAAGGCAGTATATACTGTTTTTATCATAGGATCATAGAATCATTCAGGTTGGAAAAGACCTCTAAGATCATTTAGTCCAACTTTTAATCAAGTACTGACAAGTCCACCACTAAACCTTGTCCCTAAGCACCACATCTACATATTTCTTGAAGACTTTCAGGGAAGGTGACTCAACCATGTCCATGGGCAGTTTATTCCAATGCTGCACAACCCTTTCAAAAAATATTTTTTTCCTAAAATCCAACCTAGACTTCCCCTAGTACAACTTGAAGCCTTTTCCACTCATCACTTGGTGCTTGGGAGAAGAAGCTAATCTTCACCTCGCTACAACCTCCTTTAAGTAACCGTAAAGTACAAGAAGGCCCTAGGTCTTCTTTTCTCCAAGCTAAACCACCCCAGCTCCCTCAGACGCTCCTCGTAAGACTTGTTCTCTAGACCTTTCACCAGCTTCATTGCCCTTCTTTGGACATGTGGTATCCACGCAATTTATTTTGTCATTGAGCAAAAGAAAAACATGGACCTATTAGAACAAGTCCAAAGGAGGGCTGATCAGAGGGCTGGAGCACCTCTCCAAGCTGAAGGAGGTGAGGTTGTTCAGCCTGGAGAAGAGAAGGCTCCAGGTACACCTTATGTACACCTTAGGTACGCCTTCCAGTACCTAAATGGGGCCTATAGGAAAGCTGGGGAGGGACTCTTTGTCAGGGTTTTAGGGATAGGACAAGGGAGAATAGATTTACACACACACAAAAAAATTAATAAAATAAAAAATAATTAGATTAGATATTAGGAAGAAGGTTTTTTTTTAGTCTGATGGTGAGGCATTGGACCAGGTTGCCCAGAGAAGCTGTGGATGCCTGGATCCCTGCAAGTGTTCAAGGCCAGACCCAGGCTGGATGAGGCTTTGGGCAACCTGCTCTAGTGAGAGGTGGATTGGAAACAGATGATCTTTAAGACATTCTATGATTCAATGATTTTGAATTTATAAATATAATAGGACTCTGATGTGAAGTGTAAATGTAGCTATAAATATACACATAAATTAGGTCTACTGAATGTTCAGTGCTTTCCAAGACATCCCAAAAATCTTGTTATCCTCAGGGTAAGATAAAGTTTAGACATCAACATAAATATCATTGATGCAATAAATACATAATACTTTTACTAGTTAAAGAAAGATACAGATTAAAACAGGCTATTTTCCAAGAGAGTTTTATATATACAAAATTGTTAGAACTTTCCTTAGCCACCCCCACTCCCCATCCTCAAATTAAAAAAAAAGAAAAGAAAAAAAAAGATTTTTTTCCATAGTTTAAATTCTCATTTTGCAATTGTTGATTTTTTTTTCCCTCTGTTTCTGGTAACATCCTGATTTTTACCTTTTGGTAAAAAGTAGCAAAATATGGAAAGACACATTTTTTTCCATCTGAATGAAGTCTATGGCTTTGACTCTGCTATTAGGCTAGACTGTAAGCTTATACACAAGCCCTGAATGAGTAACATAACATTTTGGGATCAGCATTTCTTACTTATCTTTCCTTCTACCTTACCTTCTTGGTTGCAATGAGACTTCCAAGTAGTTGGTCCAGGACTGCTTTGGATGATCAGAGACAACTATAAAAAGATGAGTGATCAAGCTGTGTGGCCTAGGAAAAAATATATATATATATATATATCTTGTATAATATTAGAGACTATTCTGTTCATTTTACTCATGTGTGTGGTCTTGCATATTTCTTGCCCATTGATTACATTATACAGAACATTTTTTCTGGTTACTCTGAATACAGTATAGATATAGTACCACTTTCTCATTTAACCAAGAAAATTCTTTACTTTACTTTCAGACACAAAGTCTTCACTGCTGAAGTTTAGGACCCAACTAGGAATAGGTGAACGTGTGTTTCTAGTGGAAGAACCATTTCATTTAAAATATTTGAGGGGAATGATTTGCGATAAGCGTTTATGATTTCATATGAGGATTTGAAGTTGATTACACCAATGAAAGGTTTTCAGGAAATTTTATTCAGTAAAGTTTTAGTACTAGCAGGAAGAGTGAAACCACATATTTAATCTACTTTCATTAAATAAACATTCTTACCTCTTTTTCTATTTTTTATTTTCCAAAGTATTCAGTTCCACTTTACCAACAGAGTTTCCCATGAAGAAAAGTAACTAAGAGTTCTTCATTGAAGCTGTATTCCTAGTGAATAAAATAAAGGAACAATGGCAGTGCTAGTGGAAATCTGTCCATCTGTCTGTCTATCTATCCTTGTATTTTTAATCCTGCCTATCTATTCTCATATTTTAAAGCCTTTCATCAATCCATCAATCTGTTTCCTATCCAAAAAGTGTTTGTTTTGTTTTGTTTTGTTTTTCTTTCTTTATTCTTTTTTTTCCCACTTGCTGATGTTTGTGGTTTAACCCAGCAGTCTAAGCACCACAGAGCCATTCACTCCCTCTCTACCCAACCCCCCAGTGTGATGGAGGAAAGAATCAAAATAAAAGGGTAAAAAGCTCATGGGTTGAGATATAGACAGTTTATTAGGACAGAAAATGAAGGGAGAATACTGCTAATAATAGTAATAATAATAATACAAAGCAAGTGATGTACAATGTAATTGCTCACCACTTGCTGACCAATGCCCAGCCAGACCCTGAGCAGTGGCAGCCTCCCTGGGGCAACCCCACCCCCTGGCCCCCTTTTTTCTATTGTTCAGCATAACACCACATGGAACCTCCCTTTGGCCAGTCTGGATCAGCTGTCCTGGTTCTGTCCCCTCCCAGCTCCTTGTGCACACCCAGCCTCCTTGCTAGTAGGGCAGTATGAGAAGCTGAAAAGTCTTTGACTGCAACAACTACAACATTGCTGTGTTATCAGCATTGTTTTCAACCTAAATCCAAAGAACAGTGCTATACCAGTTACTAGGAAGAAAATTATCTCTATCCCAGCCAAAACCAGGGTGTACTATGCTAAAAAAATCCTTTCTGCTTCACGCATACCCTGCTGAGTCATAAGGCATACCCTGCACTGAGCTGACTGAAAACAATTTTGTAGTAGTAGTTGTTGTTGTTGTTGCTTGTTTGTTTGTTTGTTTTATATGAGGTTTTGCAACATGCAAACCTAAGACCAAATCTAGCAAGGTGTGGAAGACCTGCAGGGTCTTTTCCCTTGAAGTTCATAACAGGATCATAGCTCATCTCAGAGCCTTGTAGGGAAAGAACTTCAGGGTCAGAGTTTATAGAACTTGGCTATGAGTTTCTACCCTTTTTAGCACTGAAGAAAACATTTAAAACAGACCAGATGTGTTCCCAAATATAAATATGAGTGAGGAATAAAAGCTTCTTTGATTCTTGATACAGACATTCATTTTTAATTGAGACTAGTGATTTGTTCTAATTAGGAAGCTGTAATACTGTCATGATTTGTTTGGGCCATAGTGATTTTCTTTATTTGACAGGATCATTTATAATAATTAAATTAAATAATTTCCATATTAAGCAGTCATAGGAGGAGAGAGTGTTATATTATTATTATTATTATTATTATTCTGAAAGAAAGACTGAAATGAACCATGGCATTATTCTGATTCTGGTACAGCTGTTCCAATTTTCAAACTTCTATTCTTTTCCTCCCTCATGGTTTGAAATGTAGTGTGAATGAAACAGAAATGAAAAGAAAATGGGAAAGGATACATTGGTCTGAATATTCTACATAAAACAAAGAGTAACAGTAAAATACAAGGCCATTCATTTAATCTATTTGTTTCTTTTAAGCTACTTAGAAATATGTTGTTCTGCCAAAATCCTGAATACACATATAAAACCTTTTGTAATAAATATTGGAAATTAAAGCCAACTTCCATATACTGTGGAGAAAATAAACATGTGGAGAAAAAAGTAACAATCATCCATCCTCACGTGTGTATACTGCTATTGGGGAAAGAGCAGAAGGAATATGTGCATCCCTTCTCATCCCTTCTTTTAGCTCTCTGGATCTCTACAAGGATTAAAGAACAAAGTCTAAAACTTTTCAAATCCTCAGATTTATCTCTGGTACAAATGAAGATTTCATTGTCATTTAGGCTTGTTCCTGGATCTAATATTGTGCTAAATTATATAGGAAGGTTTATTTATGTGACCACACATGGGTATAAAGTCAAATAATGTCTTTAACATATCTATCCCAAGATACTTTTTTTTTTTTTCAGGTTTCTCTGACCTTACAATTTCTCCTTAAGCAAATGGACACAAAATGTGGGAAATGAGAGGAGCCTCAATTCCATCTCAAAAGACATTGGCTAGCAAAATGAAGCCAACAACTAAGAGTGCTGTAATTTCCTGCTGATGAAGTTCAGAGCAGGAATGAAACAGCAAGCTTATTTCTCTAAAGCAAAAGAGGCACACAGGCCACCACTAGTGCAGTGAAATTTGTGAAACACTAAAGTCAAGGACTGCAGCAGAAGCCACAAGGGAGGTAACTGAGCACTGACTTTTAGCCCATTGAGTTTTGGAAGACTAGTGGCAAAAGTTCTGGTTGTTAGTTTTAACTTGCATTTTGTTTACATTCAATTTATTTCTATTTTAAATCCAAATTGTAATTTACAAGGAAATGAATATGGACCTTTTGTAAAGCAGGTGGTTTCTTGAATAGGCCTTCTCATTTTTAAATATTGGGAAAGAAATGAAACTTCATGATCTCCAGACAAAGAGACTTAGAGGTTGTAAGTCTTTGACTTCCAAGTTGACCTTTCGTTACTGTTGATTTGCTGTCAGCCATGCAAGACTTGACAGTGCAAAAGCAGGATTACATTTCAGAGACATTAAACACCATATTCAATGGACTAAACTCTTTAGTGTGTGACCTGAGGAGTAATTCTCGCTTGCCACCACATATGGCTGTATGTAGATCCCAAAATCAAGTTCATTAAAACATTCAAATAAACAAAACTGAGAAGAGGAAAAGGTGGAAACAAATGAGCAGCAGCTAACAGAAGCTGGGCGTGGTAGCTATGTCCCCTTCAGAAAGTGATTATACAGATGTTTCCATCTTTTAAAAGGGGCTTAATTATAAAACAATCAACCCCCCAACCAAAAAAAAAAAAAAAAATAGTGTACATGTTGAGGGGAAAAAAATAAAAAAAAAATAATTTGGCTGTGGTTAAAATCGACATGTTTTGTAGAAATTTCACCTCTTCTTTAATTTCCTGTTCTTCCTGGTCTTCCTGGTTGCGATCTATCCCCGTGTTCTTCTGCAATGCAAGGTCTTAAATTCAACAATGTTTTTTTCATTCTCTTTTGAGAACTGACTGAAATGATATGAAATTAATGAAGTTAAAATTTAACAGGTTTGAGGGATCAGTTAAAAGAAATTAGAACTTCTTTGTTCTGGAAATCCCAGGAAATGAGATTGCATCCACCAGCTGCAGGTGTGATTCCAGGCCTCCATGTTCTCATGCTCCAGTCCTTACTGAAGCAAATCTTAACTCTCCCAAAGCAGAGTAATAAAATAGTTGAATAAAGATAAAGCACAGCCTTTCTAGAAAATTTGAGGACATTATTTTCTGCACATAGACAGATGCCAAAAATGCAGACACAGAAAATAAAACAAAACAAAACAAAATACAATAAGATAGAATAAAAAATAAAAAATAAAAAAAGAAAAAAGAAAAAAGAAAAAAGAAGAAAGAAATAAGAAAGAGCAAAGAAAAAAAAATAGCATATCTCTTTTTTTATTAAAGGCTCTAAAAGAATGAAATAGTCCAAGTAAAAAATCTACTTTTTTTCCCTAATTTCTTGATCTCTGGGAAATCTGGGTATAGTTATAAAAGCTTTCACATTTAAGAAATGAGGTCTAGGTTACAAATCTATTTTATTTTATTTTATTTTATTTTATTTTTATTTTATTAAAGACATACATGTAATTTGTAGTCAACATTTGATTTTTGCCTTGGATGAAAATGAAATTCAGCTGGATCGAGGGAATTTTGTTCCTTTCCCCTTTGTTGTGGTTTAACATGGTAGAAAGCAAAACACCACAGAGCCATTTGCTCACTCCCTCCCCTGAGGAATAGGAGGGAAAATTAAAGAGAAATATGGAAGGCCTCATGGGTTGAGATTATGTCAGTTTAATAAAGAAAATTGTAAAGAAAATGATAATAATAATTATAATTAACAATAACAATTAATAATAATAGTAAACAAAGCATGTCATGCACAATACAATGGCTCACCACTAGCCAACTGATGCCCAGACAGAATCCCTGTGTAATGGCAGCCCCCATGGCCAACTTCCCACAGTTTTATAGTTGAGATGACGTCATATACAACCTCTCTTTGGCCAGTCTGGGCCATCTGTCTTCATCTGTCCCCTCCCAGCTCCTTGTGCACATGGCAGGACAGAATGAGAAGCTGAAGAGTCCTTGGCTTTATGTAAGCACTGCTCTGCAACAACTAAAACATCAGTGTGTTATCTGCGTTATTCTCCTAAATCCAAAGCACACCAGCAAGCCAGCTACTACAAAGAAAATTAGCTCTATCCCAGCCAAAAGCCTGACGTTCTTCTAAGAACAGGTCTTACTACTTTGTGGTTTTGCTGTATGAAACTCACCATTAGAATTTTATTTATTTATTTATTTATTTATTTATTCAAATAATTAAATAGCCACTCAAGATTAAATCAATTTTCAAACTTATAGTAATTGATCAAAAGAGCTGAAGCCACATGCCACTAAATACAGATCTGGTACATGATCATACTGCTGCTTCAAATTTTTTTCTAAATATTTTGATACGGTAATTTTGTCCTGGCAGCCTCAGGATCAGATCAAGTATCATCTGTTCTCCTGCAGCTACACAAAGGCAACCCAAGCACCATATGCTGTGATCTCACACAGCAGGCATGCCACAACAGAAACATGATCAAGTGGTCACACCAGACAGAGATCAGACTCCTATTGCTTTTTAGTGCATAAATCAAGTATCAATGAACATGAACCACTAAATGTTTACTGTTGTTTTAAAAGAAATGCTCACCCCAATCAGTAACAAGTATTGAGAATCCTCCTCTCCTACTTAATATAGCTGCATTGTCATTTGGGCTGCTTGTGAGCACAGGGATAGCAGAAGGATCAAGGAGCACACTGTGCTAGGGAGGACTTAGCTAAGGGATAGCTTAGCTGGCCACAGTTGCACATCTGCTGCTGTGAAAGGAATGCCCACTTTCTGGGCCTTCAGTTATGCAACATCTTTCAGTTGCTGTTGCAAAGATGTTTGCACACATGTATGCATGTGCACACAGGACAGACATTGGTATTTTCTTAGATCTTTCAGGTCAATGTCCAGTTAATCTTTAGCTGCAAAATGTGTGTTTGGAAACTGTTTTTACAATGACCTTTCCGCAGAAAATGTACATTGGTCCAATGTAATTACAATTTATTAAATATTAAATAAGTGGTGCATAACACTGCTTACAGTCTTAAGCTAAAATATTTTCAAAAGGGTTTACTGTTGTATCTCTAGTTCCACTTCCACATATGCAAAAACCATCATATATTTCTAGCTGCAGTTTCATTCAGTTGATAAAAGGAGGATAATGAAACAAAACTAAACAAATTTTAGATCTCTCTAATCATCCATACATTTCAGATACTTAATATATAGTATAACTTTGGCAATATATAAATATATATATGTGTGTGTGTGCGTGTGTTGGAAGTTTTGTTGTCAATTTCAAACTTTTGAAACTTTTTCTTTTCTGGAAAAGGCAGGATTTTTTGAGATTTCTAACAAAACAAAATTGTAAGAGGTGTGGTTTAAATTATTTAAAACATTCTGTTTTGTGAAAACCAAATATTTTGTTTCAGTTTCAAGCTTTTAAAAACATCCTGAATTTCTAAGAAACTAAAGAGAAATTGTCAGATAGGAAGCTATTTCAAAGGGATCTGTTTTTAAAGTATCAAAATGTCACTTTATTTCTTAATAAGATGAATATGTATTTACAAAACAATTCCATAATGCTGGCCATACATTTTTTTTTTTTTCCTATAAAAGATTTACGTATCTGACTCTAATCAGGTCACACCTGGGCAAAATGAGTGTAAGCAGATGTATAATGCTTCTGTTATGATGTGGTATGGCTTCCACTCACAGGAGAAATCCTGGCTCCAGCAATGTCAAAGCTTCTCACACTCATTTCTTCACACCTAATTCATGTTTCATCTTTAAGAATCAGTGATTTCACACTGCACTAAATGTTGCTACTCTTACTGGTACAACTGCCAGATCACTCACATTAAACGTGCTTACTATAGCAACAATTTAGATTTATTTATTTATTTATTTATATTTTTTGTTTTATCAAGGGCCAAAATAATGGTTCATGCCCTAGCTATTTCCTGTCTAGACTACTATATTGGTCTTTTGGATGGATTTCCTGCTTTTTCCATTTTGTTTTCAAACCAAAATGTACAAAACTCTATAGCTTGTTTCTTATTCTTTTAAGATCTCAAGAAGATGATGGCCTTGCTTTCTTGGCTCAAAGTATTAGAAGACTATATCCCTAGTGAGGAATCAATACTTTATTTATACTTGAATTGTGATTACATGAGAAAGCAGGAACTTATTCTGTAGGTTAATCTACAAAAGAATCTACTTTAGGTAATGGCAAGCTTGCAACAACGGCCTCTGCAGTATCCCATTTATTGCACACAGATGAAAGATGACAGCACCCTGAATTCAGCGAGTCAGTAGAGACACTGGAAGGTCAAATATTCAGGTGGGTTTCATTCACTATTCTGACCATACGAGAGTTGCTCAGTCTAAACTAACTACATCATCTCCTTTGTGGTCACAAAAGTGGTACTAGGATCGCCAGGCAGTTATTTATCTTAATTTTCTTAGATGACTGTCTTAATACACCATAAACAGCTTTGTGATATCTGTTTCAGTGTACTGAGAGTCTCTGGGCTTAGACATTGGATGTTTATCTGTTAGATAGTTAAATTAGATTAGAATAATCCCATCTCTTATTTTCTGCTGGATACCTTGTAGCATCTGATGGATATCTAAGAACTGTTGTGACTGGTGATAGTCATACAGTCTATGGTAAGTATGGGTATTCTTAGAGTAGCTGAACAGGTCGTTAAGTGATTAATAAATGATTATCTTTTTGTTTGTTTGTTTGTTTTTAAATTGCAGTCTAGGTTTGATAAATTTTATTATAAAATTCAATAATCCTAGTACAACCTTTGTTTCAGTATCTTGTTCTCTAGCATTTTACTAAATGTTTAGTCAGAATCCATACAGTACATACATGTTAATTAATTCTTGTTTCAGTTTTTCCTCTGAATAATGATGTATTTCACATACTTCTCCACTCATAATTTGCTGTCTATTGTCTGAATATTCCTCAGAAAACTGTGACCCAACAGTTACTCATTGATACCACAGTGTAGTTTCATTTGTACTGGGGTTATAGTCGGCTTCATAGCCCGTGTGTTTTTGTTACCTTTGGGACTGGGGTGAGTAACTTTGTTCTTCTATAATCATGAATTTTGTTTTATTCAGTTTTGTATTTAACATGTTTTTATACAGGCAATGCTATTCATGCATGTTTCCTAAGCAGTACTCCAACAAAGCTCAAGTGTTCTGTTGGTCTCATTGTGAACAGTTTTTAACAAAGATTTTTGGAAGCTTTCCAATAAAAATGCAACAGAAGCAGACAAGGAGAGGTTAGGCAAACAGTGCTGCATTATACATGGCCACATATAATACTGAGCTCAGGAAAGGCTAAAGAAATATATTTGCTCAAAGGGACCATTTATGGGGAAAAACAGTAATAAACATAAGTAAATGTTTCAGAATCATCTTTAGTTTGAAGAAATGTCAAAGACCAATGCCATTCCTTGTATAGAAGATTTTGCCTTACTACAAAATGTTCTGGTTTTCAAAAGTGTGTGAACCAAATGCTTCAATAAATAAATAAATAAATAAATAAATAAATAAATAAATAAATAAAAATTGAAGATGTTTTTACAAATCTCCTCCAGTTTATTGTAAATCTTTGCAAGTACAGCAAATACAGAGTGCAGGTGAGGTTGACTGATTAAGGGATAGGTTACGCATACTTTATTATTCCAGATTGTTGAAAATAAAGAATTTTGACTATCTGATGCTATTTCAATGAACATTAAACAGATTCTGTTGTCTAAACTGCAGCAGCATATGGTATATTCTTCTACTCCGTTCTTATCTCAGAGATTATTTATTTACCATGGACAAGAAAAATTCTTCATGTTCTTTTCTCTGTGAAGATATTTTAGGCAGAGAGCCAATTCCTCACTCTCTATATTGGGATAGACTAGAGTGTACATGGACCTGTTTGTCATCTTACAGCTGATGCACACTTCCATAGAAAACAGGATTGGGTAGCAGTGTCTGGGTTGTACTAACAGAAAAGCAGATGGATCTAAGGAGCTCCTGACTGTTCCATCTTCTTTTCAAAATCTTGATGATCAGAGAAAAGAAAAAGTGAATTTGGTATGAAATAATTTGGTTTGTTCCTTCTATGTCGTACTGTTCACAAGCATCAGATGTTTCATCATATACTGAGTTTTGTACAGGGGAGCCCCACAAATGCTTTTCTTTTCCTACTGTTACATTGCTTTGTGCTTTAATATGAATCTATGAGAATATTAAATCTTTACAGCATGGGTACAAATGTTAGTGTTGCAGATGGAAGCACTCTTCTAACTAAATAATCTTGTCTGATTTTGCTAACGCTCCTATTCTGTTAGACTTTTTTTTTATTATTATTATTTTTTTATTATTATTATTATTATATATTTATTTATTATTATTATTATTATTTATTATTATTATTATTTTTCTCAGAGATGCATCAGAAGTCAAAACCTGGGCTACCAGAAAATTGAGATTTTCTCCAGTGGGCTCATCGTTATTTAGATATTAATAACATCGGAGCCAGCATACTTTGAGTACGGATATACTTGTACTGGATACGAAATTTGTCTCCTTAGTCCACACTATCTTTGAATCTCAAATTTCCCATGGTCTTAACACCAATAGAGAATTGTTATTTATCAGGGATCTCTTTTCAGTTCAAGTTTTGTTCCCCCAGTACTGATATGCATGCATTAGTAATATGTGATATATATGTATTTCCCTTATAATATTAAATTTCAAATGCATTTTTATTATCCTGTATCTTCACCCTCTCTCCACATAGAAAATCCTATAATATTGCTTCAATCAGCAGTTCTGCTTTTTTAATTCTTTTCTAGATATTACATGGCAGTTATAGCAAGTATATTTATGCCTAATTTTAAATTTGCTGAGTGCAAACCAATAACATCGATACAGAAATTAATACTTTTAAAAACTGCAATAGCACAACTTGCCATCAGCTAGTGGAAGCTAACATTATTACACTATTAGCACTATAACTCTATAACACTATTAGTGTTACCCTCAAAAAAGCTATGAGATCTTACATTTTTGTTAAAATTATTATAGAAAGTATAACTTAAAACTAGCCACTGTAAAAGAAGTTTTTATTTTTGTCTATACATTGCTTAATACAATGAAGGGAATTAAAATTATAAACATATTGGCATTTCATTTCAATGCTTATGAAGTTATGAAGTGAGATGATTTCATACAACAATTATGTTGTTTGCTCTCGGCAGACATATGGAAATATAAGTGTGTGTTTATACGACATAGTTATCCCCAGGCTAGCATCAGTCTTCTTCACCAGGATGCTGCACAACTTAAAGGAGCTGTTGCCAGATCAGAATTACCCTGACTGTTTCAGGGTCAAAGCACACACCACGCTAGTGCTGACGGCAGAGAGGGATAGTTAGAAATTTCCAACAATAGAGGCAAATCTGTTCTCCACCTTTGGGATGGGAAAGTGGCAGAAGTGGGAAGAGACTATCAGGAGTTGGGTCAGAGCTATGATAGTTTTGTCTTTCCTCTTCAGTATTCGTCAGCTACCTAATTCGCCAAAAGCAAAATTTAAATGAGACCTTTAGATGATACCTACAATGAACAATTTCTCTATTGAGAATGTGCTACTGTTATCAAAGAGATGGCAAATAGATTTTGTTGCTTTATAAGCTAACATTATCATTATCAGGATTAGATCTTGAAAAATAAGCTGTATTCTTAAAATCAATTTTCCACAGCTTAAAGTCAGAAATAAGAGCTAGTCTGATGACTTCATCCTTGTTTTCTCCCACAAAGCCTCACAAGACCCACAGACTTTATACTCAGGCCAGGATCTCTCCAAGGTCGCCTAATTTAATGTTATATCATCAGACTCGAAAAGGATCTCTCAAACTTGACCTGATCAGTTATCCTTACAAATTACTTCCCCAGGCAAAGCTGAATGCTCCCTGGTGAATATCTAGAGGGAAGTCTCACAAACATGTGTGATTTATATATTTTTGCTAATCAACCCCCCAAAACTACTGCATCTATGGTATTTAAGGAAGCCTCACAAAATAAAGCTGATATTAGTAAAGGAGTTGGAAGAGAGAAAATGAAGGTCTCTGAGGGCATAAAGATAATGTAATATGTATAATATGTAAGTAGTACATACTTTATGGATTCCTTTATTTCATATTCTACATTGATTACAAGTATAAATAAACAGTTAATACGCTCATTCTACTCAAGAACTCCAGATGTTCACACAGATATACAGATGACTGCTATAAGAGAAGGAAAGATGCACTTTATAAAGGTGTAATTCTGCATGTTTCTGTACAGTATATTCCTTTTATATGTATTTCTTCTTGTGTAGAATGAATTAAGATAAGTGGCCCAGGGAAAAGAGCTACTGTTGAAATGGTGAATGGAAATGGTTAGCATCAGGGATGGGGAAAAAAAACAGCATGCTGAGCAAGAGAGAAAAGTATCCTCCAAGCTCAAAAAGTCACAAGGCATTGGTAACAGTTTAGAAACATGCTGTGCTGTAGATTTACATTGCTCTGTTAGCTAAATTAGACTAGTCTGTTTTGCTTTGAACACATCTCCAAAGAAATTACTGGTATGTGCTTGAGCTTCACATAGCTGCAGAGAAGCTGGCAAATTGGTTATATACTAAATGCTTAGTAAAAGGATTCAGGAAAGGAATCACAGACTGTAATTTCAGCTGCTTGTGAGGTCTTCAAGAGAAATGTATGCCAATCAATAATTACAGTAACTGACAAAAGCTATGCATGGTGAATGCAGAAGAGGCAGACTTTAATGTAAACTGGTTAAAATTTGTGTGTGGGAAAATCATTACAATGAGGAAAATGTAGCAGAGAGGCACTTAAGAAGAAAAAAGCAGGACATTTTAGTATTTTCTATGTACACCCCCTTTAGTCAATGGAAAGAGAAAACTGTGTCCAGAAAGCAATATGTTGTACTTTAGAGAGAGGGTGAATCACTTTCTGGAGTGCATCATTCTCACTATGCTCATTTGTTATGGAAAAAAGCCCAGCTAACTGGTAGAAAATATATACTATATTTTATGGAGAATTCTATAACAGAGTTTAGTTTTTTTCTTGAACCTGTTCCATTTAGATAAGTCTGAGCACAGTATAACAATATATAGAAAAAGTAATTGTGTGTAGAGTGGATACTATTTTGCATTCTGTAGTGAATATTTATACAAACTTTTGCTGAAAATATGCAAACATTTAAATCTATACTTAGTCAGTGGTATTTATTTTTTCTTCCAAAAGTCCTTTGATTCTAGTACTGTAGTTTTTCTTACAATCTTAGAGGCACTTAGAAGAATCTGTCTTGTGATTCCAATGTATATTCTATTATATTGGTATTGATAAATAGGTTACATTTTATGGATATTTAGTTTCAGTTCTAATCTCAACAGCTTTATTTTTTTTTTTCTTTTTTTTTTTTTTTTTTTTTGTATTGAAAGAGTTTACTGTTTGATTTTTTTTTTTAATATTTAGCTAAAAATAACATCAGATGAAATTTGCAACCCAATAAACCAAAATAGAGACTTTTCAAACCCTTAAATATCCTCTGAGAGACTGCACGAGAAGAAGATAAAATATATAGTAGCTTATTCAGAAAAAAATGTAAAATGATGTTTGAACAGCAAAACAATTCTAAATCTTTCCTAATGATGAAGAATCATTATAAAAATTAATAGCAAGATGCAGATAGATTATTTTCATTAAAGCAACAACAACAACAAAAATAAATGCAAGCACAACAACAAAAAAACAAATAGAATGACAGTTAAAAGTTTCTTCATATAACACTAGAAACACAGATCAGAATTAAAGACAGGACATCTGCAAACTTTTTTCTAAGTAGCTCCATACGTTTAGCTGGAGGAAGTCCTCGTGAGTGACAGGTTGACCATGAGCCAGCAGTGTGCCCTCATGGCAAAGAGGGCCAATGGGATCCTGTGGGCATTAAAAGGAGTGTGGCCAGCAGGTCAAGGGAGGTGATCCTCCCCCTCTACTCTGCCCTGGTCAGGCCTCACCTGGAGTACCGTGTCCAGTTCTGGGCTCCCTGGTACAAAAAAGACAGGGATCTCCTGGAAAGAGTCCAGCGGTGGGCCACAGAGATGATATGGGGCCTGGAGTATCTTCCCTATGAAGGAAGGCTGAGAGACTTGGGTCTGTTCAGCCTGGAGAAGAGAAGACTGAGAGGGGTCTCATCAATGTGTATAAATACCTGAGGTGTAGGAGACAGAAGGATGTAGCCAACCTCTTCTCAGTGGTTGATGGGGATAGGACAATCACAGAATTTCACAGAATTTCTAGGTTGGAAGAGACCTCAAGATCATCGAGTCCAACCTCTGACCTAACACTAACAGTCCCCACTAAACCATATCCCTAAGCTCTACATCTAAACGTCTTTTAAAGACCTCCAGGGATGGTGACTCCACCATTTCCCTGGGCAGCCCGTTCCAGTGTCTAACAACCCTTTCGGTAAAGAAGTTCTTCATAAGATCCAACCTAAAACTCCCCTGGCACAACTTAAGCCTGTCACCAGGCACGTGGGAGAACAGACCAACCCCCACCTCTCTACAGCCTCCTTTGAGGTACCTGTAGAGAGCAATAAGGTCGCCCCTGAGCCTCCTTTTCTCCAGGCTGAACAATCCCAGCTCCCTCAGCCGGTCCTCGTAGGACTTGTTCTCCAGGCCCCTCACCAGCTTCGTCGCCCTTCTCTGGACTCGCTCAAGCACCTCCATGTCCTTCTTGTAGCGAGGGGCCCAAAACTGAACACAGTATTCGAGGTGCGGCCTCACCAGAGCCGAGTACAGGGGGACGATCATCTCCCTAGCCCTGCTGGTCACACTGTTTCTTATGCAAGCCAGGATGCTGTTGGCCGTCTTGGCCACCTGAGCACACTGCTGGCTCATATTCAGCCAACAATCAACCATCACTCCCAGGTCCTTCTCCGCCTGGCAGCTCTCCAACCACTCATCTCCCAGCCTGTAGCTCTGCTTGGGGTTATTGCGCCCCAGGTGCAGGACCCGGCACTTGGCCTTGTTGAACTTCATGCAGTTGATCTCAGCCCATCGGTGCAGCCTATCCAGATCCTCCTGCAGAGCCTTCCTACCCTCGAGCAGATCGACACACGCACCTAACTTGGTGTCATCTGCAAACTTACTGAGGGTGCACTCAATGCCCTCATTCAGATCATCGATAAAGATGTTAAAGAGGACCGGCCCCAGCACCGAGCCCTGGGGAACGCCACTAGTGACCGGCCTCCAGCTGGATTTGACTCCATTCACCACAACTCTCTGGGCCCGGCTATCCAGCCAGTTTCTAACCCAACGAAGCGTGCGCCAGTCCAAGTCAAGAGCAGCCAGTTTCTTGAGGAGAATGCTGTGGGAAACGGTGTCAAAAGCCTTGCTGAAGTCAAGGTAGACCACATCCACAGCCTTTCCCTCATCCACCCAGCGTGTCACTTTGTCATAGAAGGAGATCAGGTTCGTCAAGCAGGACCTGCCTTTCATAAACCCATGCTGACTGGGCCTGATCGCCTGCTTGCCCTGCAAGTGCTGCGTGATGACTCTCAAGATAATCTGCTCCATGAGCTTCCCTGGCACTGAGGTCAAACTGACAGGCCTGTAGTTTCCCGGGTCAGTCCTCCGGCCCTTCTTGTAGATGGGCGTCACGTTTGCTAGCCTCCAGTCAACTGGGATCTCCCCCAATAGCCAGGACTGTTGATAAATGATGGTAAGCGGCTTGGCCAGCTCCTCTGCCAGTTCTCTCAGTATCCTTGGGTGGATCCCATCCGGCCCTGTCGGCTTGTGCACATCCAAGTGCCGTACCAGGTCACCAACCATTTCTTTGTGGATAGTGACGGCCACATCCTTCTCCCCATCCCCTTCCACCAGTTCAGGGTACTGGGTATCCAGAGAACAACCGGTATTGCCACTAAAGACTGAGGCGAAGAAGGCATTAAGCACCTCCACCTTTTCCTCATCTCTTGCAACTAAGTTTCCCCCCGCATCCAGTAAAGGATGGAGATTCTCCTTAGTCCTCCTTTTTGTGTTGATGTATTTATAAAAACATTTTTTGTTATCTTTAACGGCAGTAGCCAGATAGAGCTCCAGATGAGCTTTGGCTTTTCTAGTTTTGTCCCTGCACAGCCTCACAATATCCTTATAGTCCTTCCCTAGTGGCCTGCCCACTTTTCCAAAGATTATAAACCCTCTTTTTTCTCCTAAGCTCAAGCCACAATTCTCTGTTCAGCCAGGCTGGTCTTCTTCCCTGCCAGCTCGTCTTTGGGCACGTGGGGACAGACCGTTCCTGCGCCATTAAGATTTCCCTCTTGAAGAGCGCCCAGCCTTCCTGGACTCCTCTGCCCTTCAGAACCACCTCCCAAGGGACTCTACCAACCAGTGTCCTCAGCAGCACAAAGTCAGCCCTCCTGAAGTCCAATACAGCGGTTTTACTGGTCCCCTTCCTGGTCTTGCCAAGAACAGAGAACTCCACCATTTCGTGGTCACTCTGCCCAAGACAGCTCCTGACAATCACATCCTCCACCAGTCCTTCTCTGTTTGTGAAGAGAAGGTCTAGTGGGGCACCACCCCTGGTAGGCTCACTAACCAGCTGCGTCAGGAAGCTATCTTCCACGCTCTCCAGAAACCTCCTAGACTGCTTTCTCTGGGCTGTGTTGTGCTTCCAGGATATGTCAGGGAAGTTGAAGTCCCCCATGAGAACAAGCGCTGAAGATTTCGCAACTTCTGCCAGCTGCCTGTAGAACTCCTCATCCGTCTCCTCGTCCTGGTTCGGCGGTCTATAACAGACCCCAACCAGGACGCTAGCCTTGTTGGCCCCGCCGATCCTAACCCAAAGGGACTCAACCTTGTCATTCCCAGCCTCGAGTTCTACAACATTGAAAGACTCTCTAATATAGAGAGCCACACCACCACCCCTTCTGTGCTGCCTGTCCCTTCTGAAGAGTTTATAGCCAGGGACAAGGGGCAATGGCCGCAAGATAGAACACAGGAAGTTCCGTTATCGACATGAGAAAGAACTTCATGGTGAGGGTGATGGAGCACTGGAACAGGCTGCCCAGGGAGGTTGTGGAGTCTCCTTCTCTAGAGATATTCAAGGCCTGTCTGGACGCCTACCTGGGCAGCCTGCTCTAAGGAACCTGCTTTGGCTGGGGGTTGGACCCGATGATCTTTCGAGGTCCCTTCCAAACCCTACAATTCTGTGATTCTGTGATTCTGTGAAGTCTGCATATAAGACAGGAGAACTTGTCTGGTTGATTTGTACCTTTCACAAAGCTGTAATCTCACATCCAGCTTGATACAGGCTGCAGAATCTTTCTCTGCAACTTAGGTATCAAGCTCACACATGTTTTTCTGAACCAAAGTTTATCTTTTTGAAAAATACTCAGTCTCAAATTAATTTTTCAAATTAAAAAGATAGCTACATACAGTAAAGGAACTTTACTCTTTTTGCAGCACATGCTGAAAGCAGGATAAGTTGCATAGTCCTATATAGCAATGCTCTTCAGTGAGTTGGTAACATAGTCCAGTTTGTATGAGGCAAGGGAAGCAACAAGACAGCCATTTGGATGCTTACATTGTTGATATATATACATTTTTTTTTTCTTATTTATGTGACATAATTACTCATACTCCAGAGACATAGTTACAACTCAGTTCTACTCCACAGATTTCATAGCTGTTTCCTGACATGTAGAATTAGGCCAGTTAGTCCACTAAGTAAGTTATCCAAAAAGAGTCAGATAATCATAAATTCCCATAAAAAAGGTCCAATTGCCAGAGTTTAAAATAATAATAATAAATTGTTAATTCTGATCAGACCTGGAGTTATCCTTGGTTTTAGAAATAGCATCAAGTTACTGTTATATTTACTACAAAATAACTAAGGAAAACACTTTTTATGGCTATGAACATATAAATTAGTAATAGTGTCTCTTGTAGTTCTCTACCTCCAGAAAACTAATTGAAAACAAAGCTAAAAACAAAAGCACAAAATTAATCCTTTGTTAACAACAAATTACTGAGTCTGCTTTTTCCAAAAACTTCCCTATATTTCTGAAGAAGTAATAAATATGGCAAAAAGGACTCCACTTTTTTGTTTGTTTGTTTGTTTGTTTGTTTGTTTTAAAGGAGACCAGCAAGAACACACGCACACAGACTTCTTCCATATCTCATTTTAAAAACAAGGGATAGAATTCCTAAAGGGCAAGGAATAACTTTTAATGTAGAATTAATGTTTATGGCGTTTTTATTAAGAAAAAAATATATATTTATTTAATAATTGTTATTGCAATAATATTTTTTTTTTAAAAAATGGTACTGCCTTTGAGTTTCATTTATTTATTTATTTATTCATTCATTCATTTACCATTGGAGACAGAAACCAAGTGGCCCTCTAAAAGAGAAAAATGGAAAAAAATTATATTTAAAATACATTATGAAATTGTGGAACGTTTTCAACTAAGACCTCATATGTCTATCCTTTTTGATCTTATTTTAATACAAAATGTTGATGTCCAGTCCATTGTTCACTGTCTTATATTTTAAGTGGCTGAACTGCCTAGATTATCAGGAAAGAAAATGAAGAAAAATACCCAAGACATTGAAACTTTATGAAGTATGATTCAATTAATTGTCTTTTTAAGCTCACTGCTATCAAGGTGCTTGTTTATCAGGCAAAAATTATGATGGCTAATGGGACAATAATATAATAAGTTGTCAGGATGGCCGAGCGGTCTAAGGTGCTGCGTTCAGGTCGCAGTCTCCCCTGGAGACGTGAGTTCAAATCCCACTCCTGACATCTCATTTACCGGGTGATCAGACCCAGTCAGCATGGGTTTATGAAAAGCAGGTCCTGCTTGACAAACCTGATCTCCTTCAATGACAAAGTGACGCTCGTAGTGGACTGAGGGAAAGGCTGTGGATGTGGTCTACCTTGACTTCAGTAAGATTTTTGACAATATTTTCCACAGCATTTTCCTGAAGAAACTGGTTGCTCATGGCTTGGACTGGTGTATGCTTTGTCAGGTTAAAAATTGGCTTGGTAGGCAGGCCCAAAGAGTCATGGTGAATGGAGTTAAATCCACCTGGAGTCCGGTCACTGAGCTCCAGGGCTCAGTATTACAGACAGTTTTCTTCAGTATCTTTATCAATGGTCTGATTGAGGGGATTGAGAGCACCCTTAGTAATTTAGTAGACAACACCAAGTTAGGTGTGTGTGTCAATCTGCTTGAGGGTAGGAAGGCTCTGCAGTAGGATCTAGATAGACTGGACGGATGGGTTGAGGTCAACTGTATGAGGTTCAACAAGGCCAAGTGCTGGGTCCTGCACCTGGGGTGCAACAACCCCAAGCAGCACTATAGACTGGGGGAAGAGTGGCTGGAATGCTGCCTGGCAGAGAGGGACCTGGGAGTATTGGTTGATAGTCAGCTGATTATGAGCCAGCAGTGTGCTCAGGTGGCCAAGAAGGCCAACAGCATCCTGGCTTGCATAAGAAACAGTGTGACCAGCAGGACTAGGGCAGTGATTGTTCCCCTGTACTCAGCTCTGGTGAGGCTGCACTGTGTTCAGTTTTGGGCCCCTCAATACAAGAAGGACATGGAGGTGCTCAAGCGAGTCCAGAGAAGGGCAACAAAGCTGGTGCAGGGTCTGGAGAACAAGTCTTACGAGGAGCGGCTGAGGGAGCTGGGATTGTTCAGCCTGGAGAAGAGAAGGCTCGGGGTTTATCGCTCTCTGCAGGTACCTTAAAGGAGGACGTAGCAAGGTGGGGATTGGTCTATTCTCCCACACGACCAGTGATAGGACAAGGGGGAATGCTCTAAAGTTGTGCCAGGGGAGGTTTAGGTTGGATATTAGGAAGAACTTCTTTTTTTTTCTGTGCCCTGTGCTGCATCAAAAGAAACAGGGCCAGCAGGTCAACGGAAGTGATTCTCCCCCTCTTCTCTCTTCCCACGAGACCCCACCTGTACTGTGGGGATTGCTGTGTACTGCTGCACTGTGTTCAGCTCTGAGACCCCCAGCACAAGAAGGACATAGAAGTACTAGAATGATTCCAGAGAAGGGCCACAAAGATGATCAAGGAGCTGTAGCACCTCTGTTAACGGAAAGGGGCAGAGAGAGTTGGGGTTGTTCAGCCTGAAAAAGAGAAGGCTCCAGGGAGACCTTATAACAACCTTCGAATACCAAAGAGGGCCTACAGGAAAGCTGGGGAGGGACTCTGTCAGGAAGTGTAGTGATAGGAAAAGCAGTAATATTTAAAGTAAAAGAGGGTAGATTTAGATTAGACACAAGGGAGAAATTCTTTACTCTGAGGGTGGCGAGGCACTTAATCAAGTTGCCCAGAGAAGCCCCATCCCTGGAAGTGTTCAAGACCAGGTTGGATGGGGCTTGGGGTAACCTGGTGTAGCAGAAGGTATCCCTGCCCATGGCAGGGGTTTGAAATTAAATGATTTTTAAAGTCTCTTCCAACCTAAACCATGCTATGATTCTATGATTCTACATAATTTTCAACATTATCCTAATGTAAGACAGGATACCAAAGTAGAGCACCAAATAGTTGTTTCCTTCTAAATTTGATATCTGATTTTAAATTTCCATTTACAGTCATTATATGTTTAAACTCGATATACATTGAATATGAAGAGGCTGTGAGTCTCTTCTACTATATTTTGTATATATTTTTCTCAATCCTCAAAAAGAATATGCATACAAACTTTAACCTACATTAGATGGCATAACAAAGAGTGATGAGCATCTTTACAGGCATAAATCCACTTTACTGTGTTCAATTAAATATCAATTTTCTCCAACATCTTATGTTTAACAGAGCTGTTATCAAAAGTTAAGAAAAAATAAAAGAGCAGTAAAAGTACAGGCTGCCACTTCCCCTTACCATAGAGCCTCTGGAAGTTGCTGGTTTGGACACTTCTTCAAGTTAAATTTACCCCATGTTGGATAGTCCTGAGTCCTCGATCCTCTGTGAATTTCTCTAATACCTCTTGGAATCAAGTTAGATATTTGTACCCCCTAATATCTCAAAGCAATTAGTAGCCTAATTTATTTACTTATCTTGTTAAAAGTACCATTTATTAGGATACTATGATGTCTGATAATTTTGTTATCACCTTGCTTCATGTTTTCAGCAAAAGGCATAAATTGTTCTCATTCACTATATGCTTACTCAAAAAAAATTAAAAATAAATTATTTCCATACATACAATTTTTGTTTCAATTAAGATTAACCCATTATCATAATAAACAGTCTACAAGCAAGCCTGAGAAACATTTGAAACCTTTAAAAATAATTAATATTATTTTGTTCAATTGACGTGTTCAAGTTACCCAAATTTTAAGCAGTAGTTTGGAAGAGCTTCATCTTTATCTGAAAGAGAAAAAGTCTCAGACAAAAGAAAGTGTCTGTTTTGGAAGAAGCTATTGTAACCAGCTTCTAGAATCATTACAGCCCAAAGTGCATCCACCACTCGTGAATGTTTTTTAAGTACACTGAAGAGTTTTATTTTTTAAACACATTTCTTATTTTCATTTCCTTTAGTCCTTGAGGCATTTAACATATTTGAAGATACCACAATAAATCATGCTCAAATTATCAAGAACTTGTTTTAATTATGTTTCTTATTTTTATTAAATTTCATAGCAAAAAGAAATTTTAAGCCCTAGAATCACTTCCTTTATATAAAATTTACTGTTGTAAACGGCATTCCTTTATCATAATGATGGAAGTATATCATGTTTAACATTTCTGCAGTATAATTTCCTCCCTAGTAAATTCTTTGGAACATTTACAATCTTCTGTCTTCAGATAAACAAATCTTAGCTCCTAAAGAAGCAAAAGACCAAACTTAAATTGGCTCAATTATGACTGAGAAAGATTTGTCTGACAAACACAGCTCTTTTAATCTGTTCATGACTTTCCCTCAAATGATTCTTTTAACCTTGCAATTGACACAAAGACACAAATACTGATTCTGCAGTTTATTTGTAAAATTTTGCAACCTCATTTAGCCTTATAGCTTTTCCGTAATACTCCATCAGTATTTGAAAGTAAGATAGCACATGGTTTGTTCTTCAGCCCTCAAGCACCAAGTGTCCATAATACATGTCTATATTTTAAAAATCTCTCCCACAGCTAGAGAGAACACCCTTATACATGCTGTCTGTTGGAGACTGACCTGTTCTCAGTATTATCTGGGAAAAGTTGTCACAAGCCAAAAATACCCCAAAAGACATGTTAGCCACTACACAGTACCATATACCAGTGTTTGAACTTTGGGTCCTGCCCTCTTTACTATTTTAGTGTAAATGCAACCCTCAAATAATTCATGATGTATAACAGAGTTTTATACTTCAGAGATGAATTGGTACCTTCCAACTATTTACTTAGTTGTGGTTCACTATCTACCTTGACACCAACAAAGGACAAACCAAACCATGTGGTACTGCTTATTGTCTTTGATGGGCTTTTTCTGAGTGAAAAATAATGAATGGAAGAGGCAGCTGAAATAAATAAATAATCAATAACCTCTTCAGATCTCCTTCACTGAAACAGAAAAAAAAAAAAAAATCATTTAACCGGGTGTATTCAAACAAAAATACTGTGTTAGCTATGCATAACTATTTACCTCTTTACACAAGAACTATGATTCTGTAATAAGAAAGAACAGGCAGTTTTCCAAATACCCCCCCCCCCCCAAAAAAAAAAAAAAGAGAGAGAAAAAACTATTTGTGAAGAATGTTCATGAATAATATATAAAAGATAAAGAAACAATGGCAAACTGTACAGCTTCTCAGGATCCAAAGATTTTAAAAGACTAATGTTTTAGCTTTATATCCAAATCTAACTCTCAAGGTGGAATTTCAGAGTAGTATTAATCAATCTGCAGGTGAAGATCTTTAAAATTTCTGTTTATATGTTTGCCAATAGGGGCATGTAGCAGTGTGCTGATAACACTGCTTTTAAAGGAACATAGTACAACACAGTGAAAAAGAGCAGTCACACATGAACACCACCAAGCATATTCTGTTTGTACTCTGACATGGCCAGCAGGTCAAAGGAGATGATTACCCCCTTCTACGCTGCCCTTGTGAGGCCTCACTTGGAGTGCTGCATCCAGGTCTGGGGCACCCAGCACAAGAAGGACATAGAAGTATTAGAATGAGCCCAGAGGAGGGCCACAAAGATGATCTAAGGTCTGGAGTGCCTCTCCTATTAAGACAGGCCGAGGGAGTTGGGGATGTTTAGCCTAAAGAGAAGGCTCTGGGGTTACCTCATAGCAGCTTTTCAATACTTAAAGGAGGGAGAGGAGTTATAAAAAAGGTGGAGAACAAGTTTTTACTCAGGCAGATAATGACAGCACAAGGAAGAATGGTTTAAAAGTAAAAGAAGGCAAATTTAGATTAGAGGTTAGGAGGAAATACTTCAGTCAGAGGGTGGTGAGGCACTGGAACAGATTTCCCAGAGAAGTTGTGGATGCCCCATCCCTGGAGGTGTTCAAGGTCAGGTTGGATGAGTCCCTAGGCAACCTGATCTAGTGGGTGGCATCTCTGCCTATGGCAGGAGGTTGGAACTAGATGGTTTTTAAGGTCCTTTTCAACCCAAACCACTCTGATTCTATTACTTTATGATGGTGTGTTATCCCTTCTACAAGTAATAGGCATCAATGTATTCAGGGTCTTAGCTACTTTTGAGAAGAGAGGAGCTTGTTCTGTTTTCCTCTAAGGAAGACCTAAAATGATACTTGCTGCTACTACAGGTCTCTGGTAGCACAATGCAAGCAGGAGACAGCAGGTTTAGAGAATATAGTTCAATGGGAGTCTAGGCTCACTCTAGCTAACAGGTTTAATGATAAATTTAACTGCAATACTGACAAATAATAAAGGAGAAAAGTCAATGGTGGGATTCACCATGGAAAGAAAAATAGCTAAATTTAAAAGCCTAAGTATAGATGCTTATGTGCAAATTAGATATCTCAGCTCCTGTTACAGACAGCAGAGATATCCACATGGATGACTCAGTTGCCAACACACAGACAGCTCCTGCCACCTGAGATGCCCCAAGCCTCCTGGCCTGCTGTTTTTTTTTTTTTGTTTTTTTTGTTGTTTTGTTTTGTTTTGTTTTGTTTTGTTTTGTTTTGTTTGTTTGTTTGTTTGTTTGTTTTGTGCCTGGACTCCAGCTGCTACTCCAGAGGGACATGGGCTGCTGTAGGGCTCCTGCATGCTCCACCTGTGTAGGTCGAGAATGAGCAAAATGCCACTGGCTACCTGTGTCCAGGCAAGTGAGTTAAACCCCTTGTCAACACAGTCAGTCAAGTCTGACAAGCTACAGCCAGTCAGATGTAGGACTGGTCTGGGGGGAACTGAGTAGTTCTTTAGCCTACATAGTAGCAGACAGTGCCAGCTATAACAAGAGCTTAAATACCAAATTCACTGTAAATAAAGACATTGTGGGCACCTTCATGTGCCTGAATATGGACCTGGACATGTCTCTGAAGGATTTTTTCAAGTGCTCACACACAGACATCTACTGCTGTTTGAGATATCTTAGTAAGCCTGAGACATCCATGCAATTTAGTCTGTGGGAAACTGTCATTTCAGAATAGCAGCTGAAGTTCAACAAATCTGTCACAGGGTATCTCATAAGTGAGCAACGTCCCGAACCCCAAATGCCTGGAAATCAAGAAGGTTTTGAAATCAATAAAGTTTTGGAAGAAGCGGTGTATTGCACCAAATCTTTGACCAAACCTGCTCTCTCTCCATTCTCTCCTTGGCAATATATTTCTACCTGGATCCTTCCTAATCTTCAATTCATGATCTTAGATCCAGTTCCTTACCCTGTTCTGCATCAGCCCCTCTCAAAGGCTAAACATGCTCCTTCAAAATGAATCCCAGAAGGTTTTTCTTTGTGGATGTGCTACATTCTGTGCAGCAGATGTCCAGCTGCACTGCAGTAATGATGTGTTCCAAGGCTTCTTCACATCACAGGCACCCAAGGACACATTGTCCTTCACCTCTTGTACTACAGTCCTAAAGAGATGTTTGAAATGGTAGTATCTGTAAAATTTAATGATATGATACCGTTCCAGAATAGCCTTAGATTGAAATGAAATTTTGTAATGGACATTAAATAAACTTAAAGGATGAGGAATCAAAATGTTACATTGATTTCAAAGTTCAGTTTGAGCTGATAATTCTTATTTTTTTCTAAATCCCACATTCTTCAGGTACACAAAAGCACACTTGATGTTCTTTTTTTTTTTTTTTCCAAAAAAACTGTCAATAAATGAAGGTGTGTTTTGTAAATTCTGAACTGAAAAAGATAAAAAGAAGTTATACACGAACTGTAAACAATAAGGAATAAAATTTTCTGGTTCCAAATTTGAACTAAGAGAATTATATTTGGTAGATGAGTACACTAGAAGTAAAAACAGGATCTCCAAACTCAGATCATGACAAGAATGTCTGAGATAACTACTATAATCTATTTTTCATATGAAAACACAATAATCAGATGATACGGTCAACAAAAAGAGGGGAAAAAAAAAAGAGAGAGAGATAAAACTAAATTACCCATTCTAATTTTCCATGCAACTACTTATTATCCGTCTCCCGGTAGTCCACTCTACCAGGCCACTTGACTTCCTGTGTTGAATCACAAATATTATTAAAATATTACTTTCTAAGAGGTGAAATGAGGAAAAAGCTCTGTACTAAGAAAAAAAATAGTATTTAATATAAATGAAAATGCTTTATAAATAGTATGTAAATCCAAACAATAAAAAATATAAGTTTTCAGAATCAAAACAGGATATCTGTAAATTTGGGAGTAATGACAGAATATCATGGAATATGACTAATTTCTGGCTGACGAATGAAAAATCATGACATACATTATGAAACAAAACTGCAGGCTATAGGCATATTATTAGGAAAACAGTTCAAAATCAAACTATCTTCTGGATATGAATATGATTTCTAATCCCTTTGTTCCAACCTTTAAAAATTGTTTTTAGAGAAGCTGCAGATTTCTGCATTGCAAGACCTTATTTAGAAATAAAAACAAGTACAAATTAGTTTCAAATAATTAAATACATTAGATACTGAAGCAATCCTGTTTGTTTTTAATAAGCTCTATTACAGTTACAGCAAAAAGAAAACATTCCAGTGAGTGAATACTCCTTTCTCTGGCTTTCTGGTCTGTAGTTTTCCTGAAGCTAGATCAAGTACTATTTTGATATGGAAACTAAAATAAGTGTTAGTGAGATCTGTACTTAATGAAAAATGTGTCATAAATGAGTTGCAGTGCCTTTTCCAACTACTAATTTAAAGGCAATTCACAAAATGCTGTGTGTATTCTATGTTGTGAAAAAATATTTGGGTAAAGACAGATGCAACAGCTGACATTTTATGCTTGACTAGATTGCTGGGATTCTTTAGAATAGTCAGCAACAAAATGGTGCTGCTGCGCCCACAATCCTTATATGACAATCCTTATATGACAAAATAGTACTGTAATCCATGCCACATTCTTTGATTTCTTTTAAAACTATTGGATAAAGTCTTGGCTCTAGTAAAGTCAAGTCAAAATAAAATTTACCATAGACCTGAAATGAGCCCAGGTTTCTCTCATTCAGAAAATGAATCAAGTTTTTCTTAACATTAACATTTGATTCAGCATTTTAGTTTTTAATAATTAGCTCCACAAATTAAAGTGCTATGTGCATTTTATCAAACTAGCACATCCATCCCCTTGGGTACTTTGTAGGTTGCAGGCGGAAAAAGCCTATTTACTGATGTTATGCTAAGTGTACTGTTTGAATACACATAGTCACGTGATGGCAGTGTTTCTTGCATATTGTACTGCTTTCATATAAATCTTATTTCTCCATTTTATAGTAAGAATAAAAATAGAAATTAATATGTTTAAAGTAAAGCACAAAACTGTAATTTGTAGAGATTTTGTGGGTAAAAAAACATTTCTGTAGATTCTGATTATCCTGTAACCTTGCATTCAAGTTATATCCATGAGCTAATAGTTGGCATAAGATCACAATAACTGTGTTAAATTATAAATATGTTCTCAATATTTTAGATTACACATGGAAAATTTATTGAGTCTGAGGACTGGATGCTTCGGATGTTTATTGATTGAATATAGGTTATTTGTTTGAATCAGTTCCAAGTTGGTAATAATGACATGTATATATATAATACATAATGTCTGTTTAGGAGACTTACTGGAAATCAGTTAACGGTTTCTGTCCTCACTGTAGCACAGAAGTTTCCCTTATCTTTACACAAAGCTGCCATAAGTATCCACACAATTTCCAGCAAGGGTGGTTATGCCATTGAAAAGGTCAAAGGAGGAGTAGTTACTGAAGGCAGTGAACTACAATTTGCAGTTTGTTAGTGTTGCAAAATATTGTTAGGATAGTTTTGATAGTTTGCCCTTTAAAAGTAAGAAAACATGAAAAACTTGAAACAAACAAATTAAAGAATTGTCTGAATTTTTCATTCACATTTGAAAGAAGCAAGAATTATGATAAGTATTTATTTTCAAATAACAAGTTCTAAAAAGAAAAGTATGTTCAACACCTGCCTGTAGGTGTATTCTACCTCTCTTGTAGGCCCTAGGTATGCGTCTGATTAGTTCAACCCTTCTAAATGTATTCAGGTTTCTGAGTATGAGTAGTCATATTTAAATAATGCTATTTTTTCACAAGAACTTCAGATAACTATCTAGATTTTCATAAAGCCATATGCAAGGATAATTACAATAGCCATTTAACTAAATATAGTTGCAAAACCAAAATGTTAATGAGCTTTTTCACTGTGATGAATCAGTCCTGAGCTTGGCTTTACATATTGTTCATCTATTCTTAGAAATAAAAAAATGTTTATTTTGGGGACTGGTATCATTTTTATGCACTTTATTCTTTCCAAGAATAAATTTCATAGAATCATAAATACATGGAAAACCTTGGGTTAGAAGGGACCTTACAGATCCAAACTGCTTGCCATAGGCAGGGACACCCCACTAGACCAGGTTGCCCCAAGCCCCATCCAACTTGGCTTTGAAAACTTCCAGGAATCCACAGCTTTTCTGGGCAACTTGGTCCAGTGCCTCACCACCCTCAGAGTAAAGAATTTCTCCCTTGTGTCTAATCTAAATCCACCCTTTTTTAGATTAAAACCATTACCTCTTGTCCTATTGCTACACTCTCTGATCAAAAGGCCATTCTCATCTTTCCTGTAGGCCCCCTTAAGACACTGGAAGGCTGCTATAAGGTCTCCCTGGATCCTTCTCTTCTCCAGGCTGAACAAATCCAACTCCCTCAGCCTGTCTTCACAGGAAAGGTGCTACAGCCCTTTGATTATCGTCATGTCCCTCCTCTGGATCTGCTCTAACAGGTCCATGTCTTTCTTATGCTATGAGACCCAGAGTTGAATGCAGTACTACAGGTCAGGTCTAATGAGAGCAGAGTAGAGCGGAACAATTCCCTCCCTTGACCTGATGGCCACTCTGCTTTTGATTCACCCCAGGTTACAGTTGGCTTTCTGGGTTGCAAGCACACACTGCTGGCTCACACTGAGCTTCTTGTCAAGCAGTACCCCCGAGTTCTCCCTGGGGCTGCTCTCAATCCATTCTCCACCCAGTCTGTGTTAGTACTAGGAACTGCCCCAACCCAGATGTAGGACCTTGCACTTGGTCTTGTTGAACCTCATGAGGTTTGCACAGGCCCACCTCTCAGGTCTGTCAAGGTCCATCTGGATGGCAGCCTTTCCCTCCAGTGTGTCAACTGCACCACACAGCTTGGTGTTATCAGCAAACTTGCTGAGGGTACATTCCATCCCACTGCCCATACTGATGACAAAAACATTAAATAGTACCAGTTCCAATACAGACCCCTAAAGGCCACCACTTGTCACTGGTCTCTACCTGGACATTGAGCCATTGACCTCAACCCTTAGAATGTGCCCATCTATCCAATTCCTTATCTACCAAGTGGCCCACCCATCAAATCCATGTTTCTATGTTTTAGAAGCAAGAATGTTGTGCAGGACAGTATCAAATGCTTTACGCATGCCGAGGTAGATGATATCTGTTCTGTCTGTTATAAAGATTGATGTTTTAATTTCATGCAGCTTCTAAGGATTTTGATTTTTAATTTAACAGTATTTATTTACCTGGTATAACACTTAAAATCCAAAATTATTTACAAACTTCCCTGTATTACATGAAGTACCTTAACAAATACTCAGGTCTGATAGATATTAACACACCCATTTCAGGTCTTATTATAGAACTGCAGGTTTGAGACATCTAGATGTTTTTATTAAAAATGATTTTATATGTTCTATTTTGCCTGGATAGGCAAAAACAACAACTAGTGTTGTTGTTGTTTGCTTGTGTTTTTGTTGTTGTTTGGTTGTTTTTTTGGCTTTGTTTTGTTTTGGTTTCCCCCCTGTGCTATGTCAATGGTACATCCAGGAACAGCATCCTGGAATTGCTCATACAGGAGTCAAAGAAGAAACTACCTTCTTTTCCATTTCTTTGTATAACTGCACTACAGTAACTGTAACTTGTGCCATTTCTGTTATGTAAACATGCATTAGCCAGTTATACTGTGCTGATTAGGTATCTGTGGCTAAATGAACACATTCAAAGAAAGAAAAACATTCATGTGTCTAATGGCATGCTGCTTTTTGTCTCTGATTCACTCTGGTTTGCCAAAAATCCTAGAGATAACAATGGAATTTGGACTACATTCTGATTATAACTATCAAGACAAATCTGAGCTGTATTCATTCTAGTTCAGGCAATTATAAATACTTTTCATTTTAATGGGTGTTTTCTTGCTTAATCTCTTTGGAAATTCAAGGAAGAAAATGGGAATACTTTAGAAAGGAAATCCATAGACATTTGATACAAGAATATCACCACAATGACTATTTGAATTGGAACTTGATTGGACAACCTGTATGATGGACAGACCACTGGGAAGGGAAAGGTGGCATCCACTGCTGAAGAAAGCAGGCATTAACCCTGAAATATATGAAGATTTGGACAGATAACTGTTCCAGCTAAAATCACAACCCATCACTGAAATCAATTACTGTGTTTGTTTTCATTTCTCAAATATACAGTACAAATTCTTCCTCCTCCTCCTCCCTCCCCCCTTCTTTTTTCCTGAACTTTTGTGAAGGGGAAAAATAATATCCCAATCTGACATCTTTCTGATATTTGAAATGTCAAACATTTCAGAAGTTTGTCCTCTACTCCTTTTGATTCCCACATAAATGCACAGTACACTATAGATGAGTTTACAAAGGCAGTAGCATTCAGTTTTTGAAAAAAAGTCATTGAACAGACATATATGGAACACCAAGTGAAAAATTTCAGTGCATTTAATACTTCAGAAAAAAATAAAAAGAATGTTTAAAAGTTGGGACAGAAACCTCTGATTCCTTGTAATTCTTTCAACTAATTTCCTGACCTGAGGGCAAAATTCCATTGAACTCCCTCAGAAAAAAGTAACTCTTTCCATCTCTGGGATAGGGGAAAAAAAGTAAGCATAGTGATTACACTGGTAAATGAGAACTGTCTGTGGCCAAGATAATTAGGATTTGAATCCATACTTGCTCCAAGAGTAAATTTGCAGAAATTTTGGTTTGCCTGTTTTTCAATTTTTTAACCATTTGTCCCAGTCTCTCCCAAGCAGCAAACCTAGACAGAATAGTTATATAAGACATTTGACTTCTTCAGGATCTGTTATGGCTTGGCAAGTCACAGCTTTTCTTATGAATAAAAAAAGAATGTGAAAGAAAAAACTGTTGGATTGTTATTAATTCATAGTACTTGAATATTATTGCCTTTTGACATTAGAGTGAGCAATACCCAGACAACCTTATATGGCAAACAAGAAAACAAATTTCTTCTTTTTCATGGCTTAGGGTTTTTTTCAGTGTTCCAATGACCTTACAAAATCTTTCACCATAGTTTTGAGTGTCAGGGTAGGTAGCACCGTGCCAGTCCTGCAGTTGACACAGTTCAGTTCATAGTTTCGCCACTCCAGTGAGACAAAATACATATAAATGTTTATATATTGGCAAAGTACTTAAGAATAAAAATAACAGTGTAGGCAGGCAGCCGTACAATAAACTGACTCTGTTCCTTTCTTTCTTCTGTCACTGCATTTTTCTTTCTCTTGGCATCCTTGGCAAAATGCCATTTCTTTCTCACTTTCTCTTGTTAAATGTCAGACTCTCAAAAATTATAAAAAGGTTTCTATCTATTCTGAGAATATTGGTAAGTCAAATTTAGCAAGATATCACTATGATAATGTTAACAGGGCATTGGAGTTAGATGTCATTAGGGCATTTTACAGTTATATGGTGGTGTAATGTTAAAATGCTTGAACACAAAGCTGATGTGCTCAGACAGTGTATGGGGACAGAAACACCTTTTTCAATAAGAGATTGTTTTCTTTGTGGCTGCTCATAATATTTATGCTTTTTGGTCACTATTTGTGGCCAGACAGATAAAAGACATAATATTGTCCTGTGGAAGCTTTCTACAAACATCTGTATTCCTCTGTTGTACAGAAGTTTGTATTTCTATCCATTAAAGTCCATTTTTTATACATTATATATTGGCATTCACTATTTACTCCTTCTATAGTGATGATCAGACCACCAAAGCCATTGATTTTGAATATGGGTAATTTAAAAATATTTTAATAGATAATATTTCATGATATGAACAATCAAAGACTTCTGTTTGTTTGTTTGTTTATCTGGTCTTTGAAGGAAATGGGAATTTGATTGATATTATATGGGCTCTTTCTCAACTTGCATGAGAAGGATTTGTTCTAACAGATACTCAACTGTAGTTTTTGGCTGTTGAGATACTCTTTGAAATGCACTGAATCGGATAATGACAGGACAAGGGGGAATGGTTTTAAAGTAAAAGAAGGTAGATTTATATTAGGGGTTAGGAGGAAATACTTCACTCAGAGGGTGGTGAGGCACTGGACCAAGTTGCCCAGAGAGGTTGTGGATGACCCTGTGTTCAAGGTCAGGTTGGACGAGGCTCCAGGCAACCTGATCTAGTGGGTGGCATCCCTGCCCATGGCAGGGAGGTTGGAACTATGTGATTTTTGAGGTCCCTTCCAACAATTCTATGATTCTGAATAAGCTACAGAAGCATACATTTTCTTCAATCTTGTCTTTTTGGTCCATTCAAGCTTGCATTCTTTTCATTCTTCAGCTGACTCACGGCACAAGGCTCTTGTTTACCCATTTACTTCCATATTGTGTTCACGTGGCAAGGTTTTAGTAGTGGAGGACTGCAGGGGTAGACTCTGTGAGAAGGGCCCAAAAGATGCCACATGTTAGATAAGGACCAGTTTCAGCCAGCTCCAAAAGGACCCACCGCTGACCAGAGCTTAGGCAGTAAGTGTTGTTTTTTGCACCCCTGGAGAGCAAATTTCAGAAAGGCAAAACACTTGCTGCACAACAGCTGCTGGGAGAGTGAGGAGTGAAAAAGAGCCCTGCAGACACCAAGGTCAGCGCAGAAGGAGGGTAGAAGGTGCTTCAGGCACTACAGCAGAAATTCGCCCTGAGGCCTGTGGAGAGGCCCCTGGTGGAGCAGGCTGTCCCCCTGCAGACCATGGGTCCCACATGGAGCAGATCTCTGCGCTGCAGCCCATGGAGGAGCCTCTGGTGGAGCAGGTGGAGGTGGCCTGGAGGAGGCCCCACAGGCCCATGGAGAGCCCCCACAGGAGCAGGCCCTGGGCTGGAGCTGCAGCCTGTGGAGAGGAGCCCACGCAGGAGCAGGGGGTCTTGGGGGAGCTGCAGCCCATGGGGGACCCATGTTGGAGCAGTTTGCTCCTGATGGATGGACCCCATGGTATGGAGCCATGTTGGAGCAGTTCTTGAAGAACTGCTGCCTGTGAAAGCCCCTGCAGGATCAGTTTGAGAAGGACGGCATCCTGTGGGAGAGACCCCACGTAGAGCAGGGGCAGAGAGTGACTGTGAAAGAGTGATGGAGATGAAATGTCAAGGGCTGACCACAGCCCCCCTTCCTTGCTTAGGGGGAGGGGTTGGGGGGAGAGTAGGCATTTCTAGTTTAAGTTTCTCATTGCTCTAGCTTGGTAGTAATAGGTAATACATTTCATTAATCTCCCTATGCTAAGTCTGTTTTGCCTGTGATGATAGCGGTTGAGTGATCTCCATGTTCTTATATCAACACTTGAGCTCTTTTCATCGTATTTTCTCCACTTAGTAGGGGGAGTGAGAGAGCAGCTGTGGTGGAGCTAAGCTGCCCAGCTGAGTAAAAGCACCATACCTTTTTATACTGTGCTGCACAAAGCTGCACACAGAACCTGAGGTGAGGCCAAACTGGTGCAGAGAAGGGCAGGACAATCCCATCCCTTGACCGGCTAGCAATGCTGTGCTTGACGCACCCAGGATACAGGTTGTCCATTTTGGCTGCCAGGGCACACTCTTGACTCATATTCAACTTGGAATCATCCAGAACTCCCAGGTCTCTTTCTGCAGGGTTGTTCTCTGGCCTCTCATCACCCAGTCTGTACATATAGCTAGGGTTGCCCCTTCCCAGGTGTAGAATCTGTCACTTGTTAAATTTCATGCAGTTAGTGATTGCCCAGCCCTCTAATTTATCAAGACGTCTTTGCTCTGCAAGCCTCTCTACCCTCTATGGAATGGATAGTTCTTCCTTATTTAGTGTCATCTGCAAACTACTTAGTATATATTTGAGCCCTGCATCCAAGTCATTTATGAACACATTAAAAGAGAACTGGCCCTAAATTAGATAAAACACAAAGGTATTTTTGGGGAAGCTACATATAAAATTGGTGTCTTGAATACCTTGAAGAATGAGATAGGAATCTTTCATAAGAAAGTTAAAAAAGAAAGGACAAGTAGCTTTTATAGTAGCAACTCTAAGGGACAAATCTCTATCCTGATGCCATAGATTAGATTGTACAGCAAGTAACAGGAAACTCAGCACTTGTCATAAGCTATAAGCTATTTGATTTTCAGAGACTTTAACTTTGTAGCCCCTCTACCTTTCTATGACCATGAATTTCTTTTGGCTGAAACAAAACCCATCTCCTTAGATCTCCATCACAATGGACTGGCACCAAGGTTCAGAATATAACTGCTGAAAAAATTGTGAAAAAACACCTAGAAAAAGACATTCTGTTAGTAGTGATGAAGAATTTATTTTTTTTCTGTTCCAAGCAATACTCTATGGCCAAATCTCCAAGACATATTATAAAGGGTTGCTTTAGCTGCAGCTGGACTTTCTGTGGAGGAATTGTAATGTGACACACGCTAAAAGTCAGGAACCATCAGGTCTTTTAAGTACATATATTATAGATTTCATGCATTTTTATATTATACATCAAGACAGTAAATAAAATACATTACCTATGCTGTTATGTAAAGCTGGACTTTATCTATGGTTAACCACATTGCTGCCTTTGTATAAAGCAGAGTACATATCCTATAAAACTTGTTGTACATAACACAGTACTTTAGCACACTATCGGTCTCAAAGCTGCCAAGGTACCAATGATACTCAGTCTTTGGATGTGTTGCTGTGTAGATATATTAACCCTACAAAACAAGCCAAAGGACTTAGTAGAAACTGTAGATGAACCAGAAATCAGTTACCAGCTGGCTGCACTTTGTGTTTTGCTAGATTCCTTAGGCTACTAATCACTCATCTGCTCTGGTCAACAAAGCTGGACTGTGCATAGAACTATTGGCAAAAGTTTTAATGGGTTTCAGTTGTCTGAGCCAGTTAGCCAGAATTTTTATTTAATGGACTACTCATCAATTCAAAACAGATAAAATTTAACCTTTTTGCTTATAAATGCAAACAAATTATTAATATGAAAGACATACTACTGTCTGTTTGTATGGTATCACATAGGATTTTACAACCTATTCTCTATAGGTCTGCCTTTCTTCTAATTATTAAGTTTCAGAAATCATCCAGGATATTTCTGGAAACAGATGAGTGGCCTAGGTGAAGAAATAACCTGAACCAAGCCAAATATCATAAGAATTTATCTTGAATGAAACAACCTGGGGGAAATCAGAGAAAATTGTGTTCAGATGATTAGCAATTGCTACAAAAGAACTGACCTTCACTCCAAAACTGACCTGTTGAGGAAGCAAAGTCAATACCTCAAGCACTAGGACCAGAAAACATTCTGTAGTGCTATAAAATCTCTTTATCACATCGCGCGTGCGCACACACACACACAAAATAAAAAATAAAAAAAATCAGGTACATCAATTGAGACTTGGCTTACTTTTCTGTACCTGAGTTAGACCTTGGATAACTTGACCCACTGCTCATGATTTCAAGATATGGAGACTGAATCAAGACGGGTTATATTTTGTTGCAACGAGTTTTGTTTGACAGATTACATGACCTATTTTACATGACCTTTTTTTTTTTAAAGATTACATGACCCTTTTTTTTTTAAAAAAAGTCAAAACAAAACAGCTTTATTATCTGCATATGTAGAAATATTATTTCAAAATGTACCCTCTTCAGATCTTACAGATGTGTTTTCCTTAATGGAAACACTGCAGCTCTCAAAACCTTGAAGTGTCGATCAACTTTCAGACTATTCAATTTTTTTAGTTGTTATTTGTAATAGCTGAGAAACTTCTATTAATAAAAGAGCTAGAAAATGTTTATTTAACAAGCTGCACTTTAAAGAACTGTACTGTTACAAGATATAGACAAAAAAATAGTCTCTCCTATCAGTCACATATATAACAGAAATATAGAATGCTTAGCTAAGGTTTAAATGCAGGATACTGGGAAATTTAATTAAGTTTACAGTAAATTGTATCATGCTGTAGAACGGTTTGTCTCCATTCAGAGAGCCACTATGAGAAATATTGATTATTCAAATCCCATTTAAACTCTACTTTAAAGATTTAAATGAGACTAAAATGTAATTTTTGCAGGTGTCTGTTCTCATTCAATTAAGACTTTTAAGGATTATTTTACTGTTTACTTTTATAATTGATATAATATTGAACTGACTTTCTGACATTTTTCTGACTTTCTCCTCCAGCAAGTCACCTGCTTCAGTTGTGCTAGAACTGTGAGCTGATCTATGTTCTGCCCAAACCACTAAAGCCAAAAAAGTGGCAAGGTGTTCTTGATCCATGCTCAAAGTACTGTTTTATACTAAGGGAAAATGACAGGAGAGATCTGCGACAACACTAGCAAGTTACTCTTACTGCTAGTAAGAGTAAAATAATCAAAGGAGAAGAGGAATTTATCCAAAGGCAACCATATACAGTTGAACATAAAGAGCAAAGGAGCTGAGTCATTGAGTTCACATTGAGCAATTCACTGAAATGATTCAGGATTAGCTATTTGTATGACTCCTGCATACACACTTCCTGAATAATGATCTGAGGACATTTTAGGCCTTATTACATGGTGACTTCATTTGCTCAAAGTGGTACTGGGCCAGGTTATAAATGTTATTCACAGTGGGAAACTCTCCCTCCCTTGTGTAATCCCACCCAAATCTCAAGGGATATACAAGTGACTCAAGTGAGCAATGAATAGTCATTTTTCTAGGGCTGTACTTGATTTTCCTTCCTAATGTGGAGGACCATTTGGGTGGAAAACAAAATGTTTAATTTAAATGTAATTAGTTAAGAAAAATATAACTTTGTATGAGTAAAAATTGCATACTTTGACCCACAATAATTAACGCTACTTGGCTTGATTTCTTTGCTTTCATTAATTTTAATTTTATAAATTCAGAAGAACACACAAAGAACTGTGCCATTTCATTAGCATACTCATTTATTCTGTTTTATATTTCTTTATATTCTTTTATATTCTTTAGATACTTCAAAATACCAGTTTTCATAGACTCTATATGTAATAAATTTGAAAGAAAAAAAAAAAAGGATCAGTGAATGTATTTACTCTTCCTTTGAAGGTCAGTTTTATTGTCATTCATGAAATGAACAGGTGGCCTATAAAACATGATATTATCAGCTAATTTTTTATTTCAAAATTTGTAGCCAATTATTTGCTAAAGCAGATTATGTTTGTAACAATTTTACAGGACCAGAGTCTACAATATAAGAAAAGAGAATGAGAAGACCTTAGGTTATTTAGTTATGTACCAAAGACTGATTATCCCTTGTAGTACAATATAGTATATTAACTTTTTGTTTTAGCTGTTTTTTTTTTTTCAGTGTATTTTTTTTTTTGTAGGCTTCCACTATATTTAGTCTGATGTCTGCATATCTGAGAGAAAAATTATATAGCTTGAGTTTAATTAATGTAGATGCATACATATATCATTTTAATTATTGTTAGACTCATTCACTCTGAAACAAATGTAAAACTTGTATAGTTGATAAACATAGGAATTCACAGCTATACAAGTAATTGACAATAAAAGGAATACATCTATCTCAGTATGTAGACAGACATAAGAATCTATAGACTATATATGAAAATCAAAACAAAACAAGCTTAAGCAGGGATTAGTTCAGGAGATGTCAAATTTTCATCTGAGCTTTTCATCTTTGGTATATGAGTGTATCCTGTCAAATGAGATTGACAGAATGTTGAGTATTTCCCCTGTTCCTTTATCTTCTTTTATTCAATTTTATACTGAAAAAATAATATATTTGCAGTGTTTGTGCCCTTAAAGAACCATGCTTGCACTCAAGTAGTTCATTATGCTTCAGAAAAACAGGGTACTTGAGCAAGAAAATGTTTATTCTAAACATGTACTCTTATTACATTTGAAACAACACTACTGACTTTTCAAGACAGTGGATAGAGTTTCAGATAAGTAACTGGTTTGTAATTTTGAAAATTTCTAAGTGTTGGTAAATCAAGATTCTCAGATGTTCTGGTTGTGGTTTGAACTCACATATCACTTAAATTTCCACAGATTTCCTTCAACCAGACTTCAAGACCACACCTGAAATCAATGAATATGCTTTTATTGCTTAGATTGTTTACAGAAGTTAAGAATTTGAAGTAAATGGGCTGAAGTGAATCAAGTTGTTGAACTGGCAAATGTTTGATCTACTCTGACAGATGTTCTTTGTCTGTTATAATTTCTACTAAATATATATATATGTATATATATATGTTTATCAGTTGTTTTTTTGTGTGTGTGTGTGTGTAGAATCAGGAATGTATGTATATGAAGTCACTCTTTTCTGCACTAATGTTATTGAGAGAAATTAAGATTCTATTACCATAGTATTAGTTAGTTTTTATTTTTTCTTAAGACTTCATGAAATAAATAATTATTTAATCATAATAATTCACTTTTCCAACTTTAACTATATTTATAAGTTTATATCTGGAGTCAAATGTTTCTGACAACATAAATTATCCCGAAGAAAAAACGTAATCATTTCATTTGACCATGTAGTGGGTTTACGTGGCAAGGTTTTGGTAGCAGGGGGCCATAGGGGTGACTTCTGTGAGAAGAATCTAGAAGCTGCCCCATGTTTGGTAAGGGCCCCACTGCTGACCAGAGCTGAGCCAGTAAGTGATGTTGTTTTGCACCTCTGTGAGAGCGTATTTAAGACAGGAAAAAAAAAAAAAGAAAAAAAAGAAAAAAAAAAAAGCTGCACCACACAGCACCTGGGAGAGTGAGAGGAGTGAGAAACAAGAAACAGCCTTGCGGGTGCCACGCTGCAGCCCGTGGAGGAGACCATGGCAGAGCAGGCGGACCTGCACTGGCAGAGACTACAGCCTGTGGAAGACCCCTACTGGAGCAGATTCTGGGCCGGACATGTAGGCCATGGAGAGGAGACCACGCAGGAGCAGGTGACCTGGCGGAGCTGCTGCCTGTGGGGGACCCAGGTTGGAGCAGTTTGCTCCTGAGGGATGGACCCCATGGTACGGACCCATATCTGGAGCAGTTCTTGAAGAGCTGCTGCCTGTGGGCAGCCCATGCCGGATCAGTTCAGCAAGGACTGCATCCCGTGGGAGGGACCCCACAGCACAGGGGACAAGTGACCGAGAAGGAGTGGCAGAGAAGAAGCGCTATAGACTGACCACAACCCCCATTCCCCCGCTCCCCTGTGCCGCTCGGGAGGAGGAGGTGGAAGGGGGTGGATGGGGGAGGAAGGTGCTTTTGGTGTCTTTCCTTTGTTTCTCACTTCTCTAGCTTGTTAACAATAGGCAATAAATCTTACTATCTCCCTATGCTGAGTCTGTTTTGCCCGTCACGATAATTATTGTGTGATCTCCCCGTCATTATCTCAACCCTTGAGCCCTTTTCTTCATATTTTCTCCCCGCTCCTCTTTGAGGAGGGGGAGTGAGAGAGCAGTTGTGATGGAGCTCGGCTGCCCACCCAAGTAAAACACCACAGACCACATTTTTTAAATCCTTAAACATAGCCTTTGCTTGAAACAAGTGCTCTGCTGAAACAATCCTTACCTATTTCAAAGCATTAGTCAGAATGTGTTAGAAGTATTTTGCCAGGACAAGAAGGAGGAAAGGAGGACATGATAAATGCATAGTTTTAATCAGAGTTTCTAAGAGAAATAGATTAAAATCAAAGCTACACACACACACACAAAAGAGTTATATTATTTATATCATTTATATCATATTTATATTTATATCATTTATATCATATTATATCATTATATCATTTAGCCACATTTCCCATTAGTTTAATCTTGTTTCACCAGTAGGAAAATAATAATAATAATATTAATGAGAAGCAAACAACAACAATAACAAACACACCAACCCACAAACCTAACCAAACCAAACCAAGCAAACAAAAAGAAATCACGGTTTTCTTTCTCCAGATAGTGAAAACATACACAGGGGAGTTACACAATTGATGTGTGCTCACACAGTGTTTGAAATATGATGAAGTTAAAACCTGAAACACTCAAAGTTTAATCAAAAGAGCTAAGGTAATAGATACACCAACTTTGTTGATACTAAAATGGCTGAAATATCGTAATTCTTTTTATAGGTCTCCTGGCTTGAAGTCTACCAAGACCAAACATAAAATCTATCTCAAGTAGGTTACCTCAGCTTCCTCCTTGTAAAAGAGGAGATACCAGATCCTCTGTTAATGTTTGCAGAACTTGAGAACATGTAACAGAATTCCTTCTTGTCTAACAACTAACCTCCACCATTTCTCCAATTTCTTAATGATTTTTTTTTTTTTTTCTCTTTAGAAGTTCAGTGTGCTCACTGAGTTGAAAGGATTAACCTATTCACCTGTGGTCATTTTAGGTGTAAGAAAACTTCTGGGGGCCAAACCTATAAAAGGTTCTGAAGCAAAGTAACAGTTAAGTGCATTTTTCAAACAAAACTGTGTTGAAGATACTGGGCAAGAACTGTTGGATTTTTTTGTTGTTGTTTGTTTGTTTGCTTGCTTGTGTTCTTTATTCGTTTTTCCCAGAGTACTTCAAATTCAGTTTATTGGAAATAGAAAATAAAATCAATAAGAAAAATAACAACTAAGCATCTTCATTTTTTTTTATTCATTTGGGCATATATGCTACATGTAAATGGCAAGGTTTTGGTAGCAGAGAGGGGATGGAGTGTTTAAATGTTTGTCTTCCTTATTTCCCTATGTCTGAATCAGTAATTAAATGTTTAGCTTATTTTAACTGGCAATAACATTACTTCAGTCCTACCAGTCAAGTCTGTTTTGCTTGTAACAGTACATGGTAGGTGATTTCCTGTCTTCATTTTGACCCACAGATTTTCTCTCTCATCCTTATTTTCTCTCCCTGTTCCAGAGGTGGCATTAGTGAGTGTGCTCAGCAGCTAGCTGTGAGATGGCACAGTCTCTGATGTTTGGGTTTTTATCATTTAATATCAATTTTCCACCTTCATTTCTATCAAAAGATTTACCTTCTGTGTCATACAGCAGGATTCTTACTGGAAACAAAGACAAAAAGTTTATTACTAGATATTATCAAAACTATTTTAAACTTTACCCGTCTTCACTTTGGTCTTTCTTTAATTTCCTGTCTCTCATTTAATATGACTAAAGAAACACTTGCCATTAATTTTTTATTACTTCCTGATCTCTCATGTGTAGCATTCTTTACTCACTTCTTATATACTTTTTGACATAATTCATTGAGTTACTCCTGGAGTTCTCTTCTCAGTTCTGTTCACCTTGGTTGGAGTGGTAATTCCAGATCATTTGTGCATTTCTGGTTTAGAAAAATTCCAAACCTTCCTCAAACTTAAATCTTTGTTTGTCTTTACTCAGTTTACATAACTTACTGGCTTCTTAGCTTATTAGCACTTTAAACCTTACTTGAGAATGTTACCTTTTTTCCTATACTTTACATTCAAGTTTGAAGTACAACTGAAATACCTTTTTAATGTGATTATGAACTATTGTAAGTTGAAATTGGGTTATTTTGTACATTATCCATTATTTTTTACATTATCTATTATACCAGACATGGGCAACCCACTCTAGGTGTCCTTGCTTGAGCAGGGGGGTTGAACAAGATGACTTCTAGGGGTCTCTTCTAGCCTAACTATTCTGTAATTATATATATATATAAAATATTTATATTTGTTTTTATATAACCTTAGTAGAATTAATGAGAGATACTGAATATATTAAATAGAATTTTTGGTCTTGTGGGAAAAAAAAAAAATCACTTGATTTGTTGCTGCAAATGGTCAACATTTGATGTTGGCATTGCACTGGCATTGTCTATTTCATTTTAACACATCCTTGTCACATGACGATAAGCAGTACCTTACATCTGCAAAAAATAAGAGATGAATCAGTCACAGCATATTTTATATGGAGTTTGGCATGAATGTGCATGAAAATCCAATGTATGATTTTAAACTAGTATTCACTGAAACTTAACAGATACAGTTTTCCAAAAGAATCATCAAAACTTTGTAAACTATACATGTTTTCAATAAACATTTGAAATGTAATTATTCCACAATAAGTATTCTATTCAATTTGGAGTTGTGTTTAATAACAGTTGCATAGTTCACAGACTAAAACAAATGGCTAATATAAATGGATTTGACAAAGATCAACAGTTATGAAGGAGTTATGTATACTAAATACATACTTTCATACTTATACAGATATATTTTCTTCTTGTATGTATAGACATAGGCTGAATATTTCCTCCATACTTTCAAATTTACATCATTAAACATATATATTTCCTTCCTCATACATGCATTGATTTAGATCATGCAATATTTCCATCAAATTAAGTGAAGTAGATGGTTTTAAAATAAAATTTCAATATTTGTTAGCTTTTTCAAATTCAGATTTAAACTTTTAAGACATTGCCTGATTAATACAGATTTCACACCAAGACCAGTACACCAGACACAAAAAATGAAATAATTTCTTTGTAGACTACAGAAGTTTTTCTATAAACAGTTGCAGTTAAATTAATATAAATGTCTTCTTCTGATCATTGTTTCACAGAATCACAGAATTGTAGGGGTTGGAAGGGACCTCGAAAGATCATCAGGTCCAACCCCCCTGCAAAGCAGGTTCCTCAGAGCAAGCTGCCCAGGTAGGTGTCCAGATGAGCCTTGAATATCTCCAGAGAAGATATTCCACATATTCCACTCCACATATCCCACTCCACAACCTCCGTGGGCAGCCTGTTCCAGTGCTCCATCACCCTCACTGTGAAGTTCTTTCGCATGTCGGTGCGGAACTTCCTGTGCTCCATTTTGTGGACATTACCCCTTGTCCTGTCCCCACCAACTGCTGAAAAGAGGTTGGCCAAATCCCTCTGTCTCCCACACCACAGGTATTTATACACATTGATGAGATCCCCTCTCAGTCTTCTTTTCTCAAGGCTGAATAGACCCAGGTCTCTCAGCCTTCCTTCATAGGGAAGATTCTCCTTTGTGGCCCTCCGCTGGACTCTTTCCAGGAGATCCCTGTCTTTTTTTGTACCGGGGAGCCCAGAACTGGACACGGTACTCCAGGTGAGGCCTGACCAGGGCAGAGTAGAGGGGGGAGGATAACCTCCCTTGACCTGCTGGCCACACTCCTTTTATTGCACGCCAGGATTCCATTGGCCCTCTTGGCCACTAGGGCACACTGCTGCCTCATGGTCAACTTCACTAAGATGTCTTTGTAGTTTGTGGTGAAAAACAGAAGATTTTAGAGCATATTTCAGTTGAGATATATTAGTATCCAGCAAACAAGAAGTCTCTATTGTGCTTGACTGACTAGCAAAGGAGCCGGTAGTAATTAGTTCAGATGTTAACTAATTACATGAACATGATTTAGATAAATTATATGAGATTCATAACTCCTACAGTTAAGAAATTGTGTATGTAAGTGTTTCTGTTTGCACTGGTTTATCTATTTTTACAGAGTAGTCACAAAATAAATTGAATTTTTGAATTCTGTAGGTAAAACAAAAATGAATTGTTCCTTAAGGTTAGACTAGATGATCTTAGAGGTTTTTTCCAACCTAAACGATTCAATGGTACCAAAATATATGCCAATCTTTCTCAGAAACTCATACTGAAGACAGTGTATTTTACTTCTAGTTACAATATTTTTTTTTAAATCTGAAAGATTTGATTCTGATTGGGTTTTTACAGCAAGTTGCTAAGTAGTAATAAAATGCAAAATAAATGTCAGCCTTTTCAAAATAATATGAATGTTTCAATAACAATATAAAAACATCATTATCAATATATATTTTTAATGTCATTTTTATCTTGTCTTGATGAGACAAGACTTCATCAAGTTAGTGTTCCCTCAAGAAAAGAATACTGGAAAATTTCTAATCCATCCATTTTTTTTCAGAGTAAAACATTTGTAGTTATTAAGAGGCAGGTAGGTTATATCTCATTTTGCATTACTAGGAATGGATTTATGATATTTCAAAAGATCATCAGTCCAATAATACATTTTTTCTTTTATAAAGTCATGCTCTAAATTCTGTATGTTGACTGTTGGCATGTTTCATTTTTGCTTCAAATGATTTTTTTTTTTTTTTTGTCTCAATAGCCTCATTATTTTCAGTGATATTACATGCAATGACTTGACAGGATTTCTCCATCAAAAAAAACTGTGTGTTGTTTTCATATGGAATATGTATGAAACACATTATGTTAGAAGCCTAGGTGGACTATCCTGGATGACATATAACATTCCCGGAAGTGAACCCTGACCATAAATCTGACAGACATACCAGTATAATTTTACTCATCCCAGATTTGCAGCAGGACCTATGCTGAGTTTATCTGTCTCTACGGTTTCAGTCTGGCATGAAGTATACAGTGAAAGTCAGAAGGAATGTAAGAGATAAATATGATCTGATGGAATCATGTTTAGAAGCCACTTATTGCCAGCACTGTACTAAAAATAAAATAAAAAATAAAAAAAGTTAATAATGACACAAACAGGATCTACATGAAAGATAAATTAACACCTAGAGCTTGGGAGAATGTTACTGCTTGGGAGAATGTTACTGAAGTATAATTCAGGACCCATACAGTAAAAAGTTAACAAAAACAACCAATCAAACAAGCAAATAAAACTTTCTAAAAAAGACCTTCCTCAGGAAGACAGAATTCTGACTCCCCCCACCACACACACACATACACAATGCAAACCTAGTTTCTCCTTAATTTTAACCCCTCTGCCACTGTACATCTGCATCATTTCATGGGACACAGGTCAAGTAGAGAAACAATTTAGTAGGAGACTATGCTAACATTATAACAGCTGGGAGTTATCCTAAGCAAATACAAATTAGATGAAGTAAGACTATAAGGATACAGCATGGAGATGTTAGAAAAATAAACAACTCCCCAAACCCCACCACTTTTACTATAAATAAGAACCTTTAAAGTCATTAGAGAAATCTGACAAATGTCTTCAGTCTGAGCTTTGTGTCCTAATAGCATGAAGAAGGAATAGAAAATAGGACAAAAGAAAATTACATCTTAGTACTGAAATGGAGAAACATAAGGGCTAAACCCACTTGCTTTTAAGAAAATGGACAATTTCACAGCTTTTCTACTCTAAATATTCATATAACATGTTTCTTTTCCTTATAGGTGAAACTTGTACTTTTTATTTATTGTGACTTTAAACACTTCATGCATTATATTATAGCTTGATCATAAGGTCCAAACATAGGTTTTATTGGGATAAAAAAATATTTCTCTTTCCCTCAAAAACTATGTTAAACTGAATAATTTTTGTCATGTATCAGCAAAAAAAAAAAAAAAAAATAGTTCAGAACTTTTGGTACTTTAGCTGTCTTTTCAAACAAAAATGCCCAAAGGGTTTAGACATCCATGGAAAAATATTAATTATATTAGTAATCAAAGTTTCTAAGAAAAATCCACACAAATTTGTTTTTCTCCCCCCACCTGGAGAGTACTGCATTCAGCTCTGAGCTCTATGGCCTCCAGCATAAGAAAGACATGTACTTGTTGGAGCAAGTCTAAAGAAGGGCCATGGCTGGAGCACCTCTCCTGTGAAGACAGGCTGAGGGAGTGAGGGTCATTCAGCTTGGAGAAGAGAAGGCTCTGGGCAGACCTTACAGTGGCCTTCTACTATCTACAGGGGACCTACAAGAAAGCTGGGCAAGGACCCTTTATCAGGGAATGCAGCGATAGGGCAAGGGTTTTGGTCTAAAAGAGAGTAGGTTTAGATTAGATATGAGGAAGATTTTTTTATATTTTTTTTTTTACTCCGAGGGTGGCACTGAACCAGGTTGTCCAGAGAAGCTGTGGATTCCCCATCCCTGGAAGTGTTCAAGGCCAGGTTGGATGGGGCCCTGGGCAACCTGGTCTAGTTGGAGGTCTCCCTGCTCATGGCAGGAGGGTTGGAACTAGACGATCCTTAAGGTCCCTTCCAAGCCAAACCATTCTGATTCTATGACTCTATTATTCTATGACTTTTAACAAACTCTAAAACACATGAAAATTGACCATAAACTTCAGGTACCTTCTGTTAATCTGTAAATCCATATTGTATACTTTCACAGTATTGTTAAAGACAATGTGTAAATGCTGTTACACTTTCTTGAACTAAAATACTTTTAGGTAACTTTTATATCTTTAAACAGGTGATTTTTCAGTTCCTGGATTTACTCAACAGCCTTCTGATTTTATAGACCACTTTCCCTTTTACTTACATTGAAACCCTACTATATTTAATAAAACTTGAGCTCAAATGTAAATGCAGAGATAGGTACTTATAGCATAATACTGGTAGCAATTCTGCTGTTGTGGAACCTCACATACATCCGTTTCATGACTTCTATGAAGTTTGTTATCATTCAATTCTTCTAAAATTGAAACCTGAGCATTAAAAATCATTTCAGTCATAACCCAGGCATCTGAGACACACTTGATCAGTTGGAAAGAACTTTCTAATTGTAATTCAGTTTGTTTTGTATTCAAAACCGTGCTTGAAAAGTTTTCAAAATCAAAATAAATATTAAATATGAAAAGAAACCTGGCTTCCCTTTGCTTTGATTTTTTATTTATTTTTTTTTCTTATGCCAGCTTTCACATAAATTATTTGATGTCTTGTGTTCAGGCACTTTAATTCTTTGTTTGACTGGCCACAAAATTAATTAACACCCGTTATAAGACTTCACTTATATAACTTTGGCAGTCATTAACATATAAAAAAACAAGCAACATCAACAACAGAACACACACACAAAAGGAAAAAAACAACAAAATTGATTCTTTCTATGTCTTTGTTTCTGAGTTTTGTGTATGTATATTGTCAGAAAAAATTATTGTATCACAAATAAGTTTTAACAGAACAGAACATCCTGAGTTAGAAGGGACCCACAAGGATCATTGAGTCCAACTCCTGGTTCCACACACCTGCTCTTGAATTTCTATTTGTTCCCAAAACATTTCAGCCATGACCCACATTAAAAGCCTTGTCTTTCTTGGCTGTTGAAAGCAAGGAATTGTAAGGCAAAATCTGCAAATTAGTCCAGAACTTGTGCTGATTAATGCAGAATGATCTTCTCACCCGCAGGTTAAAGATCTGAGAGTGTATTCAACTAAAGAGATTCTGTACATCTTTATCTTTCTTCTTCCCTTGTGATCCTCATTTTATCTCTCTCATTAACTGTTCTTTGACATGCATTCCAACTCTTAAAAAGAGAAGAAAGCTTAAAATATATTTTTTAGTCCAGAATAACAAATAAGACAACTAACTGTAATTCTCTATGCCCATTTTGAGTACTGCAAGAAATGACAAGTTACTCTGTAGCAAGAAAGGATTACTGTGTATCTTGGTGATTTATTTATTTATTTATTTATTTATTTATTTGTTTCCTGTGGTAGAGAGGTAGTACATTCAGTAGGAAGTTGTGGTACTCATGTCATGGAAAGGGCTTGATAAGTAAGACAAATGGAGATGGTCTAGATGTATTTCCTCTCAGGAAAGAGAGATGGCTTGCAGTAGTTCTGGGACGTTATGTCTCTACGTTTCCTTTGATTTAATAAATTATGTGGAATTAGATTTTCTTGAAGGTGATTTAAATGACAGAAGAATCATAATATTGTTTATGATTACTGATTTGTTATTTCCAGAAAAATAGCAGAGATGAGAAATGCTGATATCTGCTATATTTCTTTTTCTCTATTTTGATGTTGTCAAAGCACAGAATTTCTTAGGAAAACAAATCAAGTTTATGCTCTTGACTTCCAATATATGCAGAAGAATTGTTCCTCACTTACATGCAAGAGTTTCCAATACATTTTTTTCTAACTTCAGTTTATGACTTACTTATTAACTAAATTTATTTTAGTTTGCATATCTATTAAGTCAGATGGTTTAATGTTAATATGAGAATGACAAAGTCCCTGGGGAAAAAAAAAAAAAAAGAAAAAAAAAAGGCAAAGTATCACACCTTATTTAATTCTTGAAGGGAACTGAGTCCATACCATGATAAATTCCATTCCCACGTGTCTATTTTAACAAATGTTGTTAATACAGATAACAAATGTAATAACTTTGGAATCAGACAAGAGAAAGAAAGAAAGAAAAACAAAGCATGGATTGTTCTCAACAAAAGGGCTTTAGCAGGTTCAAACATCATCACATTTACATTCCCTTCAACAAATCAGTCTGCTTTCAAAATGAATCATATGTGTTTGATGAATCCTGGGTCCATTCTGTTCATTTGACATAAAATATAAGAAAAAAAAATGACACTGTGATTTATTATATTCTGCCATTTTTGCAAATCAACATTTTTCCAATAGTGACATTTTTCCCATAGACCTAGTGACACCTATGTAGAGGATCATCACTGTTCAGTTAACCTGCAAATATCAAGGTATGACCCCTAAGAAGAAAAAGTAATAACTAATTTCAGATCAGCCACTTATGTCAGGATTTTTCAGTCAGACTAGATCTCAAGCCTGGCCATTTCTGAATATTTACTACATAGAGATATGTAAATGGTCTTGTAAAAATATATTTTACCACTGTATGTTTTGTTTGTTTGTTTGTTTGTTTTGTTCTTTTTTTTTTTTTTTTTTTTTTCCCCATCCTGATTTCAAAAAATTGCTAGATTTCCAGTCCAGCTAACCTGTTCAATTTCCTCATCCTTCTGGATCTAGTCAGTTATAATGACTCTCCCTTTCTCCCTTACTGGTAAATTTTCATTATTATCCTATTCCTTTTATCACCTCAATACCCCCCTTTTTCTCTCCCTTCCTAATTTCTTTCTCATTTTCTTGTTCTTTCATGACATAGAAGGAAGAACATTACATTTCTCATCTCTTTATCATTGTTCTGTACCAAGATAGGCACCTCAATGTCTCTTCAGTCTTCTCTTTACACTTTATGTGAAATGTTCCTCATGGGTTGTGTCCAGGCTCTGATGCAGTCTTTATGTTTTCTGTACACTACTGTGATTAAGATTTTACTTGTGACTTAAGGGTCCCTTGAGTTTTACAGAGAAATTTTAGTATGAAAACACAGCATACACAAATGACTAAAAAATGAGATTCATTTGTGATCTATAAAACATTATAAAAATATTTGTGTTGATATACTTCCTGAGTCACTGGGTTTCCAAATACATTTTTTCAAGTCAGTATTTGATCTATGAATCTGCATACTGAAGTGATCAAAAAAACTCTTCTAAGCTTAATATACCTGTTTGTAATCATTTGCAGCTGAATATATTAGTGACAAAAATGAGGCTTTGGTCCTCAGTGAAGAATTGCAGAGCCAAATGACTATGGAAAATAAGTAATTTTCTGTTTTGGCTCCTACATCATCAGGGGATCTGAACAAAGTTTCAGCTGCTGGAATATGTTTAGCCCTATGTTTTATACCTCCATATTCAGAGAAATTTAATCTGGAGGCAGAAACTGAAGATAAGAAAGTGGTCCCAGCTGACTTCATTTGACAATGTTTTTAATATTTGTGTTAATGTAGAAGTCAAAAAGAAATCAAAGCATCTTTCACAGTTTCCAGAACCAACACTTAGGAAGTATCTAGGAAAACTTTCTCTGCAGACTCCAAAAGACAATAAATACTGAGCCTCACAATGCAAATTTTACTGAGCTGTTTTCTGAATAGATACATGTTACGGTTTTGCCTTTACAGCAGACCAGGGATCATTTGTCAGTAGTTTACTTGCCAGAAATATGGTTAAGATTTTAGAGAATGCATTTAGATTTTTTTTTTTTTTTTGAGGTGTTTGTCAAGAGAAGCAGGAAACATTAGCAGTTATCTATTCCTCAATAAGTACAGTAGCACCAAAGCAGTCACTTGGCTATGATGCTGGGGATGTATTCTCTTTTCTTAGTGTAAGGAGTAGTACTCTTTTCTCCCCCATTATGTGGGGGAAAAAAACTTCAGCTTTTGCATGATAAACTGTCCCAGAAAAAGGCAGGATGTTACTTTACACATGATTGTCTTAACAACTGGGTAAGGGAATCTGTCTTAATTTAAGCCTAAAATATCAATGTAACTATACATATACTTACACATACACATATATGTATCCTTATACATATATGAAATGGAAGTTCGGCCTACTGGTTTGGGTACCCAATACATTTTGTGAAAGAAAGCTATGTTGAATTCTGAACAGGAACCACAACAAAACTGTCAATATCTGTTCAAATATGTGTTAAAACAGTGGCAAGAAAGAGTCATCACATCTTTGCAATGTTTGGAGAATATCTATGGAAAGTCTTCCAAAGAAGAGAACTGAATTCTAGTTTTACACATTCTCTTCAAGAGGTGATGGTAATTTCATTCTTTGCAAGAGGAAACTGGTAAGGAAATGCGAAAAGGGCAATCTCTGTCTTAGTTTTTTGAACTGTAGGAAATTCTTTACTTGTATTTCTACTGTTTTTGTTTGGTTGTTTGTTTGTTTTCTGGAAATAAGCCTTGAATCAAAACTTATAATAAATAGAGATATATATGTTTAATATTACGTTATAATATTTTTCACACTCCCTTTTCAGCTCAATGTTTAATTAAAAATTGCTTACATGTTATACAATCTGAAAAACAGTTACCTTATTTAAGGGATATAATATACACCAAGATCATATCTGGTTTACAGTTGACAAGGACTTATCAAGATAAGGTGAATCAAAGTGCTAATCATAGAGCCAAATCTGATTGGTGTGTAGTCCTCCTATCTTCTGTCCCAGGACAACAAAGTTATTTTAGAAATATATTCAGTATAATCCATTCTTTGTGACTTTGTATATCCATACATTATGTGACAAAACATATTTCTTATACTAAACCTACTCTTTATGTATTGTATAGAAAGTATATATAACTATACTAAACTAAATCTGTTTAGAAGAGAGAATATATCTTGAAGGTATACCATGTGTTTTTATTTATCTGTAGAGATATCTTCAGGGAAACAAAAAGCAGAATTATAGTATGTGTCTTGGAACCCTTTTTGTCCTTTCATGAAATCCAGTTTAGTAGATTTTCTGCACCTCAGGTCCCTAAGATGACTGCAAAAGCCACTTTCAGAAAAGTATTATGTGTGTTCCAGAACTTGCATACAATAGTTTCTCTTTTAAATAGCCATGTACAGGACCAGCAAAAATCATTTATTGCCTAGAGATCAGGCTTTATCAAAACATTCTGTGAAAGCAGTTCTAGGGAATAAAAAAAATATCCTTCTCAGGATGAACTCTGTGTAAATATGCCTGCTGTTTGAGAGGGCTTGGAATCATGGTCCTTCACGGGTGGACTCTGAACAATTGCGGTTTGAAATAAACCTTGTTAGTAGTTATTGCACCATACTCATATGCAGATCGAGCACTGCAGCACCTCGATTTTATGTGTATGCATGCACAATTGTCTTTCAGTCTAATTCTCTGACTGACATGGATGTCAGGGTAATGAAATTTATGACTCCTAACAAGTAACATATTGCTATGTATCAGAATATTTTTCAAGAAGGGTTGGAATATTCTTGGTACACATATTACTGTTTCTTTAGCTTTGGCCTATTATCTCAACCATAGCATATATAGATGTAACACAGCACTACCCGAAATTTAATATTGCACAATGAGAGCATTGTGGACTAATTTTATGCTTTTCTTTTAGTACCATCTAATTCAGCTAAAAATATATATTATCCAGTATATGCAGTCAAATTAGTTTTACATATCACGTAAACCCAGTTTGCCAGTTAATAACTGGACATTGCCATTTCTAATTCCTTTCTTGATTCCAAATAATGGCCCAGATACTTCTGGTCCTCAAACTGCCCTCAGTGCTAGTCAAGAAATGAATATTTTCCAAGAGCATTATTTCAGAAAGAAACTACAGTGATCCTATTATGGGAGAGTGTGCTGCTGTTTGGAATTAACACTACATTTTTCTCCACAGTGTGAATATCACAAATAGGATTAGATGAATAAATTACTTGAATCTACATTTAAAAAAAAAAATCCACATAGCTTCTGTGAGGACATATTTTCAGATATTCTACTTTACACAAGCAATGATGATGATGGATTTTCAAGGTAGGCTGTTATATCTCTGCTTTCTTTCTTGTTTTCTGTCACAAATTTCCTAAGAGCTTAAAAAGATCCCTGTGCCTTGTGACGTGGTACACAGACTTTCTGTTATTTCTGTTATTGAAAGTCAACTCAGCCACTCTCTATCTTAGTGACTTAGGGTTGTGAATAAGCTTCTGGGTAGTCACCTTTGTTATCAGGAGCACCCTTGAAATTATTTGTAACTCAAGCTAGGTTAAATAAAAATAGTATTTGCAAAGTCACAGTGTTGTAATATGCAACACAACTGAGATACCTGCGCATCTCACTCCCCATATCTGGGTCAATATTCACAACCTCTTATTTGCTATCCAGCTAGTGTTCATGAAAATGGCCTGTGAACTAGTTCAAGGAGATGACACAGCCTTCCCTCTCACCCCAAATCTTTTTCTCAACAAGATGTAAAACCCATTCAGCTTTGCATCAACCTTTCATCCTTTCTTGTGATTCAGTGTGTACAATCCTGTGGAAAGTAATTAATTCATAAAGCTTAATATTCTATGCCAATTCATACATTAAAATTGTAAGACAGAACTAAATAGAATGTCGGTAGCTCATTTGAAGGCCTTGACTGAAATCAGAGAAAACAGTATTTTTGCACTTAGAAATGTCATTGACCCTGATGTCAGTAAACTCTGACCAGTGACCTCTCAACTCTGGCATCTTGTCAGTGACATTTGCTATAATCTGATACACTTTTCCTATTTAGGTGGTTGTCCTTACTAACTTTACCCAGATGTTATTCTGAGTCATTCACACACTGTACTTCCATGTCTCAGGGATGGGATATTTGCAGTTATATTTTTAGATTATTAGATTTAAGAAGAATCAATGCTTTTTAATTTGAGGTCAACCAAAAAATCATGTGATCTGGATGGTGTACTGATGCCTGGAGGCTTTGTGAGGGTCTAGTGAAGGTACCTGTCTAGTCTTTGACTGATAAGTATGTTTCCATCTTTTTAATGAAAGTTAAAGGGAAAAAAAAACAAAACAATCAAGCAACAACAAAACAAACAACAATAATTTGTTTGCAGGTCCTTTGCAAATCCACAGGTTTTACAAATCAAGACTTTTTCTTTCAATGGGGACTGAATAACATCTTTGCGGTTGTCCTTTGTTCCATTCTCATGAGTATTATTAATCTGCCTATTTATAATGCTGGCCAGCAATAAAATCACTTGGCCTTATTCCACTGACTTAATAAAACCATCAAACTTAATAAAGTCTCCAAAAATTTATCTTATAAAAATCTTAAGTTGACTTAATAATCTGTTAATAAACCTCTGCTTAAGTGACATAGTCAATTTTCCAATTAAAATCTTGTTACTTCTCAAAAATTGTACAACATATAAAGGAGGTAATTCACCAATTATTTCTTTAGGCATACTGTTCCTTAAGGACAATTTTTTTCTCATTTGACCATGAAAATGAATAAGAGAAAAATAAAATAATTTATTTGGAACTAAATTGAATACAACAGAATAGCTCTGTTGGAAGGGACCTTCAAAGATCATCCAATCCAACTGCCTGACCACTTCAGTGCTAAATTTAAGTTAAAGAATATTATTAAGGGCATTATCCAAGTGGCTTTTGAATACTGACAGACATAGGGCACCAACTACCTGTGTAGGAAGCCTGTTCCAGTGAAATTTTAGGCAGCTGTGAGGTTACCTCTCAGCTTCCTTTTCTCCAGTTTAAATAACTGAAGTGTCCTGAGCTTTTCCTCATCAGACATGCCTTCCAGCCCCTTTACCAGCTTTGTTGCATTCCTTGGGATGCTTTCAACCTTAACATCCTTTATATATTGTGGAGCTGTACACAATGTTCAAGGCAAGGCCACACCAACACTAAATACAGCAACATAATCCCCTGTTTGTTTTATTAATCTAAGATTGTTATTATGCATACAAACCATTTAAAGGAAAGCAGAACCCAGTGGAATAGAAAGCAATTTCAATTTGATAAATCTGAATACTTGTCACAGTGCAAATTGGATAATGAAAAGCTCTTTCTTTAGTAGCATGCTAATTTTTCGAACATAAATCTGCATTCTTATTTTTATCATTTGAAGACTGGCAATCACAGAAAATACATTTTTGAATGTACAGAAAATACATTGTTACATTTTCTATAAAAAAAAAAAAACAAACATGTGAGGAGTGTACCCAAGGAAATAAGGAAGGGTCAGAAATGTAACTTGCACAGTAACTGTGAGTTCAAGCACAGAAGTAGAAATAAAAGCATTAGTTTTTTGTTGTTGTTGTTGTTTGTTTGTTTGTTTGTTTGTTTTGTTGTTGTTGTTTTGTTTTGTTTTTGTTAAATCCTGTTTTGAGAGGTGTGACAATATCTATCATATGCTTTTATTTTGTCACAGAAAGTGGAAATCAAGCATTCCAAATTGTATTATAGAATAAAATAGAAGTTTTAAAAAATCAGAAAACTATATCTGGAGCTACTCTTTATTAATAAGTCTATTTTGAAATAAAAATAAAGAAAATATTTTTTTTAGCAGTGAAGGCAATTTCCTTTTGACAGTGCTTCACTTTCCAACACTAGAGTCAAGACTTTATCCAACAGATAGTTCAGATGGCAGTTATAGATCTTGTACAAAATAGCTTGTCAATGTTTTTTAGAGTTGGTGATTTGAAATCACCCATTGCTTTCAAAGTCCATTAACCTTTTAAACAGAGATGTAGTAATATTGATATATAGATGTACTTAAAAAGGAATTGTACAAGCCCATACAGTAAGGGTAATGCATAAAAAATAATAAAATAAAATAAAATAAAATAAAATAAAATAAAATAAAATAAAAAGGTAACTGGCTGATATATATGATAGTTTTTCTATCTAAAACTTCTTTTTACCAGAGGTGTGATAAGTTCATTTTGTTTATATGGATTCATAGTTTACTGACAGGTTGTCTAAAAAAATGTTTTTAAAAAAGAAGGAATCAATAAGTTTTAGCTGTTCAGCACAATAGTCATTTCCTAATTCCTGGCAAAACAATAACAACAGCAAAACACATTGCTGGGTGAAAAATGTGTCTTAGGCATGACAGTTAGCTCTCAGTTAGATTATGTAGAGAGTAATGTCTTCTGTCATTTGCAGCCTTGCAATAACAAATTTCAATGTTCTGAATGTCCCCCTCCTTCCTTCTCCTTTACCAAATTTTATTGCTGAGCATGACACCATATGGTGTGGAATCTCTCTTTGGTCACTCTGGGTCAGCTCTCCTGGCTGTGTCCCCTCCCAGCATCTTGTGCAACCCCAGCCTCCTCTGTGGCAGGACAGCATGAACAGCAGAAAAGCATCAGTGTGCTATAATGGTGGTTACTTTCATCAAAAATCTGAAACACAACATCATATAAGCCGTTACTAAGAAAATTAGCTCTATCTAAGCTAAAACCACGATACAACATGTAGACATATCAGCACAGACTGAAATTTACATACATTGAATTTATAAAGAACATGGTGGCTGTTGATCATAGAGTTCAGCACAAGTAATAGATTTCAATCATATAAATTTAAAGAAGCTACTCCTAATTACAAATATAACAGAGCAGAATCTGTTTTACTGACTGATGGTTTTAAGACTTGATTAGTGATGCAAAATATAGAAATTAAATACTTTGGGAAATCGGCAGGACATTTTGCCCCCCCAGAATTGTAAAACAGTTCTGAATGTTTGAAAGATTGGCACCCACAAATCTCCATATTTTATGAACATTTCCAGCATCATGCTAAAAATTGAGGCTCAAAAGCGTAACTTGAGAAACTGTGCAGATATACATCACATAAAGACACCTTGCAGAATGTACTTTCTATATTTTAAAGATTGCTTCAAAAAAAGCTACAAAAGAAATTAAATTCTGTGAAAATAAATACACCAAGGGTTTTAAGGTCTCAAAGCATTATCAGTTTCACTGTTCTTTACAGACTTCGCCTGTTCATTGCTATGAGTGAGGATTAACTTCTCGTGATGCTGCCCTAGCAGTTCCCTGCCAGAGGGAACAAAGAGCAGTCCTTCCTCATCAGGCCTTCAAAGGACCTGCAGCAAGGTTTATGAATAAAGATCAAGAACCAGGTTTCTAACCTTTCTAATAATCATCAAGATATACCAGATTTTCCCTGGGAAAGTGGACATGTAACTATACTTTCAATGGTGAAGTTTATATGAGTACAAGAAATAATATCTCCATATGTTCCTCCTCATCCAGATCAGTATGAATTCCAGGACAAATTCCAAGAAATCTGGAAACTGTATAGGGCCACTGTAAACCAAGGACTTTAGGTGCCAAGAAGCTTCAATCTTATCCAGATCCATACCACACCCTGCATATGGGTTGCGTCTAAACATTACAATGTAGTACTAAATATATTTTTTAAGAAGTTACATATGTCCTTTGGAACAGAACATTGTATTATCTGCTCCTCCATCCCTGCCATGATGACCAATCCCTGCTGATAAAATGAAGAGTGAAATAAGAAAAACAAATTCAAAGAGGAGCTCTCTATTTTTATAAGCAAATCAGGAAAATCATCACATCCTAGTAAACAATAAAGAAAATATGTTGTTCACATATTTCTACTTCAAACTGTATTCATTATTCATTTTAATTCACACCATCAGTTACATATTACTGGTTCAATATCATTATTTATATACTTATTTATTTTGTTCCAGAAGTGTCCCATATGGCTTATTCTACACCATATAGCATCAAACAAATGCTAACACTACCAACAGTCAATGGCAAGATAAACACCACTCCAATAGTTTGCTATAGGAAAGGGACATGAAAGCTGAATCTATTGTTCTCATTTTAATCAGAATCAGTAGTGTATTTTTGAAGAAATTGTCTTGTATGTTGCAATTCTAGGGCAGAAGTTTGCAACCTAGATCAGCCTCAAAGCATGACAACTGGATTCCTTACAGAGTAAATGAATCAAAAGAGAAAGTCCTTAAGGATGTTTAATGTCCTCTAATCAGCATTTTGAAGCTATGGGACAAGGAAAGAGGTATTATGAAATACAAACCTTGGGATGCATGTTGAGTGAAGACTGCATTCTCAGCACCAACAATGTTCTATAAATCTATTGTGTTGAATTGCTTTACTCACTAATGTAGGCTTAGCCACAAGGACAAAAAGAATCTCCATGATTTAAATGCTATCTAAATTGTACGGAAGATGCAGAGCAGGACTTAAAATCTAGCTCATCTGTCTGTCCAGATGTCAAGCTCAGTTCCAATGGAGTGATTGCATCAGTCAACAAGGGAAGACAAAGTGATGTCATCTACCTGGACTTCTGCAAGGCATTTGTCATGGTCCCACATGACATCCTAATGTCTACATTGGAAAGATACGGGTTTGAAGGGTGGACCATCCAGCAGATAAGGAATTGTCCTGATAGCTGCAACCAGAGAGCAGTGGTCAATAGTTCTATATCCAGGTGGAGACCAGTGACAAATGGTGTCCCTCAGGGGCTTGTCTCATCATTTGCTTCATATTTAAAGGCCACCAAAGTTACTCTCTGTAGGCTGGTATCGAATTCTTTAAAACATGTTTGGTTAATTTGGGTAGGATCTCATAGCTACAGCATCATTTCCTACACAGAATCACAGAATCACAGAATAACCTAGGTTGGAAGAGACCTCCAGGATCACCAAATCCAACCTCTGACCTAACACTAACAAGTCCTCCACTAAACCATATCCCTAAGCTCTACATCTAAACGTCTTCTAAAGACCTCCAGGGATGGTGACTCAACTACTTTCCTGGGCAGCCTATTCCAATGTGTCCTGGTTTCAGTTAGGATAGAGTTAATTTTCCTCCCAGTAGCTG
>CM021697.1:10519810-10559226 GCA_011074415.1 Stictonetta naevosa | reverse complement strand
TGTCCTGGTTTCAGTTAGGATAGAGTTAATTTTCCTCCCAGTAGCTGGTAGGATGCTATGTTTTGGATTAGGGTGAGAAGAGTGCTGATAACATGCTGATGTTTTAATTGCTGCAGAGCAGTGCTTACACCAAGCCAAGGACTTTTCAGCTTCTCGCTCTGTCCTGCCAGCGGGCAGGCTGGGGGTGCAGCTGGGAGGGGACAGACCCAGGACAGCTGACCCAAACTGGCCAAAGGGGTATTCCATACCATCTGACGTCATGCTCAACAATATATAGGGGTGGCTAGCCGGGGTGGGCGGCCGGCTGCTCGGGGTTGGGCTGGGCATTGGTCAGCGGGTGGTGAGCAATTGCATTGTGCATCACTTGTTTTGTACATACTATTATTATTATTATTCTATTTTTCTGTCCCTAATAAACTGTCTCTATCTCAACCCACAGGCTTCAGTTTTTCTCGTTTCTCTCCCCCATCCCAGAGAGGGAGGGGGGAGGGTGAGCGAACGGCTGGGTGGTGTTTAGCTACCGGCCAGGTTAAACCACAACACAATGCCTAACAAACCTTTCAGTAAAGAAGTTCTTCCTAAAACCCAACCTAAACTTCCCCTGGTGCAACATTAGTCCATACCCCCTCATCCTGTCACCAGGCACGTGGGAGAATAGACCAACCCCCACCTCAATACAGCCTCCTTTAAGGTACCTGTGGAGTGCAATAATGTTGCCCCTGAGCCTTCTCTTTTCCAGGCTCAACAGTCCTAGCTCCTTCAGCCGCTCCTCATAAGACTTGTTCTCCAGACCCCTCACCAGCCTTGTTGCCCTTCTCTGGACTTGCTTGAGCATCTCCATGTCCTTCTTGTTGTGAGGGGCCCAAAACTGAACACAGCACTCAAGGTGCGGCCTCACCAGAGGGCAGGGGGACAATCACTTCCCTGGACCTGCTGGTCACACTGTTTCTTATGCAAGCCAGGATGCTGTTGGCCGTCTTGGCCGCCTGAGCACACTGCTGGCTCATATTCAGCCAACTATCAACCAATACTCCCAGGTCCTTCTCTGCCAGACAGCTTTCTAACCACTCTTCTCCCAGCCTGTATTGCTGCTTGGGGTTGGTGTGCCCCAGGTGCAGGACCCAGCGCTTGGCCTTGTTGAACCTCATACAGTTGACCTCAGCCCATCGGTCCAGCCTATCCAGATCCTTCTGCAGAGCCTTCCTACCCTCAAGCAGATTGACAAACGCACCTAACTTGGTGTCATCTGCAAATTTACTGAGTATTCACTCGATCCCCTCATCCAGATCATCAATAAAGATATTAAAGAGATCTGGCCCCAGTACCGAGTCCTGGGGGACTCCACAAGTGACTGGCCTCCAAGTGGATTTAACTCCATTCACCGTGACATTTTGGGCCCAGCTACCCAGCCAGTTTCTAATCCAACAAAGTGTATGCCAGTTCAAGCCAAGAGCAGCCAGTTTCTTGAGGAGATTGCTGTGGGAAACAGTGTCAAGAGACTTACTGAAGTCAAGGTAGACCATATCCACAGCCTTTCCCTTGTCCACCCAGCATGTCACTTTGTCATAGAAGGAGATCAGGTTAGTCAAGCAGGACCTGCTCCATTAGCTTCCCTGGCACAGAGGTCAAACTAACAGACCTATAGTTTCCCGGGTCAACCTTCCGGCCCTTCTTGTAGATGGGCACCACATTTGCTAGCCGGAGTTCTTTATATGACTGTTCTTTCCCTTATAACATGTATGTATTCTCCTATATCATCAGAGAGAATAGCGATTGCTTATTTTCCAATTTAAGTGAACGAAACAGCCTATGTGACAGTGTACAGTGTCTATTGTCAAGTGAAAAGAATCCCAGCATTCCAGCATGTTATATTCTAGTATGCTTTTAATGTCTATTGCTATTTTTATATCTCCAGTGTTTTTATATCTATATATTCCATGTCAAACATGAGTGACTCTTTTGAAAATGAATGTATACACTGTATACAACATAACTACAAAGTATTTATATATTTTCCAAAAATGTGTTATTTCATGGAAAAAATAACGTGGTAATTTCCTACAGAACTGAAAAAAAAAAAATCATTCTAGTCTTGCTATCATTTCTTTTGTTAATATCTAGAATGTGTTTTTTTAATCCTTTTTATACAGAAGAAATCAATCATGGTAAGTGAGTCTAATTTTATTTCTGACTGTAGATCTTTTATTGAAAAGTGGAAAATGGCATTTCTGAAACTAATTCTTTTTTATCTCAGTCAATAAATGGTGGAATTACATTAAAAAAAAAAAAAAAAAAGTTTCAATTTATAGGAAGAAATGCCTCATAAAAATTCCTGGGGCCTGTGCTGTTCTGACTTATACTTCATGCAAACTCATTGATGTCAAGAGCTCATGGACTTTTAAAAAATATTTCCTTATCATGATGAGGCATATGTACATCCAAAATGTACTGGGGCTGCAGTTTAAAATCTGTTTTACATTAGGGAGAATCCAAATGTTTTATATTACATATCACACTTGCATCCTATTAATAGACACTATGGATTCAGAGGTATTTTTAGATTAAGGCTTTTTGGCATAGGGGTTGTTGGAGTAAAAAGTTCATTGAATCTTAAATTAATTCCTAGTGTAATGTGAAAAAGGATAAGAAAAAACTGATGCAGATTAGGGCAGATTAAATTTTCTGCTGTTTTAAGGACAACTTTTATTGAGTGATATGCACATCTTTACTTAATATGAATGTTTTAAGACACTAAATTGCTAAATATACAATCATATTTGATGTTATATCAAATACAATTTACTGTTGGAAGTTCAGTCCAACAGCAAATTTATTTATTATTTATTTGCTTGAATAATTCTTTATTGCATTTTTTAGAGTGACTATAACCAGCTGAAAGGTTAATATAAAATTTAGTAGCACTTATAATTTTTGTTAAAAAGTTCTAATCTAAGAGGTGCCTAAGACCTCCACAGAAAATCCACATTACTAGAATTTCTTTATCCTTTAGTCAATGCAAACAGATATAAACTAAGTTCATTTTTGAAAATCTCTCTTGCTAATAAAGAAGTAAAACATCTTCTGAAACATACTATATATAAATATATATAAATGCAAAAAGCAAAGAAAGGAAATCAAACAAACTAAATAAACACATTGTTGGAAGTAACAGTATTTTTTTTGTTCCATTAAAAATATCCTACAAGTTTAAGATGCTTTAAAATGTGAATCAGAACAATGTCTTGTTTGTAAGTATTTTGTAAATATTTTATTTGATAAGAAAAGCTCAAATAGTACCTGTTCTTTTGAGTGTGTGCTTTTATTTTGGTAGCACTCAAATGCAGTTTTCTACACAAGTAGAAAAACTTGAAAGGTTTATTCCTTCATGGTAGTATTTATAACTTAAGACAGAAACAAGGAAAATTACTTCTCATCCTAGCAAAAGGAAAAGAATTGTAGAAATAAAGAAAAAAAAAAAAAAGAATTTTGTTAGCATATGTTGTCTGTCTGAAATGAATTTGAAAGAACCATTTTGAAGCCTGGCATCAGGTCATTCCAATCTTTCATAAATGTCTTAGAATACTTGATTTCAAGTATCTAGCCAATGTTTTTTACTTCATTTACTCTCATCTTCATGTTAAGCAGATCCATCATGTATTGGTAAAATATCTTGGAATAAGTAAAAGTGTTTTTGAAACTTGGGAAGGACTCTATAAAAGCATGTTTCTCAGCAAAATTGTCTGAATTTTCCTATATTCTAACCAGAAATACTGTATTTGATGCATACATTTTTCTCTAAAGCCCAAGGAATTCCTCAACGTACCATTTCACCTCATGTTAACAGACTAGACTAAGGCCCAAAGAGTCCACCATCATTTCAGGGATGACAATAAAGATCAGATGAAATCACTGTCATTGAATCTCATGTTCTTGGTTTTAAGGACACATGAAAGCTGCAAAAGCTTGTAGGGCAGGCCAAGGTGTGCCATGAGTAAAGTAAATACTTCAATGTGTTCTAGACAGGATTTTTTTTTTTTTTTTTTTAAAAAAAAGTACATTTGTGCAATTAATCATCTCAGCTAGAGTCCGTTGGTCACCCAACAGTTAAATAGAATGGAATTAATAGAAAATGTAGTCTTTGAGAGGTCTTTATAGTTGTACTGCACAAAAGCATAGACAGATGCAAAAATTCTTATTAACATACATAAAATCATTTTATGTTTCAAAGAATAGAATATTCTTGTGCTCAAAAGAAAGCTAGTCTGACTCAATGGGTTATATAAACTTGAGTGAATAATACAAAGGGAAAGAATACATAGGATAATAGAATATTTGCTTTAAAGAATTTTCCAGAAGAATTTTCACTATATGTCAGAAATGGCGCTCACTGAATTTGCAAAGCAAAGCTTTTTTAAAAAAAAATATTTGAATTTCTCCATTACTTATTATAATAGAAAAAATGAAATAGTATGAGTGACATGCTTTGAAGTATGAATCACTACTGCTAGCTGATATAAACACTACCCCCCTTTTTTGGGGGGGGGGGGGGAATATTACTGAGAGTAATAATAACAATAATGACAACAGTGATGAAGATAACTGCAATGATAATTATAATAATGATAACAAAATTTAAAATAAAATTGAAAATAGGTACAGTGAGTGCTGTCACTAATTAGTATTGCTTTTGGAAATTCCTCCGAAGGTGTAAGTCTCACATACATCCTAGAACAAGTTTTTATTCATATCTTTTTTATGTCTTTGTTGTAAGTGATGCTTTCTAATACAGAAATGAGAGAAGGGAAGGAATTATTCAGGAGAAAATGTGTCAAAAGAAAGGAAACTATGCTGAAAGAGAAAGCAGGTTACATGTCAAATGGAAATGTGTCAATCTGCAAGTGAATACGGAGTGAAGTCCAAGAGGTGCCATAGCATATATCTTTTTATGTTTCTTATCTGCATGAATGATACAGACAGGTTGCTCAGGGTTTTATCAAAATAAATTTTGAATACATGCAAAGATGGAAATTTTCACTGCTGTTCTGGGAAACTTGTTCCCATGTTTGAGCAACCTCCTTGTGAAATGTTCCTATTGTCTAGTCAGAATTTCTTTTGCTGTACTTTGTACCCATTCCTACTTGCTGGCTAAAGTAAAAATGTTCAGGACCTATTCACTCTGCTCAAATAGAATATATAAAATAAATAGAAAACATCACAAAGCTTTGTTTCCATACATTTTAATTGGATATGTTATATCTAAAACATAGCATTTTCCCTCACTGAGGATTTCTTACCAGAGACAGGCATAATATATATGGAATGTGTTCCTTCATATCTGCTGCTGCCACAAACTAGAAAAACCTAAATATACTCACTGGATAGTTGTTGTAGAATCAAATAATCGTATATGTTTGAAAAGACCTTTAACATCACTGAGTCCAACCATCAACATGGCTTACAAAATCCCATCACTAAACTATGTCCCAGGTTATCAAGAAAGACATAACATGACAAGTCCAAAACTAAATGCAGTAGGCTTATTTAAGCCTACATTAAGCTCTACATTTATGAAGATGTCTTAGGGAAAGAAGATATTGAAATTTCAGTAATCTCGATTGAAGAGAAAAAAAACATACTTAGCAGGGAGAGGAAAATTTGGAGCTCTTCAGACTGATGCTTGTAGTTAGATCCTGTTTGTAGTGAGATAAATGGCAGGAGGTATGGAGACAAGTAGTCCTAAATAATTTTATAATTGAAAATATTCTAGCAGCAAATTTGATCATCCCAATCATTCAGAGATCAAATATGTTAATCTTCCAAATGCTAATATATTTCAGATCATTATTAAAGATAATTAACAATTTCTACTGTGTAAAAATTCATCTTTAATATGGAGGACAAAGCAATGAAATTATCTTTCTTATTTGTGGGGAATCCCACAAAAATATTCACTATCAAAACATCAGAATTCTACTAAGAAATAGTGCAAATCTTTTGGGTGAACAATTTTTAACCAGTCTTATCATCATTACGGCTATTATATATATCTTCTGGCTACATATATCTTAAACTAGACAAGAAGCTAAGCTCATTTCTTCTTTAAACAGTTAATTCTTTCCTAATGTCACTGTGTTTTTATTGCTATTGCTTTTTAGTTACTCTCTTTTGATCTTTGAACATATTATTTTAATATGCAGAATGTGAAATATTTTGGATCCAATATTATTTACACTGAGAATGGTCAGAAACTCCAGATGTTCATAAACAACAAAAATCAACTTAGTTAGTTGTCTCCTTCATTCCTTGTTATAACTGAGAAATGATTAAACTAATCCAGATGTTTCTGTACCTTTAATTCCATCTGTGTTACAGACAACAAGGCTGTGGTCATCAATGAATTACTGTATATTAATCTCCAGAAACTTTGATGTAACAGTCTGTGTTGTGGTTTAACACAGCAGGCAGCTAAGCACCACACAGCCATTTGCTTACTCCCCCCTAGCCCAGTGGGAAGAGTATCAGAAAAAAAAAAAAAAAAAAAAAAAAAAAGGTAAAACTCATGTGCTGAGATAAAGACAGTTTAATAGGACAGAGAAGGAAGGGAATAACAACAACAAAAATAATAGTAATAAAGACAAAGGCATATATATACAATAGAAGTTATACATTATGCAATTGCTCACCACCAGCTGGCTGATGCCCCACACAGCGGCCACCCTTCCTTAAACAACCCCTCCACAGTTTTATTACTGAGCATGATGCCATATGGTGTGGAACCAGACTTTGGCCAGTCTGGGTCACCTGTCCTGGTTTTGTACCCTCCCAGCTCCTTGGCCACCCCCAGCCTCCTCACTGGCAGGGCAGAACTAGAAGCTGAAAAGTCCTTGGCTCTGGGTAAGCCCTGATCTGCAACAACTAAAACATCAGTTTTTTATCAGCATTATTCTCATCCTAAATTCAAAACACACAACTTACAAGCTACTAGGAAGAAAATTAATTCTATGCCAGCTGAAACCAGGACAGTCTGATATTCTGCTAAAATATGCATTTGTTCTCAATCTTTGGAATAAATACTGAGGATTTTGCTAAGTAATTCTTAAGTATTCATTAGTAAGTGGCGTGTTTTTGTTTGTTTGTTTGTTTTGTTTTTTGTTTTTTCCCTCTTGCTAGCTATGGTGCTGTAAAAATGTTAATTCTAGGAAAATATTCAAAAATAAAAAAATAATAAAAAAAAGATAAAGCAGCTATGAATTTCAGTCCCAAAGACATTATATCAAGATAAATTAATAAGATCCATATAACAGCTTGCAGACTCGAAATACAGCCTTTTTGCTACTCTTTTTTTTTGCTGAGAATGTATGGAGATGGTCTATTGTTAGCTTTATTTCTAATTCTAAAGGCCCCAAGTACCTCTGGTGATCTGTAAATAAGGTTTTGTTTCCCCTTCTTCTTTTTTTTTTTTTTTTTCCTATGTGAAAAATGTATCATTGTTTTACTCTATTTGTAAAATGTGCTATGTGCACAGAACACATAAATTGTTCACTGTGGTTACCTACAGGTGTTTGTATTTTACTGGGACAAAAGCTACAGATAGAGGAGTAAGCAAAGGTGGTCACTTATTTTTATTCTTTCTGAATCAGACAGAGAAATGGACAAGGACTTAGCAGAAATTCTCTGTGTCATTACCATCTATTCAGTACCCATCACAAAATCAAATCAGAATTAAAATGTTCTCCAAATAGATGAGATTTGAAATAAATAGGTAAAATCATTGTTCATTCCCATAAGTATACTCAAAGCCGTGCAAGTAGGTGTCACTTCTTGCTGTGAGGTGAATCCTTAGATCTTTTTTTTTTTTTTTTTTTTTTTTTTTTTTGTCACAGATGAATGAGCAAAGCTCCAAAGAGGGTAATATTGAATGACAGTATACCTCTCTATACCTTTCTGAATAGCAAACGTTACTTATTTGTAACATCATAGTCTTTTGTAAGGTTTATAAAGAGTGATGGGATTTTGATAGCTCAACCTGATTCAGAGGTACTAGAGATTCTCCATATACCCAAGCAAAGCTTGGGGCCTTCAGCTTTTGCATCTGATTTCTGGTATAACTGAGATTTCCAAGTGTTAGGTATATTTACATTCCTTGTTTTGAAGCCCACTCCCGAGTTTAAAAAGATTTTATATTACAGTGCCCTAAGAACTGTGTCAGAACATATATAAATTACTGCCTTGGACTTATTAAAGAATATGGATCAAAAGAAGGACAAACTTATATTCCTGATAAGACGAATAATATTGCATCACAGAAAATATCTATTTAAGAAAACTATGCAGTTAACCAATACAATGGTCATATAGACCAAAAAGAAGACCATTGCCTGGGAAATACGGAAATTCAGTTAAGTTTCCGACTAAGAGAACATGATACAGTATGAATGTAATTCATGTTAATATACTGAAGATATATATTCAGACAGTGAACTATTCTCTTGTTTAAAATCAAATTATTATTATTATTATTTTTTTTTGAGTTTCACTTCCCATTAGCAATGATACACCAATCATTCATGTCACATCATTTAAGTTGTAGTGGTAAACATCTGACACTGAGAATATGAAAGAACGTGTGAATTAGGTGATGAAAAGTACTTTTGGAAACTTACTTTTCCAAATTTATAAACACACGGATATGGAAAATATTAAATGTTACAGAGCAACAAATTAAAAAAATATATTTTTTTTCTATTTGTCAGTAAACTTGATTTTTACACTATGAACCAAAGTTAAATATTCTTCCCTTATTTACATGTATCATAACCCATTTATTCTAAAAGTAGAGGTAGTGAATGAATGTTTTGCATAGCTATCAAAGAAAATTTCTAATAAGGTAGACATAACCTCCAGAGAACTGACAATTTTTCTCACTGTTATTTTTGATCTTTGGTCTCTGTCATGGCAGGTTGACTAGAGAGATAATTAAAGCACTCTGAAGTGGTATTTTGGGATATAAGAATGTGTACTCTAGAAAGAAAGGAACTTCATTTGATAACATCTTATTTGGGACACCAGTTATCCATAAGATAAGACATTTCTGTATTTCGTCTAATGTAAATTAATCAGAATGGTGAAATTCCTTCTTACTCCATTCTTAAATCATGCTGCCAACCAGTCCTTTCTAATTATATATTTTACTTTTTTTTTGCTAAAGCATTTCTTTGATTTCCCTTCTCTAAACAGGACTTGGATTTCTGAATCAACTAATAAAACTAATTATTTTTATATGATTACTGACCAATCAGTTATCAGTTACTATAATATAGTTCACTACAGAACTAGGAGATTTCCTTCCCAGGAAACATGGAGTCAAAAGAACAAGCATGTGTTATAATTTACTATAATACTTTCCTGTCATCAGTACAAAAGCTTTTTTTCCATTGTCAAATATAAGCAAATTTTATTGGCCTCACATAGTGGAGCTGCTGACAAAAAGTAAATTTTACAAATCAGCCCACACTGCAAAACAGGGACTTAATGTTTTGAAATGTTTTTTGAAAGAGAAACAATATTTACATGTAGTTCAGTCCTTTTTTTCTGTAGACAGTGTACATTAAATGCAGTCCAAATATAACAGGAGAGCCAAGTTTTATTAAGATCAAGTCAGGCATAAGGCCTTGGTATGTAACCATTTTTCTCTTGCCTGCTCTACCCATCTAAAACTCTTCATATTCCATTCAGATAAATGCACCCAGAAGTCTTTAGGGTATGGCAGGTTACAAAAAGAGAATGTAAAGACAGGGCAAATTCTGTCTTGGTCCTTCAATGCACCTGAGGATTAAAGCATTCTGTACTATACAATAAACCAAAATTATGTCCAAAACCTTTCTCATCTCCATGCGTGCTAATTGTGCTGCTGAGATGGTGACTCTGATGACCAACTGATTCCCCTGATCTATAGGTGTAAAGCCAGCTAACTCAGCCTGTCTGCAGAAAATCTTTGGAATATTCAGTCACCTGTGCTCTCCCCCCCTCCCCCCCCCAAATTGGACCCACCTCTAATGCTGACAGTTCAATTCCCACTTCCTAGAATTTATGGTGTTTACAAGCCCTCCTTCTTCCTCACGCTTCTAGTGCAAACATTTAAGCAAGCTGGATGAATCACTGCAGTTCCTTGGCATATTGCTCCATCCATTCCCCCTCCTTTCACAAGAAATCTGTCTTATGAGGACTTCCACAGATTTTCCACAGGATGAATTTCCATATGCTAATTTCTGTTTGCTCAGTCTCCTGAAATGTGGTTGAGATATTTCCTCTTTAAGAATCACATCAGTGGCTTTGTCACATAATTATGCCATTCACAATCCTTTGCAGAAGATCTTGACTAGGTCAAGGGTGCTAGACTGAATTTTGAGACTGTAGTTTGAGACTATATTTTCCTTTGTCTCCTCTTATGTAGTCAGTGTTCAAGAAGTAGGTCCAACTCTTGCCTTGGAATCCCTTTTTCAATTGTCAAACAATAAGGTGATGTGAAAACAAACTTATAAGCATTCCATATCTTCCCTTAGATAACACTGGTAGTCATATCATAGAAGACCCTTCGATCAGCCCTGGGAGGTGATCAAGTCTTGGTTGTGTTGCTAAGTGTTTTGTGGAAACAAAAGGAGGATCATTTAATAACGGAGATGACTTCTGACTATCAGAGCTGATCATAACCGTTATTATCTTGACATGGTCATAAGTCAGTGCTGTGGTAAAAACACTCACAGCTATCAGTATATGGTATGTGCCAAATGTTTCATCATTATTTTCTCCACATTTTGGCATTCTGACATTTCTTCTTTCTGCTATTGAGAGTATGAACATAATTGATGAGCACCTAGCTAAAGACCTTCTGGACGACCTGATGCTTAGAGATCTCTCTTCCCTCCCTTCATATTCCCCAGGTTGACTTGGTATATCTTTCATGTTCTTGGTATATCAATGATGTTCATTCCATTATGGCCCTGTTGATCCTGTTTGTTATTCATGTTCACAACTGCATGTCTCTGTTGGGATAAGTCTTTCAGACCTGTAGGTTCCAAGGCAGTAGACAGAAAACCAGCCTTTTTTCCTTGAGAGTTTGTTTTCCTGGTAACTAGCTACTGGCCAGTGGTATGCTTTGCAATATGCATTAGCAGACTCAAGATGGTACATACAAGGATGTCTGGAGCATGAATGGCAGTGTATATAGGCTGTTGCATGACAGAAAGGCTCCTGAGGTTCACTGTTTCACTCCCTTTCACGTCAGGTAAGGGACTAAAGAGAACAGTAAGAACTATGAAACAGACCCAGTCAGACGGTTTGGTCTTGTTACTCCTGGTGATGCCAAAACTGTATAAACAGAGCAAGTCTGCCCAGGAATAGACTCAGTTGGAACATTCAATGGAGTTTTCTGCATTTTTCAATAAACAGTGCCATCACTTTGGACTGTAAAAGAGCTGTCTCTTTAGATTAATGATCTGGCCTCAGCCATGTCTTTTTCCAGTAACAAACTGTTCCAGCAGTAAATAAAACACTTTTGTAAGACAGGAACAAATCTAATTTTAGGCAAGGTTGTTTATCTAAAGTAACCTTGGACTGCCAGGGCAACGATCTATAGTATATTTAGGACACTACAGTATTTGATCTCTTGTTTGAGAAATCATTTCTTATAGCACCTTATTTGCAGCTAGGAGTAAACTGCTTCCTGGCTTGTTGTGCTAAGAAAATGGCTTCATCTCAAAAATAAATTGAGCATTACCTTCTTTTAAATATATGGCTTTGGAGTGTGAAAAGATCATAATTATAAGGTACAGATAGGAACTGTCAACTTACCCTGTTCAAATCAGACTTTTAAATCCTCATTCTCAGAGACTGTGACACCTTTAAACTACTATTTAGAACACCTCAATGCATAACAAATAATATTTCTAAAATACATTTATGTAAAATCATAAAGATTTCTCACATTAACAGACATTATTCTAGCCATAGGAGAGGAACAAGCTTATGTTTCCCACTTGTATCATTGATCTTTTTAATTGCTGTATTTTTGTTATCTGAACTGTAAAACAGATATAATGAGACACATTTTGTGGCCCATTAAACAAAATTAACGCTACTTCATAGCTATTGTAATATAAAAAATGGGCTTTTTTTCTGTTGACTTTTTTTTTTAAGTACAGCCTTTACTCATCAGATACCATTGCCAGCCAAAGGCACACATGATCAAGAAAAAAAATGTGTTGATGCTATTTGAACTTGCTCTTAAACCCAATAATGCAATAATGTCATTGTCTGGGCTTCTATTAACTTGAGCAGTGCAAAAATAAATCTCTTAAGATTAATCCAAAGCTAATAAGCATGTCATTATTTTCTTTCCTACCTTACTAGATAAATCTAATAATAATAATAATTATAAAAATCCCAATGGCTATCTTTTATAGGTTCCCTGAACCTATTCAGTCATTCATTTACTGGTGTGGAAAAAAATCCAGCTGTCACTAAATTAGGGTCTGAAAAGCAGAAGTCATTAAGGTCAGTCACTTTGAAAAACTGGTTAGATTTAATTCTCGGTTTACATATTCACCACTTTTAAGAAAAAAAAATAAATTATAATAATCTGGAATAATTACATTACAGACACAAATTGTCAGCATGCCTTTCACGGTCATTGTTCATTTCAGCTAATAAAACTTCTGGAAACCTCCATATATACAAAATGATATCCATATTCTCTCATTATGTCTCATAATAAAAACAAAAGCTTTGTTTACCTGTGAAGATTTTTTTGCAAAGTTGATTAAAAACAAACAAAGGGGAAAGAAGAAACACTTAATGGGTTTTCATACTTAGTAGCTTCCACTTTGATCAAAAAATATAAATATTTATGTGTTACTATATTCAGAACACAATAAAGAACACAAATTTAGGTTTAATCTCAGGTGGGTTAAACTTGTTTTTCAGTTGGTCATTATTTTTAAAACTTCAAACAGATAAAGGAGAGATGTTGTTTCATTTGCTCTGACAAAAGATACTGCTTACATGTGTTTGTGTGTGTTTATGTGACAGAAGAGTTGAAAAAACTGCAAACTGATAAGATTCCACCAAGTTCTGGTCAAGTCCAAAACTATATCTAAACCGAAGAGCTGCAAGCAGAGTTTATCAGTTTGCATAATAAAGTCACTGTGGATGTATAACAAAGACAATTTATATTAAGGTATTATATCACAGGCACCAAAGATTAGAATCAGGTCTTTTATGGGCAGAAGCATAATATCAACAAGAACTGCCAATTAAATATATATATATTTCTTCTCCCCCTCCCATTCTAACCACATTATATATCATGCACAGGAGGACATCTTGGAATAATTACATTACAGACACAAACCTGTCAGTATTCCCTTCACCGTCAATATGGACCCAGTCCAGACTTTGTACATGTGTGACTTTCACAGTGACACTTGTTAGGTTTAAATTTGAATTTCAGACCATAAATGGCTTTGCTTCCTCCCTGTAGAATTATGTTACTTTGCCTCCTTTATATAGCAGTTTCATGCCTCCTCTCTACAGCATTATGATTGCTATATTCATTCTTCCTGCTGTCTTATTTTATTGTATATCTTTAGTGTCCAGTTGTAGGTGTGTTCAGTCACTTTCTGAATCTCTTTCAGAAAGAGTCTAACTTCAGCACCTGCTGACATCTGTGAAGACTGTTGGAGCTCAGCACCTAAAAAATCCAGGGCTCTCATTGCAGTGCAGACCACTAATGATAGAAATGTAAGCAATCCTGTTAAAAGTTTCCTATCAGAGGTTTAAGAAATTAAAAGTGGAATTCTACATACCTCTGTTAGATAATAAGGTAGATAACAAAGCTCGTAGATAATAAAGCTGGCAAGTTCAAAATGGTAAGTGGATTCATGATACTGGTTTCAAGTGTTATCAGATGACTCATTGAAAGTGGAAAATAAAGTATTTTGGAATTTTTACTTAGAGCAATTGCTTAGTTTTATGCCAGGAAATATGAACTTGATATCATGACAAGATGACAACAGACCTGTATGAGAACTGGGGTTCAAGGAGTTCAGTTTTTGAAGGGTGAACTAAGGATGCAGGACTGTTTAAATAATGCTCAGCTCTGGGTGAATCTTAGGTTCTCTATAAAAATGAGAAAGTAAATTAAGGCAACTTCTATCGAGAGCCAAAGAATGGAAGTGCTTGATTTTTTGTGGTTTTATTGTTTTGGTTTGGTTTGGTTTTGCCTTCAAATTTGGAAATGACTACATTCAAGAAATGAACACTCAGAAAAATATTTTGTTCCTTTTGTGTAGTGTAGTATAATATTTCCATCTGCTTAATGACTGATTATTTTACTGATACATTATGAAATAGATATTTTCTTGTTACTGCTGCTTTTTGTGTGTTTATTTGTTTGTTTTGATACATGGGTCTGTTTTTTTAAGGCCTTTTTCTGGTTCAGTGTACTACTTAACGTTGTTAGGAATTTACTGGTCACCTCTTCTATGCTCTACCCAGTACCCTGTCATATGCTGTGAAGGTTGAGGCTAATGCTAGCCAAATAAGGATATTCTAGACTCTGTCCTAAATCACAGAATGGCTTGGGTTGGAAGGGATAATCTAGTTCCAACCTCCCTGGCATAGGCAGAGATACCACCCATTAGATCAGGTTGCTCAGAACCTCATCTAACCTGGTCTTGAACACCTCCAGGGATGGGGCATACACAACCTCTCTGGGCAACCTGTTCCAGTGCCTCACCACCCTCTGAGTGAAGAATTTCTTCCTAACCTCTAACTTTAATCTCCCCTCTTTTAGTTTAAAACCATCCCCCCTTTTCCTGTCATTATCTGATTGAGCAAAATGTTGCCCTCCATCTTTTTTATAAGCCCCCTTTAAATACTGAAAGATTGCAATGGGATCACCCCAGAGCCTTCTCTTCTTCAGGCCGAACATCCCCAACTCTCTCAGCATTTCTATTTAGGAGAAGTGCTCCAGCTCCTTGATCATCTTTGTGGCCCTCCTCTGGATCCACTCTAACAGACCCACATCCTTCTTGTGCTAGGGGCCCCAGACCTGGATGCAGTACTCCAGCTGGGGCCTCACAAGGGCAGAGTAGAGGGGGACAGTCAATTCCCTCATCCTGCTGGCCACTCCTCTTTTCATGAAGCCCAGGAAGCAGTTGCCCTTCCAATTGCCCTTCTGGGTTGCAAGCATGCACTGCTGGCTCATGTCAAGCTTTTTTTTTTTTTTTTTTTTTTTTTTTTTTTGTCAACCAGAACCCCAAAATACCCCAAAATCCTTCTTTTCAGCTCTGGTCTCAGTTTTTTCTCCTGTACTGTATTCATGTCTGGGATTGCTCCTTTGTGGGAGCAATCCCACAGTGTTCTGGGGAATCTCATCTACTAGGTCTTCAAATAGCTTGAAGTTTGCTCTTTGGAATTTTGGGGTCCTGATTTTGCTGTTTGCCAGGCCCATATTCCTTGAGATCACAAATTCAACCAGCAAACGGTCACTGCACCCCAGACTGCCTCCATTCTTAACCTCTTTAATAAGCTCTTCCATGCTGGTGAGCACCAGGTCACATAATGTTTCTCCTCTGGTTGGTTTGTCTAATACCTGGACCAGGAAGTTATCCTCAACACACTCTAGGCATCTTCTGGATTTCTTACATCCCACTGTGTAGTTTTCCCAGCGGACATCCAGGTGATTGAAGTCCCCTATCATGATGAGAATTTGCCAGCGTGACACTTATTGTAGCTGAAGCAAGAAGGCCTCATCCACATCCTTAACCCACTCATCCAGAGGCAGCCTGTAGTATAAATCATTAGTTCATAAACTAGTCCATAAAGAGGGTCCCTTTAACTAAGAATAATTAGCTGAAATACCCAGACTTTAGATTGACCACAGGCAGAGAAACAAAATTTGTTTGCTAGTTATTCAGAAATCAACAACAAATGTAAGTCTAAGATAAAGAGATAATTTTTCATTCCCCCCAAATTTTGGCAACACCATTACTAGTTTTAGGGAGAGAGAGAGAGATGGAAAAAGATATATGTTTCATTATACCTGGATTTCACATTCACTCTGTGAGATTACCTCTTTTGCTTTCCCAGCTAACAAGCTACAAGAAAGAAAGAAGCTCTCCTTCTCCTCATACTGTCCCCAAAGACATCTGGAGCTAACTAAAAATTACATATGTAAACCCCTATTGGGACTCTGTTCAGACTCATATTTCAATCTTATCCTTTGCCTCATGGAAGCAGTCAGGATGAACATATTAACTTTTGATCAATCTCTTACACTTGATTTTAAATTTCAGTAGGAGTAACTATCTCTTTTCCAAAAGATATAATAAAAGTAGGTAACAACTATTCTTGTGCCTAAACAACTATAACAAGGTACTGTTTTATTTTCTTTTATTATTTTCTTTTATTATTTTATTTTTATTTTTTGCTTGTTTTGTTTTGTTTTTCTCTTTTCAGGGAAAAATTTCCTTACCTTAAATTAGTAATTTAAATAACATACATAAACTCTCTCCCCAAAAATTTAGAAAAAAGTTGGCCTTATTCTTTACCTCATGGCAGTCAAACATGTATTCCAAATACCAATTGAATGTTCTATGTAATTCACTGTCATATTCTTCTTCTTCTTTTTTTTTTTTTTTTTTTCTCTTCAGTTTGGTACAATATTGATTAGATTTGCTTCTCGTGAGCAACTCCCAGTGAGTTTAGAAACAAGACTGGAAAACTGAAGATTTTTTTGAATGCATGCATCATCACATTTCTGCCCTTCCATAAGTTTCTAGTCAGCAATGTTTTAGTTCAAACCTTAAGTTGCAATTCAGACTCGGCCTTAAGTTACTCCAGTGTAACTTAAAGTCACTTTTGGACAATCACATTTGATTTTTCAGCTGTTTCACCATTAAATGATATATCTTTTAATCTCTAAAACATAGTACATTATGAAGAGATGACTTAACCATCATTATATTACATAAAATTTAGAGACAAGGAGGACAGTTATCATGCTTGGATGAATTGAACTGCAGCAATATGGTAGGCTTTCTATACTAAACAGTTCATGTACTTTTCCCTAAACAAATGGTTTTGTCTTTCTTTTTTTTTTTTTTTTTTTTCCCCATCTCCTTCAGCTTTTATCTCCCTTTGACAAAATAAAAATACTGAAACCATGTATCTCCCTTTGTTTACCTGGCCTGATGTAAAATGCTGTGGTGCCATCTGAGCCATTTACTTACATAGCTCAAATATTAGGATTTCTGTACAGATTCTACTTGTTTATACCATGTGTGACCCAAGTTAGCCCTGTAGAGTTGAATCTGTGTGGTCTTCAGTCTTTTAGCTTTAGGACAGAAAGCAGTAATTTCCTATCTGTTCAATAAAAAAGAATGTAACCTTTCACGTAACCATGATCACACAGAAGAAAGATAACTATGTTGTATTGCAGTAATGAAATAGAACAGTTCATTTTTGAGAACATTTTTATGCTTCACAATAAACAGTTTTGATTCTTTTATGTAGCACTTTGATTTGCCTTATCAGTACAATTTGGGACATTTTCAAATATACTTTGATTCTGCCTTCCACTTTATACACAGGATAATATTTTCTGAGTAACTCCTATTCATAAAAATATGAATGTATACAAACATTGTAATATACTTTGCATGGGTGAAACGATTCTATTGTTCCTTTAAAAAGTCTAGATATATAACATATTTATTTCTATTGCTTTGACTTCATTTGAGAATAAATACATCTGGGATTATTCATCTCTTCCCAAGAGTCAGCATCAGTCTTATTGCCATCTGACAACACCATTTTGATATATAACTGCATTATCAGCCTAATATGCTGGTTAATGTTAGCTGCAAATGCAGCTTATAGGACTGAAAATAAAATAGTATCTATTTATTTGATTGTCTAAGGAAAAATAAATAAATAAATACATGCTGTTCTTTATTTCATTTCCATTATAAGGAAATACAACTTTTTATAATTTTATCTTCTCCTATTATTTGAATAAATCAGAATTATAAGATCTCTATTTTGCAGTGAGGAAGTCTATGTAATCGTAAAATAATAACACATATGAAAGCATCATAAAATCCTGATAAAGCAGTTCTGTTTCTTAAATCATTATTACTGTTATTATTATTATTATTATTTTATCATGGAAGTATAAATGTGGGACACAGGCTTAAACAACACTTTGAAATGATTACCCAACCACCCAAAGAATTTAGTTTTTTTTTGTTGTTGTTGTTTTGTTTTGTTTTGTTTTCTGTTAAGGTATTCTAAACTTGGATTAAATCTGCAATAGCAATGATGGCATCTGGAAGGCATTTTAGTAACAGAAAATCAGCCAAAATATTAGAGGAATACAACATGTGGACAAAACATGCTAACTGGTTTATGCAACTAGGCACTTAGACACTCTACTGTATTAAAACTATTGAAACTTCGAGCTCTCCTTTGATGTAAAGCAGTAGGATTCTGATTCAGAGTATGTTCATGCTCCATGAATTTCTTTTAATAATATTAATAGAGTCAGTATTGTATATTGTAACTTGGTGGTAACACTTTAAGGAATACTGATAACTTTGAAAGTTAAAAACATTGTAAAATAACATTTTTTTCTTCTGGATAAAATTCAAGCTGTTTTTTTTTACATCATTTGGAAAGCTAAGAAAGATTATTATTATTATTATTTATTTTTAATCTATGCCAAGGACAAACTTGTCTTTTTACACAAATAAAATCTTTATTTTCTAGTTTACTCATAAAAAGGCATATTTAATCACATTGTCTATGTTTATACAGAATATGTATTGGAAATAAAGAAAAATGAAGGACACATTTAGCAAAGTTACCTTCTCAAGAGTTTGTATATTGTCGGTACAAGCTCAGAAGTTCTCGATTCAGAAGTCCAGTTTGGTTCTTCTGTCCCATATTCCTTGTCTTTTAAGCTTATTCTGAGTACTGTGCTTGCACGGTACACTACAGTTGCTGCAGATTAGTACATAGGAGGCAAGACATGTCTCTTCCCAGATGTGTGCCTGTATAAATCCTGTTGTGAGTTACCCCATAATCATTTATAGCCATTCATCAATTAGGTTACAGAAAGTGAGTTGTAACAGTTGTGTTGAAACTGATAACTTTTGAAAATTCAGATACCTTATAATTGATTCACATGGAAAACATCAATCATGAAGTCCTGCCTTAAAAAGCAAAACAAAACAAGACCAAACACATACACAAGGCCAACCTGATCTAGTGGGTGGTATTCCTGCCTACGTCAGGGAAGTTGGAGTTAGGTGATTTTTAAGGTCCCTTCCAACCTGAGCCATTCTATGATTCTGCAACATATTATGATGAGATGTGGAAGATAATAGAGTGCTGTCCTGTTGAGTATACCATGAGTTTTTTGGCTCTTTATTACTTTTAATTTTGATTACTTTTTAAGCTTTCGTGTTTGAGTATGTAGGGAGGAGGAGAGGGACAGAAACAGACAAATATTGAGCCTTTTACAGTTAAATTTCAAAGGAATCTGCTTCATAAATGGAATGACAGATATAAAGGAAATGTAATACTGACAAATGTGAGGCCTTTTGCATTAAAAGGAAAAATAATAATTATAGTAGGTACCCAACACACTGAGCTGTAAGAGGATTCTGTACAGTGAGGCATGGAACCAGGTTGTCCAGAGAAGCTATGAATGCCTCATCCCTGGAAGTGTTCAAGGCCAGGCTGGATGGGGCTTTGGGCACCCTGGTCTAGTGGAAGGTGTCCCTAACCATGGCAGTGGAGTTGGAATTAAATGATCTTTACAATCACTTCCAACCCAAACCATTCTATGATTCCAAGATTCTATGATTCTATACATAATTCATTAAATACATAAACACAATTACTGTAACTATTAATTGTTACCTGGCTAAGCTTGATATATTTACAAATTTATATTTTATTCTAAAGATTGAGTAATCTTTTACTATACAACTACTCCTGTTAAACCTATAATGGAATTATAATACAGTATTCATGATAGGATCCTTACTGTTTCTTCTTTTGTACCGAAGCATCTTTTGTTGGCGGTGTTGTTTTTTGTTGTTGTTATTTTGTTTGTTTGTTTTATATAATAATATGATATCAAAAATGCTACAGATGGTTGCTACTTTAGGAAAAAAAAAAAAAAAATCACCCCTTGTGCTTTGATTCAGTCTGTGTAAGACCTTTAACAATTCAGAGTGAGCTGGAACATATTTCTCTCATCAGTCTACCTCAGCCACTTAATCAAACTAATGCTTTTCTCCACCATCACATCATTGTGTGAGAGCTGGCCTAAACTTCGGAGGAGGGTTAGGTGATAAGTATTCCTAATATTTCATGAAATGTAAAATTTTATAGCAAAATTAACTTTGAAATCTTCCTTATCCATTCACCAAACTATAGCTGATCAATTACACTGCTGTAAATACTTACTACCCTGAGAGTTAAGCACTAGCTTTTCATGCTTGTTTTCCCCAGTTACTTTTTTAAAATGTCTAGGCTGAACTTTTTTCCCCCCTCAAATTTCTAGCCTTTATAAATGTATCCAATTCCTCACTATTGTCACTAAACCTCACATTTTAAATTAGCTTATTATTTCCTGGGTATTTAATTAGTAAGCTACCCAGACAATGTAACAAATTATTACAGCTGTCCAGCTACAAGGTAATTTAAGAGATTATTATGAGAAGATCTTGAAATATAACATGATAACTAATGAAACAGATAAACTGCAATCCAATTTTTCTTGAACGATCTACAGGAGGTTCATGTATAAAATACATGTAATAAAATAATCTTTAAGAAGTTATTCATGGCAGATGAGTCATTTCCTTGAATGAGAAGATGCAATCACTCAGAAAGGAAATACCAGGACACTGTGGAGTATGTAGATGAATCAATAACATATTTAACAATGAGTCTGAAGCCATCAGATTGAAGAACAGCAAGGATCAAAAAAGATAGTAGAGAAAGGAAATACTCTACAATGCCAACGATACTTTCACTGGTCACAAATAGAACTACAACTATAAAATCGAGACAGAAAATTCTTGATATTGGAAGGGACAGAAGAAGTTTCAGTTTTGGTAGGAGTGAGCCATACCCAGCATTTGGAAACTGATAAGGGAACATTCATTCTATGATGTGTTATGTGATGGGAACATATCTCCCTCATGAAATTAAGATGTACTCTTCCTGTGTCAGGTAAACCCCTGGCTCCATCTCAGCTGATACAGGTAAGTCTGTAGGGCACTGCAGGGAACAGGCATTCCTGTTCCTGTTGCAAGGGACGGTGTTACATGGCAATGTAACACAGCATCAACAGGTTGAGACTCCTTCTCACCAACCCATTCCCTCCTGGTTATTTCAGTCTGGTGTTAGTACAAGCATCCTGTAAAAGATAAAAAATAAACAAAATTATTCTTTTGATTAATAAACCTATTATTCAATGTGCCTAGCAATCTTCCCTCTTGGTTTTATTGCACTATAGTACTACTTGTGTTCAGGCTGCTGGTACAAACTTATCCAATGTAGTCATGGCATGGTCTTAATTCCTAGTCATTTCATTGTTGCCTTTTGTCTAGGGTCATCCACTGATACAAACTGCACCCATAACGCATCTTCTTCATATTGACAACTAGGCTATCTCTAATAAAAATTGCTGGCTGATCTGTTGGGAATTTATCGATTTTTAGGTTATCAATGTCAACATTCTTGTAAGGGCTGAATTCCAAACAATGGATGGTCAGGTTTACCTAACTATCAAGTTTCTTATGAGATATTTCTTTAGTGAAAACCAGAATGTCATCATAACTCATCACATTTATTTATTTATTTATTTTAAATAAGATAGCATGTTCGTTTTTATTTACCGTGAAATATATAAATAAATATTTTCTCCCAAATTTTCTCCCAAAATAATAAAATGGATTCCTAAGATGATCTATTACATGACAATTTTTTGTGCAGAAAGATTTTTGTTGTACCTCCTTAAAACCAGAGGTTTATAGTTGAAATAACAGCAATCCTAAATACAGCAATGGAAACTGAATAAGAGTCATAAAAATATAATGAAGCTTTTCTGAAATCTTTCCTTTATTCCCCAAAAGGCTTTTTAATAAATTTGGAGAGTGTGGTAGTGTCATTGTCACTTATCTAAGATTACTACTGCCAACTCCTTCCTTCATTACTTCTGAACTTGAACTCTGTTTGTTCCACTACATTTCTAAAAAGCTTTATTTCTCATAAATTTTATTCATAATTGCTCAACTGCTCAAGGATATCAGTGTAATGTAGTCCATTGCTATAGTGTTTTGCATAATATAAATGGTAAAGCTCCTTGAATAAACTGCTGGAAGTTAGATATATTCAATCTCTATTAGCCTTTTAGTAAATCCATATAACATAAAGATAAGCTTTTCATTAGCTTTGTAACAAACTATTCCCTTGAATTATGAATACTGATGAATAGGTCTCTGCAAGCCTAGTGTACTTTATCTGAAGAATTTCAGTTCATTTGCTTTAGGTATTCAATTTACATCATGAACTCAGATATACCCATGAGGCCCTCATCTTTGGGAGAGACCAAAATGAATGTTTAACCACTACAGTTTCCATGAATCTATTAGAATGAACTGATATCACACAAGGTAATTATGTTATATTATTTCCAAGAATTAAAGAAGGAAATTGGTATTATTATGCTGCATCTGCAAGGAAAAGGAAGGAGGGAAGGAAGATTCCTACAGTTATGTGGTAATGGGGGTAATTTCCCCAGCATTACTGCAGAGATGCAACTGATGAATACTATGGGACCTCAGAGTACTCGGAGGATTTTGTAGACAATGTAGAATGTTTCATTGGCCAGGTATTTAAAAGTAATCAAAATAGATTGGTAAATTCCTATCTCTAATAGTTTGATTCAGTGTTATATTAAGCTTGAAAAGCAAGTCTTATTTACTCAATTGAATTATTTTTCACTCTTTTTTTTTTCTTCTTTTTGCAATACTAAACTATGTATCCTCTTATTTACTTTGTTCCATGCTTAAGAAAAGCTCTTATCATGACACATGCTTTCTTCTACATATGTGAAGATCTTTCAAACATGCATTTGCCCATTGCAGAGATACAGCTCTTACCCATGATCCAGAAAAAGGAAATAATTGATTGAGATGTAATCTTGCATCTTCAACTCAGAATTAGTGAATTTACAAACCCTTTGCAAAGATATATATAACTTATCCTATCTTGGATGTATTTAAACTTAGGTTAACAGAAAATAGAACTAGGAGGTGTCGTGACAGGTCATTTCCAAATGGCATTATTCTAGTCCAGACTTGAACATTTCAGTAATAGAAGTTCAACAAGTTTCCTAAACAAATTATTTCAACATTTATCTATTTTTACTATTAGATTGTTATTATTTTTTCTGTTTAACCTCAGTCTCCTTGCTTGTCTTCTTAGAAGTGCCTTTATACCCTGTTCTCAGTAAGTGTGGAGAATAGCTGAATTCCTTTTTTTTTTTTTTTTTGTGACTAATCTTTATTCATTTGAAGATATTTATAATGTCTCCTTCAATCTACATTTTTATTACACTAAACAATTATTTCCAATGTAATTCAAAGGTGTTATTCTTTCAGCTGGTATGTACCTTTGTTCAATAAAACTGTGTCTGTGTCTCAGCTTATGAGTTGAGCCACAAAAAAGGTTTTGGAACATGCAAAAATTATCACAGTGATAACTTTAGGCCTCCCGCCCGGGCCCCGGAAGGGGGACACCTACTTAATTACCTAATGAACTCCCCAGACATTTCTTATCATGCTTTGAACTGCTATTTTCAGCCCAGCTGTATCCTAGTTGTTGTAATGGTAGAAGCAATTCCTCCATTGCTGCATTTGCTATGTTAATATTTCCTCCTAAGGGATCTGGTAACAACTTTTGTTTTTCAAGCTGTCATTTCTCCTCTTAAAATACAAGCAATTGAAGTTTCTTGCTTTAGTCATGTTTAATGTAGGTGTTTATGGCCCTGAATCATCTTGAGATAGGTACTTCAGTGACACTCCATTAGCAGTGCAGCTACACAGACATCTCAAATTATTACTGGTTTTAAATCCTTGTTGAGCTTTTGACAGTTCTAAGTCTTGTAGATGAATTCTGCATTGCCTTGCACATTGGACACCACCCCTTGGAAAAATTTGCATTCAGAAATGTTTGTGGCTTTCAAAGGAAAAGTACAGTGTAGTTTCTTGTACTAGGTGTGGTTGTTTTCCTGACTGAAATGGAATGTTGTTCACACTGAAGTCCTCAGTATTATTCTTACTTTTGGATTGTCATGTCTTCGAAGTGAAATCTGTCAACATGATGCATTTATAGAAACCTTCTCAAACATGGGATTATGCCACTAGAATACAGCTAAGAATTGTTTGTTTGTTTGCTTGTTTGTTTTCAAGTCAGCTTCTTTTAAACAAACAAAAATCGGATTTGATTAATGTATTATAAATCCCCACTGTGTTATGCCATGTTTTATGACTAATTTCTCTCACTAACCACAGCTTAACAGCCTTTGACCTCACAACAGCAAGCAAGCTGTAAGAAAACATGGGCTTGTTGTGATGGTTATGCCTTTACTCATGTTCCACGTCCCCTGTGGCTTGTTACCGCTCCACATAAATATTACTTCAATTGCCTGCAGGCCAACAGCAGTTGTTGAATTGCCAGGGATCATGAAAGCAACCTGCCTCCACTGGACACTCCAGATTAAAAATAAAAGAGGTTGTTCTAATTTATGTTAAAATCGATATAGATTCTTCTCAGTTTCCACATATGAAACTAAATTATCTAAAGGACAAAAAAATATTATTTTCAGTTTTTGTAATCTCATATTCTGTTCTTACTGCAAATAATATTTTTTTATATTAAATTATGCTAATAACAGTGAGAAAAAGGCTTGACTGAAAGGAACTGACATGTCACAAGCCCTTAGCACTTTACCAGCTAAATGCTGCTAAACTGCAAGCAGTTAGAAATGAAGTGTTTTCACTGACACCTTCTCACACTGGAAACTATCAAACTATTACTTGTAGCTCTATCCAATCTGGCTAGAGTTACTTGTCTATTTTTAAGAGAAAGATGATGTGTTAACTTTCAATCACAAACAATAAGGTATTTGATGGTGTTTCTTATAAATGCAATTTTGACTTCCTTGTCTTGTATAAATTTCAGAAATGCAAGCTATAACTTTCTTTATAGCCAGAAGTATCTGATATGAAAGAGGTAAGCATGGTAGGTAGCTTGGTAGGTAACTTGTAGAATATAGTCAGCTGATATTTATGCATAAATATGTGTATATATATTTGTACCATATGCAAGCTCTAGATGACTTCACCATTGTATAGTATAGAGTGGGTATTGTGAGTTCTCAGATTATGAGAACAAAGTTGCTAAACATATTGTTTATCATAATCATACAATTTCAAGCTAAATATTTCTTAGACTGTTATATGTCTAGAAAGAAGATCTAAATGATGAGGAAGTAGCCTGAGCAATTTAGTAGTTAAAGCCTTCTTTGTGAACTGATACTTCATCTGTGACCTATAATGGTGTTGGAGCATGACATGCTATGAATAAATCATTAAAACAAAGTCAGGCACCTTTGATCATTAAAAGATCTCACAGCACTGCTTACCATAGTACATGAAACGTTAAACTTGGCTTCTGAACAAGTTTTAAATTGGGTAATTTGAATCTGTTTGGGTAATTCAGATGGGGTAATATTCCATGCTATTTTTGTATCTACAGGCTCATTAAGGAGATCTTTCTTCACTTCTCTCCTAAACTGTAGAGTTTAGTATTGCTGGCAAGGATTAAAAAATTTCTCTTATATTCCCAAAGTACGTTAAAAGCACACATATTAGGGCTCAGTTTATAAGTGAGGACTTCAAGATGAGATAAAAATTATATTTTATTTTATAATATTTTTGATATTATAAATTTATTATATTAAAAAATATTTATAATATTTTATTTATATTATCTCTGTTAGATTAATTCAGGCATAAAACTTATTTAGTACAGATCTCTGTTCTGTCTGCCAGCTGTGTAGATTCAAGATGCTTATACCTCTCTTTGACTGCTTGCCCAGTATAATGGTCTCTGTAAAGTGATTGCAGCAACAATTACTCGTTTATAATTAGACAACTAAAAAAACTGGTAACAGAGGTGGGTTATCTTCTTTATAATTTTGAGTATCTGAATCAGACCTTTACAACCTGACCCTACTTTCATAATTCAGAATTACTCTAAGTCTTTTCTTAGGTATGAGCAAAGGTATTTATTTCCAGATCAGCTGAAAATGAAAGTGTCAACATATGCATTTTGGAAATGGGAAATTTTTTTCAAGACTTTTGCCTTTTTGAAATGGTGGAAAGGTACAGCTCCTACACCCTGAGGCAGCCTTTTTCTCCAGGTGTGAAAATGCCAATATCTCTTGTTCAAAACTTCTGAAATTGGGCTGTTGGGAAGTCAAGACTGTTGTGGACAGAGGAAGTGTAAAAATAGAAAAGAGAAGTTCCACAGCTCAGTGAAATGGGGTATCCCAGAGGGAGGAGGGAACCATGTTCTTATTCTGCTTTGGGAACTTGGTCTGACAAAAAATTAAGAACTGGGGCCACACCTAAGACTTGTCTCATGCCGTGGTTATGCCTCTGTCACAGGAAAAGAGAACCATATCAGAATATCATCCCTTAGGTATCACTAGAAATGCAAACTGTACCTTGTATGATTTTAATACTTCCATTCTGTGTAAGTCACAACACAAATGGAATCTATGTGTTTTCTCAGTCATTGCAGCATATGCTATATAAGTAATGCACGTAGCACTTCATCAGTTAATGCATATTTAGAGAAATAAATATTCTTAATAAGACTCCTATAGCTTAACTTTGTAACCTTACATCCAAAATGAAAGGCATATTTGTGACACACATGGCTATCTAATACAAATGACTGATGATGGAAAGGAAAGGTCAAGTTTAAACTAGGGACTATTTCTGTATTCATCAGCTCATGATGTATAAGTGAAGCAATTATTAAGATTTTTAGTTAACCAGCAAAATGTTAATTGTATCACTCAGACACTGAATGAATTGTTATAAGCATCTGTATTGAATTAGAGAACCATATTGAGTTTGAAAACTATGAATATTATATGCTGGCATCCAGACCAATGAAATATTACACTTTTCCATTTTGAACTGAAGCAATTCTTTGTTAAATTTCACTGCAGGAATCACTCACCAAGATAGGAATTTTTAATGTTTGAATATTAATTTTATGTGTAACTCGTAGTTTAGCTTTTACAATCCATCCTTGCCATTATTTCATAAATGCATTAACTGTAACTGCTAGACATGAGGAACACTATTTAACATTTTATTGAAAAAAATACTTGCTTTGAATTCATCTTGATGAATGTACATAGAATATGTCTAGTTCATGGAACTAGTGAGATTATAAAATAGCCGTGCTTAACAGCATTGCAATAAATTTGTTCCCCACTTTTATTGTTCTTAATAGTTAAATAGTTTTGGGAAAAGGATGCTGGCATGTCTTGTTGTTTACTACAGAGAACATGAAAATTTTAAACTGATATCAAATTCATGTTGACTACAGAAGAAAACAATGCAGGAAAAAAGAAAAAGAGAGAAAAAAAATATGAGATAAATGAAGGGGAAACGGCATGGAAATTGAATATGGGAAATGTGAAGAAACACTAAGAGTGATGGCTCAGTTGGCGGTTTGGACTAAAAGATTAAAATTATGAAATTAAAAATGTAAAATAAAAGATGAAAAATGTGACAATACTTTGAGATGTGTGAAATATCCCTTGGGCGAGGAGTAGTGCCCCACGTATTTTGAACATTCATCAGTAATTGGGAAAAAATATAAGGAAAATCATCATTAGAAATAATACTTCCTGTCAGAGATATACATAGAATTTAATAGCTCTTGTCCATGTCTTATTTCTGTAGTTTAAATCTTTCCATATTATAGCTAATGTTCATTTCCAACATTATTGTGAAGATATTACAATTTACTCTAAGTACTTAGATTTTCAAAAATAATATTTCTGAATATAATTGGTAGAACTAATGAGATAACTTTTCTTAAAAATGATCTTCCATCATAACTAATCACCACACTTAAATTGACGATACTCATAATCTATTCATAAAATTATGAAAACATATTTATTCTACAGCAATTCATAATCAAATTTGTATTATTTATATTTTTTCTCTCAATGATAATCACTTTTTGATTAGAAAAAGCTTTGCATATAAAAACAGAATTTAACATATTCAGCATATGTTAAAATGAGGATGAGGGGTATTCTTGTTTACACCTGAGAATGTTATAATAATTCTGTGCATGATCTTCCAGGAGAAAAGAAGTTTAATCTACTGCAAATATTATTTCTTTGGAAAGTCTGCTCTAGTCTATTTTCTAGTTTTGTGTATTGCCTGAAAAGTAGTACATCCAGGCATATATTACCTTTTTTGATGCTGATGGTGGTGTATTGTTTCCATAAAGATTGATATTAAAAGATATCTTACAATGTAAGACAACAGTAATACTTTCTGTGTGTTACTTTTTGCAGTGTATACATACATTGGCAAGACTAAAAGCATAAGACTTTTAGTGCATTATGTAGTACTTTTGGCACTTTACTTAATATCTGTGGTGCCTAATATCTCTTTATGTCACACCGTATCATACAGCTCTTCAAATGTTAAAAGAACATCATGCTATTTCTGTAGTCCTCTGCTCTGGGTGAGCTATGGTTAAAAAGCAAACAATATGTAAGGTGTTTCAGAAAGAGGATGGGCAAGACTGTAGAGGATAGTCTATTATGTCTGTGTAAACTGATGGATCTACATCAACTTATGTCATGCAGGGTCACTCACAAGAAATAATATTTTTTTTTAAAGTGTTGAGATAACAAAGTTCAACAAGTTCACAGAATAGAAAAAGACTGGTCAAATATATGGAAAACTGCACTGAGGAGAGTCATTTAATAGTCCTTTTTGTTGTTTGTTTTGTTTTGTTTTTTAATCCATAGCATATAATTAAGAAAGAAAAAAATATGACATAGGCAAAGGAAATGAATAATTAAGAAATTAAATCATTAATACCTATGGGATAAAAATAAAACATAGTATCAGATTAAACGAGACAAGCCCTTTCTCCTACAGCTTCCTTACAACATCTAGTACAGGTAAAAAGTAAGCTTTAGGACTGGATTTATTTGGGGTATTATCCAGATTAGTGATTCCCATATTTCATTGATCTGAGCAGGAAATACCATATCTCACTCCTCAGTTATAATGTATTGCCTCAAAAGTTATAATGTAGTAAATTATGTATTTTCCATATCAGATATTTCTGGTTTGGTTAACCAGAAATAAGCTGTCTTGAATGGTAGCAATATGGACTAGATTCAAACGTAAAGGTAGTACTAAAAAAGCATTGTCTGGAATTTCCCAGAAACCTAGAAAAATGTAGTACATGGTCTTTTCCTACTGCGCTAATTTCCTCCATTGAAATCCATTGGCTTAATAAACATAATTAACAGCATAAAACGAAGAAAATACAAAAATTAAGTCCTAACAAAGCCATAAACAGAGCAGCATACAATACCTAATTGTCATGCATTACTAATTCCATGTCACAGTCTTGTTTGATGAGGCAACTGCTAAGACAGCTGGTTCTTTCCCCCTTCCTATGATAATACCTCACTCACACTTTGGGGTTGTCAAATCTTTGCAGATAGGAGATCCAATTTAAACTGCTCTGCTTCTGTTAACCACTCCTCATCACTCCCCTCACTGCTCCTAATGCTGGGGCCTGCCATGACTGACTATTTTAGCTTTGTTAACAGGCTTTGTTTTCAGCTCTTAATAAAAACATGTCCAACACTATAGGAATAATACAGTTCCCTTCAATGTATGAGAGACTAACAAACAGCCTTTTCTGCTTTCCTTCTGTAGAAATCTCTAAAACAAAGTTATCTGCTTTCTCTAATATTCTTTGCTCTTATTTTTATTTTTTACTTTTTTTATACCAATACTAGTAACTATTGCTTAGTGCATTCTGGCCATTGCCCAGATGCATTCTGCATAGTTAGTTGCTTTAAAATCCTGTGCATAATTACAGTGAAAAAATATTCTCCATTATATGATGTGACCATTTGGGTAACAGAAATTGTCTCTCACAATATGAAAACATGTAAATAAACGGGTTTTAGGAGACAACATTCGTCCCTTTGTTTGCTTTCCTGTTTTTGAATTTGAGGTTTACTTCAGAATTGTAATTATCCATGGGTCATTATCCAGTTTCTTTCTTCTTCAGAAATTAAAGTGGAAATGAAACTGACCAAGAGAACAAAACCAAGGACATGTAACTCTTCCTAACTTAAAATAAGCAAAGTGTGTATGTGTTACTAAAATAGTACAATAGCAGTTATTTCAACAAGTGACGATGAGGAAGATGTGGAAATGTTTTGGAATTATAATTTACTATGTTAAACCCTAATTTATGTTACTAGTATCACCACTACCAATAATGTAAATATATAACCATGTCCGTTTCCAAGCCAGGGTATTTCTGACTTACAGCCCCATAGTCAGAAATCATAATCAAATTATGCTTACAAAAATTATGAAATTAAATATATGTATATATTTGTGCCCATTAAATTGTGAATATAAACACTTAGAGTTCTTTTAGATATGTGTTCATTAGGTCAGTGTTGCTATTCTATTTCTTTCCTCTGATCATTTTCTATTTCCATGTTCTGTTAACCAAATTCAGAAATATAAACTAACAAAGGCTTAAAAACAAGCTTAAAAACAGGCGGGTATTTTTTCATTTTTTTTTTTTTTTTTTTTTTTTTTTTTTTTAGAATGGGCAGCACCTGCAGTCTATAGGGGATAATATACTTCAGCTCCAATGGGAAATATTTTGTACATTGTTACCATCCTTGAGATGTAATTATAGCCTTTTGTATTAAAGAAAAAAGATTATTATTATTATTAAAAAAAAAAAAAAATCAGTCCAGCCACAGATGGGCCTGATGGGCCTGATCCAGAATCATTAGAAATCAGTGGGAAGGTTCTCATTGATTTCAGTAAGCTTTGTACTTGACCGTAATTAAAATTACAGATGCACACCTTTTCATGAAGCAAGTCAGTAGTACAATGAATGAAAGGGTGAAAAGTTAATACACTTGAAATCACAGCATGTGGCTCAATATTAAATATTGTTTAGATAGGCTGAGCTATTTAGTGTTGCACACTCAGCAAAATCCTGAAACGCTTCACCTTAATGTATAACTTTACCTCTCTCTCTTTTTTTTTTTTTTTGGTTTGATTTGTTTTGTTGGCCACAAAGAGCATTTCTAATTTTGTTTTCAAATACTTTTAATTTCAAAATAGGATTATAGTAAACTACCCATATGTGTAAATATAGGAATAGTCAGTGTTTTGGGTCTTTTATTGACATATCTTTATTTTTTTTTTTTTTATGAATATAATATCGGCTATTTTTATAACAGCTTATTTTATCCAACGATTATTCTGTGAGATGCATATCTGTGACACACCATGAAGGTAAGTCAGGTATAAAAATCTAACAATATATTTCTGCTCCATTAGAGGAAATTACAGGACAGTAACACTGAACACTGTACATTATCATATTTGAAATTTGAAACTGTATTTTATATTCTCTCCAGAGAATTTGTGGAAGAATGAAAATATAGTCCTTAGTGCATGGTTTAAAGATTAATTCAGGCAGGCTATTGCATATGGCAGAAATGCTAAGATATAAAGTGAAGCCAGCATAAATGTATTCAATATAGCCATCAGAGAAGGGAATAAATGGATTTAAAATATGTTTAAACAAATGGGAAAGGATAAGCAGAATTAGTCATGTGTCTGAGACGCATTGACTCTGAAGGTACTTGGTGCAGTAGAGATAGGGAAGAATTCAAAGCTGAGGGGACCTTGTCCAACCCTGAATAAAAGCAATTGCAGACTGATCTACTCACAAATTGGTCATGAATGCAGGAAAGCCTCTTATCATATTGTTAAAGATGTGTCCTCTTGTACAACAAAGACATGCTATACACGGTTAAAGAATTGATATTGTGAAATTAAATGATTAAATCCTTACCTAGCTGAAATGCTGAAAAAAATAGTTCTCACAACCTCTCACACAGGTCAGTAGCATCAGTTTCCTCTATTTAATTTTTTTTTTTTTTTTTTTCAAAAGACAGTTGTTTGAATTAGTTGACTGGGCCCATTGTCAAGCTTGAATGAGTGGCAGAGGTGAAATAAGAATTTGGGGGTTCTAGTTTCCAAACTGTGGACTACACCACAAAATTATAACATCAAACCAAATCCTAGTTCCTGCAATTTTTCCTAACACTCATGGGCACAATGCAGTTCATCCTGTCCTGAACAGTGAATGGTTTACCATCCATTCTTCTGTGCTGCTAGCAGTATTTTATCACAAGAAATCTCTCAATTTTTCCCTCAGCATGGGAGCAAAAGCCTGTCCATCCGGGAGTTCACTTAATGACAAGCTGAATGCCAAGGTGTGTTTTTCAGGGTAGCACAATATATATAAGGGGTCAAGAGAGAGCAGCTATGTGCTTCGGCTTGCTTCTCAAAATGCTGGCCAGCTGTCTGCCAGCATAATGTATGCATTGAGACAGCTGGACAAAGTATTTCAGAAACATGTGGAGACAACACGTGTTGTTACAGGTCACTTGGTTACTCATGCTGTGGAATGCCTTGTAATTCCTGCACATGAACTCATGTTCTGGAGACAAGTCCATAGTAGCTAGTGCCATGGAAAATTCAATGATAGGCAAGGATTCAGCTATGCTTTAATTTAATATTTAACAATATGCCAGGAAAATGGTTAAGTAGGACAGAAAAACTTCTCAAAATAAAGACTTGGCTGCCAGGTGTAACATGGAATGGATGAATAGCTTTGGTCTATGAGTTGTACTTCAGTAAAAGAAAATTTGGATATAAAATTTCTTTGCCTTCTTTTTTAATATTGATTTTAATATTGATTTTTACTTAGTTTGGAAATTCTCATACACATTTGTCCAACTGGTATTTTACAAAATACTACAGCCAGATACTTTTCTGCAATTATACATGTATCTATATATACATATATATATTATTATTATATATAATTATATTATATATATATATATTCTGGCAATAATAGCATGATAAGAGATTTTTTTTCCAAGTGTGCCATTAATTTTTCTTAGCAATCCGTCACCTTACAAAATATGATGCCCTTTTGGTGTCAGCCAATCTTTTAATGAATATTCACAATAGAAATATTTTTCTGTGCAGGAAAATTAACACAAAATATTTTAATTGTCTGATTCATGGTCCTCCTGGCTTGTTTCATGAAGTTTCTAAAGCATGCTGAAAAAGTGTTTGAAGTCAATGTTTTACCTGCATACACACACACACACAAAATGCACGTGAGATCATAACTCCACTCTTTATGAAAAATCAGAAGCACATGAGTTATTTAGTGTCATGTAATTTAAAAAATCCTGAAAATAACACTCTGAAAAGGAATGGGGATTCTGGTGTAAGAAAAATAAAAAATGAGACATCTTTAGTAGTTATTACCTTTAATTTTTATTTCTAACTAAAGTGCAGAAAACAAATTATTTACTATATTTAATAATAGTTATTTAAATTACATTTTCATTTATTGACACCTATTCATATTTTTCCCAGACATTCTTCCCAATGTTTTTTTCTGGCCTATGATTATACAGGGTAGGTTGCAAAATATTTTTCTCCCTAAAGAGTATGTATTTTGCAGAAATTGGTTTTGTTAGGTTTCTAGTTACATACTTTTTTCTTGGTTATTTCCCTCTGTCAGTTCTTCATCTTGCACACAGCAGTGATATAATATTGTGCACTTCTAATCTTACATTTTGTTTATTTTGTTTCCACCACTACACCATAAGTTTGCTGTTGTTGTTGTTTTTACTAAAAATTATCAGCAGCCTCTATTAAACACAATAGAGGTTCAAGTAAGATTCCTAAGTCTATAACTGTTCACCCTTACATTTCCCCATTGTATATGCAAATAGTTGTAATGATCTCAGTAAGATTCTTCATGTCAGGCATTATGACCATATGTATAAGCTCATAAAATAGATAAATATAAAAGCCTGACAGTAGATGAGACCTATTAATGTTGGTGCTTGTAAACTGAGGCTCTCCTTTCCTGCTCTCTCTCAAATGAGTTGTGCTTCCTGCCCTGTCTCTGTTCTCTCTCTCTCTCTCTCCCTCTCCTTTTTTTTTTTTTTTTTTTTTTTTTAGGCTATTTATAAGGGAAGCCTTATGTTTTGCTAGTATAATACCCTAGAACACTGAGAACATTGTGTTATTTAGTGACAACCAAGAAGATGAGTGTAATAACTTTTTAATGGTTAAACACACACATGCAAACAGCAGGTTCCCTGGTATCGGGTAATTATTTTTCACAAAAAGATGGCCTCTTTTTTGCAGTCTACCACCCTACTGAATGAGTGGCTTTCAGTGGCCTTCATTCTGAGGAAATTTAGGAAAGAAAAGAGGATTGAAAAAATGTTTACAGATCTTATTCTGTGGCTGGTGTCATGGAATTGGTTGTCAGTGATATATCTTTGTTTTCTTAATCCTTTCATATTAATACTTTAAAAATAAAAATGCAGCCTCTGACATACAATTGTGTTGAAAAAAAAAAAAAAGAGAAATAAGAGAACAGTTATATTCATGTTGAATGATGATGAACTATTTAAACTCTATAGTTAAAACTGGGACATGTAATTGGGAACATTTTCACTGGTTAGAGATCAAGATTAGATCAGTACTTACTCCTTTTAAAGTTAGAAATTCTGAACTGTATCCAGGTTTTTCATCTTAGCTTTAATCAATTATAAAGAAAAACAAGGCCGTAAACATTCTTGAAATAAGTTGTTTAATAACTGGATTTTTCTTCTCTCTTTTCTATGAATTCTGGAACATTGCCTTCACAATCTACTTGAAAGCTCTATTAACATAACACAACACATAAATAGTCCTGAGTCTTTTAAAATGTCTTAATTTGCATTTTGTTTGTTCATCTTAACATCATTTCTAAGCACATACATCAGAAACTTTATCGTTAACATGCATGTTTTCTCAGAGTAATTTAAGAAACCTGCAATTAATTGTAAGCACCAATGTTTTATGAGACCGTTTAGTTACATCTTTTTTTAATATAAGTTCAAAGATATTCTCATTTTGCCAAGAAGAAACAAACAAACAAATAAACAATAACACCATAAGAACAAAAGAGAAAACAAAAGTTACCAAGAAGAAATGAATAAAAGGTCTAGCTAGTCAAATGGGTTATGAAAATTTTCTCTAATACATAGGTCTCAAAAAAAAAAATGTTAAGGAACAATGGACTCCATTTTTATCTGACTGCTATCAGTATAGCAGTAGAGTATTTACACTTACTTAAGCAACATCCTTTAATATGTTAAATAAAATCAGAAGTCCAGAAAAACAAGTGGAAATACTTCCTCTAACTTCAGTTTGCTTTGAATCAGCTCTTATACCAATATAATTAAGGAGAGAAAAAGTCTGATACCTCACAGACAATAATTTCTTTGTTAAACTTCACTAAAGATATCTCCACTATGTATCTACCTCCTTCTCCCAAAGTTTAGGTACTTAGTTTGAAGTAAAGTCATAACATTCCACGTAAGATAAATGTTAATTAATAGTCCCTACAGTTTGCAGAAACCTTACTTGTCTATATCTACCCAATATTTGAAATATTTGCAGTACATTTCAAGTACAAGATAAGGTATACTTCACATTGCTTACACTCTGTTTTATTTAACTTTCCTGAGGATGTTGATAGAGTTTTGTTGAATTTCCTGAGCATTTATATTGTTATTTCTATTTCATCCTTCTTAGAATTCTGAAAAAATATACAAAGGTTTCTGGTGATACCTGTAAAGTTTATATTTTTCTAACACATAAATAAGTGTGAGAAGAGCAGTACAAAGAAAGAGGGAGGTATAGTTAAGTGTTAGTTTCATGGTCTTTTTATCCCTGATTCTGGGAAATATTTATTGTAATAAATAGACTTTTGTGTTTCATTTCTTGCCATCATTGAGCAGTGAGTCTTCCCATAAGACCCCAAAGTTATTTGGGTTTACTGAAACCATTACATAACTTAAATTACAGTTTCCTTTGGTGTGTACATGATGAGTCACAAGACTCTTAGAAATAATAAGTGCTGTAAATTTATTCCATTGCACATAGCATATGAACTTTTCACATCCTTTGTGGATGCAGTAGCATATGTTTTCTTTAAACAAACAAATAAAAAAAAAACACAGATAGGCACACGCCAAAAAAAAAAAAAAAAAAAATTAGAGAGAAACAAAATCATGGATAACCTAAATGGATTTTGAAATATGGAGAGTGGACTGCAGAGTTCCTTCATGCTAGCTACTTTATGGTGTTGGAAAGAAGCGAAATTATATTGTAGATGCAGACAATATTACCTCTATAATTCTGTCAGCATTCACCTCACAAATAGTGGCAACTTTAACTGTTCCACTTACTTGTCCTCTTTAATTAAGGAAGTTCCTCTTTTAGTTGAATAGAATGAGATATTTTATGAAACTTCTGGGGAAGAATCCAGAGAAATAACTGGAATTCTCAACAATCCTTATATAACTCCCTCCACTCACATTTTGCTAAGCTTTGATGACAGAGATGAGCTGTGAAGTCAGCCAGATTTTGGGTATTTCAAAGCACGGAGATTGAACAACTGCTACAGACAACATGTTCCAGTGCTTGGTCACCTTCAACTTCAAATAAACAAACAAACAAACAAACAAACAAATAAATAAATAAATAAATAAATGAAAGTGTTTCCTTAAGTTCAGATGTAACTGCCTGTACAGTTTGCCTTTGTTTTGTCCCTAGGCACCACTGAGAAGTCTGGCTCTGTCCTCTTTTCTCTCTTGCTTCAGATATTTATATACATTGATGAGATCTCCTTCTCTTTTCCAGCCTAAATAGTGCCAGTTCTATCAGCCTTTCCTCATAAGAGAGGTGCTCCTGTTCTTTCATCATCTTTGTGTCTTCTCCTGGACAAATGAAATTATAGTTACAGAAAACAGATCTTGTACCATGTAGTGTATTATTTGGATATAAAATACACTATATTTACTATATATATTTGCATTTAATTCTGGGGGTAAAATCATTTTCTATGTTTACACATAGAAAATCTCTATTTGAGGTTACTAGCAGAGGATTTTTAATATGTTTATATGGATATGATGCTGCATGGTGATACATATTTTAATGTAACACATGCACAGAAAGCAATGCAGAAAGCAGAGAAATCAGAAAAATAAAACAGAAGAGAGTTTTATTTGTCTGGGAAAAAGCTAGTAGTAAGCACTTCGAAGACAAAAAATAAAAAATAATTAAAAAATCCTTGCAAAATGCATGTAATATTTTACTGAATTTTCAATTTTACTTCTCCCCTCAGTTTTCCATACATCTTAAGGAGTGTGTCATATTCTCTGACTCTGTACCGATAGGTAAATGACACCAGTCCTGAAATGTCCTTAAGGTGTTCTGAATGCTATGCCATTATGTATTTTGTATTACTTATTTCTTCTACAACGTGGGTTGCTGTTCCACTCAGTCCACTAACCCTTACATAATACTTATCAGGCTAATGAGTCAGCATTAGATTATTAGTCCTAGAGTACACAATTGTTTCATAATGCTAGGAAAATCTTTAGGCAGTTTGGGGTGGTCTTCAGTTTCTGTTACATGACCTAGATTTGAGCAAAAATGTCCTTGAATCTTTTTAGTTTCATAACAGAGGAATTAACCTGCTTGAGTTAGAGGCAGAATGTTGGAATGACTTATGTACCATGGAAGTTTTGATATAGTCAGGGGTACATGCTATTCTAAGGTTAAAGGATATTGAAGGACTGATTATTATAGAACGGCACTAGAAGGTTGCTCAGAAATTTATACAATCTGGTCTAGCAAATATCAAATGCAAAGACCACACAGACTTCTTGGTCTCTCAGCCTGTTCCAATGACTGAATGTCTTCATGGTGGAAAAAAAAAAAAAAAAAAAAAAAGAACAAAACTAAATATATATATATATATTCTTTGAACCTCCCTCTGCCTTGTTTCAGTTTGTGTCCTCTGCCATTGTCCTCCCATCATGTACATCTTCTTTTTCACATTCTCACAGATATCAGGCACTGCTGTTAGGTTCCACTCAAAGTCATATTTTCTCCAGGCTGAACAAGCCCAGCCTCCCAAGCAACACAAGACAGGTTCTTGTACTGGAGGGCCCAAAAGTAGATCAACATGTTGCTTGTACTCCTACACAAGAACAAACATTTATTTCAAAATATATTTAAATAATTACATTTAGGATCATAGGATCATAGAATCATAGAGTCATTAAGGCTGGAAAAGATCATCTGGTCCAATCATCACTCTACCACCAATATCACCCACTAAACCATGTCCCTAAGTGCCATGTCCAAACTTTCCTTAAATACCCCCAGGGACGGTGACTCTACCACCTCCCTGGGCAACCCATTCCAATGCCTAACTCCTTTCTGAGAACAAATTTCTCCTAATTTCCAACCTGAGCTTTGGGTGAAGAATATTACAAATTTGGGTGCAGAACATAACAAAAGAGAATATTAAACAGGCCGCTATGCATATTACAAAGAACCAGTAAAGCCAATAGCAGCTTACTAAGGACTTTATTGCAAACACATGTAGGTAGTTCTAATGCATCCACACTATTTTTTTTTTTTCTTTTTATTGAATGAACGATGATCAGTTAGCCAATGCCTGTTTTGGTTTGCTTCATTAACTACACCGCAGATTGCATGACACATATGAAGTTTATGTTACACTAAAAAAATTAAAAAATAGATATCAAGTAGCTCTATTCTAGATTTAAAGAGTTATCATATTTTTAAAATACAGAACTTTGAAAAACAAATGTTGTGTCATCTTCACTGTGAGTTTAAATGAAGGAAAGGAAGGAAGAGAGGAAAAAGGAAGGAAGGAAAGAAGGAAGGAAGGAAGGAAGGAAGGAAGGAAGGAAGGAAGGAAGGAAGGAAGGAAGGAAGGAAGGAAGGAAGGAAGGAAGGAAG
>CM021697.1:10491001-10519410 GCA_011074415.1 Stictonetta naevosa | reverse complement strand
AGAAAGAAAGAAAGAAAGAAAGAAAGAAAGAAAGAAAGAAAGAAAGAAAGAAAGAAAGAAAGAAAGAAAGAAAGAAAGAAAGAAAGAAAGAAGGAAAGAAGGAAAGAAAGAAAGAAAAAGACAGACTTTGGTGGTGAGATGACAGGAAAAGGGTTATCTCTGTGAACCAAATAATCCCAAATCTCCTGTCACCATGCTCTTCTGCATTGATTTATGAGCTCTCTGTAGAGCTCATGTCAAACAAAGTTACAGTAACACAGTGAACTCCCAGGAGGTAACACTTTTGAACCCTCCAGACCTTCACTTGAAGTGTTTTGTAAGGTTTTGTAAAACTGGTGTCAGATTGAATACATCTGGGATAAATTTATATCAAGTTTGTTTCCAGTAGAGCTGTCCAACTGTTCAACATTTATTGGAAATCATTCTTATCGTTTAAGATAATGATGATCTCTTTATCATTTTCTAATATATGGAGATCAATGAAAGGGATTATGAAAAAGGAAATCCTCAAAGGACAAACATTTAACTGAGAATGCAAATTAAAAAAGAAAAAAAAAAAAAAAAGAAAAACTTTGTAAGTATCCTCTAATGGGCTATTCAGTATTGTCCATAAAACTGTAATTTGTTGTAGGTGTTGTTAAGTTCAATAAATTGAAAAAAAAAATATTAACAGGAAATCATTTATAAGCTATATTTTTAACAAGTTAAGAAGAAGGATGAAGTCTGTCTGCTGTCCTCTTTAAGAGCAGATGGCAGCATGGAGAAAGCAAAAAGACATAGAATCAGCTGTACTCATTACAAGGTTGTCATACTGCAAATAATTTTTTATTTTTATTTTTTTTAATTTTGTAGAAAAAATGATTAGTCTTGGAAAAACATAAGAAGGTGGTATCTGAGTTAAACAGAGTACCAAATAAGGGGAGATGTATAAGTACTAAGAAATGTTTCAGTTTGAGTTTTGTTTACATTCAATCCTTGATGTAGATTTACTCCCTGAGAAGTTGGTATTGAGTGTTTGAAAAAGAAAGTAACCTCAAAGAAGAGTATGTCTTGCATGCTTTTTGCATCTCTTTTGCAGGGCAGCTGTGAATACAAATAATACAAATTATAATTATTGTTGCAAATAAATATACTTTATATAAGCCTTTTTTTTTTTTCTGTGATTTTTCCTTCACTGTAAAAAGCAATCTGTGAGACCTCACATGCTTACTGCAACTCAGTTGAAAGGAAAAACTGTTAGAGCAGGGCACTGGTATAAAATGGCAAACCTGTATAATATTTTAAGTATTGTCTTTAAAGACTGTCTTCCCCCAGGTTTGGTATGCTCTCTTGCCTTACTCATCTTGACTGTCTTCTCATTATTTCCTACACACAGTTGATTCTCCTCACAGAGGATTCCTCCAGGTTTCTCCCACCCTCTTGAGACTGTTTTCCTCCTCCCTTCCTCTCTCCAGGGCCATTTTTCTTACCTTCCACTCAATTTATAAGATAACTGCCTTTCAACCCAATAAACATGGTATTCACCTCCCATTGTTCTTCTAGCCTCTATTATTTCTCAAGCCCACCATAAAGGACAAAGTTGAGTTCTGTTTTGGAAAAAGTATTTTATTAGTAAAATTTCAGTGTGTGACAGCAAACATATGATGACTTCTGAGTACTTCACTAGAGGGATTTCCATCTTTTATTTGTTTAGAACTGTTTTGTGGTGAAATATAGATGACTATAACGTTATTTAGACGAATATATATGAAGATTTGAGCGTTAAAACTTGTACAAAGAAGAAATTCAGAATGAATGAAGTTGGGATTGAGAAATATGTTTTCCTTCATGTTAAAAAAGAGACAATGCTCTGCCTTCCATAAAATAAAAATAGTGAGCAAGAGTTTTTCTAAATATCTTCATCTTACTTGCACGTTGTCATGTATTACAGAGTTGGAAAGCTTTTTCCTGTGAACTCGAGCACAGTAAAAGATTATAGAGTCTGCAATGATTGATGTCCAGACAGCTAAGTAATTTTGATGGAAAGTTCTTGGAAAGCTGACAGTTTTCAATTAAAACTAATGTACATTTGTCAGGAGTATTTTTACAGATAACAATGTTCATTCAAAATTTTATCTATTCTTTCTTGTATTAAGGTATGGATTTGAAGGCAATTGATTATGACTATATCCCTTTCAACTATTTTGCCTATAAAGATTTCAGAAAATTTGACATCATTTGGGGATACTATACATCATTTTAATGCCTTACTGAAGATGATATTTTTATATGCTAACATAACTATCTTGGCATACAGGACTTGGCAAAAATCCTCAATGTTTTCGTAGTCTGTAAAGATCATGTTAATCAATTATTAACACCTTAATTTTGCCTGCAGAAAGAAGAGGTCTGGAGCCATGTAAAATGTTCTCTAAGTATGGTATAATCAATGGTATCTCTTGTTTCAATCTGTTTTTTTTTATTGTTGTTGTTTTTTGTTTGTTTGTTTTCCAGTATTATTTAAGATTACTTATTTGTGTTTGCTTCTTAAATTGAATCATGATTACAATGAAAATTACTATCTTGACAAATGTTATATTTGACAAAAAAATAGGTCTTACTCAATAAAAGGAATTCAAAAATGTTTTTTTTCCTTTTAGAACTACTGAATTTAAACGGCCATTTTCTGTGTATGTCAGTTTCAGACTATAGATAATATTATTCTACTAATCTAGCTTCAGATTTATTTCTACTCTGTGTAATTGCAACAGTGGAAAAGTAACAGAAATTGAGATTTTTTTAAATGTTTTTTTAGTCAGAAAAATCAAGTCTAATTTACCCAATTAGATGATGGTTACAAAAGCCATCTACCTGTGAGAAAAATAGCAAAATCATTTGCTTATAGATGGAAAGAGAAGAGATGAATACAGGAGAGTTGCTTCTGTATAGAATTTGTCGTGTCATGTCAGAAAAATAAATAAATAAATAAATAAATAAATAAATTCCTCCAGACAAGGCAGAGACATCTTCAAACACAAAGACTTCTGACTTTGCCAACTGTCCCTCTGATATGATCAACACCTGCTAGACTATGGAGTTATGTGAAATTATGGCAAATTCTTTGGTGGAGAAAAACACCAAAAACTATTTTGGACCTACTGTGCTATTATAACAGTTAAAAAATCAGGGAGACATGTATTGGAGATTATGGTAGTATCTCTTGATAGGGAATTCAAAACAGAACAACTTATTGTCCATTCTTAGAATTGCAAGCATTATGATTTATGAGCCCTGAGATTTTTATTTTTATTTTTCTATTTTATTTTTCTATTTTTAAACTCATGTTCCCATGAATTCTTGAAAATCAATTTGGATTTTATTAACTGTAATACTACAAAGAGATATCCTTTTAAACACTGGTAGTGATTACAACACTATAACAACAAAATGAACAAATCAGTAGAAACAGATTGAGAGTATAGAGTAAGATGGGAGAAGGCCAGAAATGAAAGCCCCTGACCTGATACACAGCTGATCACAGTCAGCAGTACTGGAACTAGTCATACAAATATTAATCCAAAAGATTTCCCTGTGTATTAAATTGCTTCAGAAATCAGAAGACTTCATTTAATGTAACATGGTTATTTTTAATTCTAATACAGCTCAGCTATGAAAACATCACCTCCTTCTTTTTAAAACTAGGGATGAAGATGCCCTGATTCTCGGGGTTGGACACCAAATCAGAAAGTTGGCTGGTAGGCAGGAGAAAGGTTGAATACAGCATTTTGGTTAAGATTCTTGATAACCATATGCATGGGACTGAATTCATATGTCTGGAAAAAGTAAGGACAAGAGGACAATTGGATAAGGGGGAGAATATAAACACAGAGGTTGCTTCCTGTCAGTTTTAATAAGAATATTGAAATATGCCATTTGGTCTCCTCTGATTGTAAAACATACATACATATAGATGTTCAGTCTGCACATTATGGGAGCCCCCTTTGCACTATGGATCCCATAGTCTTTAATCCTATGCTTTCTGTATTTCTGGAAACATACTACAAATGTCACAGGAAATCACCTGACTAAAGGTGGACATCTGACTGTGCTGTCTCATAGGACTTCTAGGGTGACATTCAATTTCAACTAATGTCAATAGTTAAAGTTCCATAAATTAAATTAATTGTCCTTTGAAAGTGCTGATTTCTGTACAACACTGTAGAAGGGGAGAACCAAAGAGGCAAGGCCAAATGTTAACATGCTGTAGACAACTCAGGTTAACTCAGACATCCTAAACATTTCAAATAATTAATTTAAAGAAAATTAGCTGGTAATGGTTTGGCAACTTGAATATATATATGTATATTACACAAGGAAATCTTCAAGGTAATATTACTCTAAATTCAAGTTTAGCCTACATTTTATAGCAGTGGCACTAAGAATATTCATTTTAACTGTGGAAAAATATGTGTGTCTTTTTCAATTTGCTAGTATTTCTGAGGGACTAGAAGTGTGGATATTAGAACAGTAAAGTATATTTTACTTTTAACATTGTATTGTGATTTGAAATCAGTCTAAAACTACAGTTGTGGAGATTTCAAAATTAAAAGATATTTCAAATAATAATGGAATCATTTCATTTTTGATATGTAGTAAAAATAAACAAATAAATAAATAAAGATCCCCAGTAGAGTAAATGAGAAATAGTGGTTTTATTAGAAAGGTTTGAATTCAATAATGAAATACTTTCAACTGAAGAATTTTGTGGAGCACAATGTATGCACATGAAAAAGAATTCAATAATTTAACAAAAAGAATCAAGTAGAATGTAGCAATATTTAATATCAGTTTTCCTGTTGAAGTTATTGCTTTTCAGCATTATATTTTAATTTATAATTTATCAATTCATCTATAAAATTTAGCATCTATTGATATTCATCTATTCAGCAACTTTTTGTTTTCTAAATGATACATATAGGACATGTTTTAACCACACAGTAATATTTATATGCAGGTTGCTGTTTATTTCTGCAACATAGTGACAGCATGCAGAACTAGTGTTTCAAATAATAACTAATTTGTTCTGAAAAAAATAAATAGCTATATAAATACATATACAGAGTCTTATTCTATATAAGATCTGCATCGGCTACTGAAAGGCATGGCTGTAGTCTGAATAGAAAGGACAAGCCACATCTTTAAATCATTATGAGTTCTACTTTGTAAATGTTCCTTGAACTATCAAAACATCATCTGAAGGATCATACAAGGTCTGTTGTTCAAAAGATTTGGGAGACTGTAATAGACTGAGATTTCTAATGGCTCCAAGATTTTAAGATTTCAAATAGTATCTGTTGATTTATCCCTTCATGGTTATTACCATGGAGCATAGTACTTGACATGACTAGGTTTAAGTTCAATGAGTCTCTTAGAGGCAAAATTTCAGGTTTAGGAAACAGAATGTGTCACGTTAATGTATTAAAACGTAATGTTTCTGGTGAAAACTTTAAAGTATCATACATCTTACCTGGCTTTTAAAATTTTTAAATGTGTTTAAACAAACTTGCGCATTACAGGCTCAGATGTTTGGCTTCACAGGGAGACTTTTTTGATGCACATTGGACTGTAGAATTCCTTAATGCACCCTCAGCTGAAGTGTGCATATTTTTAGTGTGAGCAAAGGCCAATCATTGGTGTCAACTCAGAGCAGAAAGTTCTTTACTTGATTTCGAGGTCCAGGAGTTGCTCTTGGTCACACCCAGAGAACCTCAGGAGGCAGCCAAGGAGCTGGCCCTTTCCTCGAAAGATGGATGAGCTCACCCAATGGCAAAGTCTGGCCTTTGAGCATCAGTGTACAAAACTGGGAACAGAGACAAAACGCTCAATAAGAATCTTATAGGACTGTCGTACCACTCTGTTCTTAGAACCTGGGGAAAGGGAGAAGTTTAATGAAACTTGTCAGCAGATTATTCCACCCAAAATGTTTGGAGCAACAATTGGTTTTATCAGCAAGGCCATGTTAGTTCCTAATTTTTAAGTACTACTTGCATAACAACAACAACAAAAAAAACAAACAACAATGAAACTAGGAGCTGATTTATATTTGTTAACTTTGGTTATTTACTCATTAATTAGTGTTACAAGTACATTGTGTCTTACCTAACTTTCCCAGCCAGTGGGGTCTGGAAGGGAAGGGAAAATGAATGTGGTGCTGGGCCAGGAGTGAGAGAGTGTGAGAGAACAGGCAGGGTAAGGTCCATGCCCTCTTTCAGTCTCAGACACAGCCCCATACCTAGATTCCCTGTGGGCAGGCTTCTGCTGGTCTTACCTGTGAGACACCTCAGGAGCTGTGGGACCAAATCACATTTCTGACATCAGGGGCAAAACAGAACAAAGAGGTCACAGATGTCTGGGGAGGGCTGGGCAAGATGTCCTGTCTGCTCCTGCTGTGCCTACTTCTTTCCACTTACCTTGCCCAGGGAGTGGCTGGAGCTGGCCCAGGGGGAGGTGAGCAGGGTGCTGAGTGGGTTGTGGAGCTGGTAGAGCTGTGGTGGGGCTGGGGACAATATCTTACCTTTCTAGGGCAGGGACCCCTGGCTCCACGGGATGGAGTGGGTCCTGGGCTGTGGGCAGGGTCAGGGGAACCCCAAGCAGAGACATTAGAGCGAGTGTGTGCACTCAGGCATTGACACCCTTCCTCTTTCCAAGGTCACCTCTTTTTAGGACCTCTTATTTTGGGCACATGAGTGTCTTTCCATACCCTTTAACCCCTACTTTTCCCAGTCTTAATAGTTGACAGATAAAAGCACTGCAAGTCTTACATCAGTCATTCTTTCCCATGTTCTGTTACTAACTGGAGGACTCTGACTTGCTGACTATTCTTAGTTCAGGTGCTACCTTAAATTTACAAACAGTCTGCACCAGTTGCAGCTTGCAAGTAGCAAGCTAATGCTACTTGAAAGCACAAAAAATTGAGAGTTCAGGGATTCAGTTTTGGACTTTCAGCCGTCCACTCCCCACACATACCCTATCATCTGCCACCCATTAATGTTCAGCTTAACCTATTTTCTTGCCTGTGACATGTTGGTCTTTTATTTTCCCCCAGACAACCTGGTTTTCATTTACTTATTTTCAGCAGCAGTCACTGGACTCAAGACACCTACCATCTCTGCCTCACTAAACACTTCCAAAAGAAGAAACCATCCTCAGAATATGTTGTGGATAAAGACACACTTTGTATCAGGATCACAGAATCACAGAATCACAGAACTGTAGGGGTTAGAAGGGACCTCGAAAGATCATCAGGTCCAACTTCCCGCCAAAGCAGGTTCCTCAGAGCAAGCTGCCCAGGTAGGTGTCCAGACGGGCCTTGAATATCTCCAGAGAAGGAGACTCCACAACCTCCCTAGGCAGCCTGTTCCAGTGCTCCATCACCCTCACCATGAAGAAGTTCTTTCACATGTCGGTGTGGAACTTCCTGTGTTCTATCTTTCAGCCATTGCTCCTTGTCCTATCCCCACCAGCCACTGAGAAGAGGTTGGCTACATCCTTCTGTCTCCCACACCTCAGGTATTTATACACATTGATGAGATCCTGTAGTGGGTTTACGTGGCAAGGTTTTGGTAACAGGGGGCCATAGGGGTGGCTTCTGTGAGAAGGATCTCAAAGCTGCCCCATGTTTGGTAAGGGCCCCACTGCTGACCAGAGCTGAGCCAATAAGTGATGTTGTTTTGCGCCTCTGTGAGAGCATATTTAAGACAGAAAAATTGTTGTGCCACACAGCACCTGGGAGAGTGCGAGGAGTGAGAAACAGCCTTGCGGGTGCCAAGGTCAGTGAAGAAAGAGGGGGAGAGGTGCTCCAGGTGCCAGAGCAGAAGCCCCCTGCGGCCTGTGGTGAGGACCATGGTGAAGCAGGATGTCCCCCTACAGCACATGGAGTACCACAGTGGAGCAGGGTTCCACGCTGCAGCCCGTGGAGGAGACGATGGTGGAGCAGGTGGACCTGCACCGATGGAGACTGCGGCCTGTGGAAGACCCCTGCCGGAGCAGATTCTGGGCCAGACCTGTAGGCCATGGAGAGGAGACCACGCAGGAGTAAGTGACTTGGCGGAGCTGCTGCCCGTGGGGGATCCAGGTGGGAGCAGTTTGCTCCCGAGGGATGGACCCCGTGGTACCGACCCATATCTGGAGCAGTTCTTGAAGAGCTGCTGCCTGTGGGAAGCCCACACCAGATCAGTTCAGCAAGGACTGCATCCTGTGAGAAGGACCCCACAGCACAGGGGACAAGTGACCAAGAAGGAGTGGCAGAGAAGAAGCGCTATAGACTGACCACAACCCCCATTCCACCATTCCCCTGCGCCGCTCGAGAGAAGGAGGTAGAAGAGGGTGGTTGGGGGGGGGGGGAGGTGCTTTTGGTGTCTTTCCTTTGTTTCTCACTTCACTAGCTTGTTAGTAATAGGCAATAAATCTTACTATCTCCCTATGCTGAGTCTGTTTTGCCTGTCATGATAAATAGTGCGTGATCTCCCTGTCCTTATCTCAACCCTTGAGCCTCTTTCATTGTATTTTCTCCCTGTTCCTCTTTGAGGAGGGCGAGTGAGAGAGCGGTTGTAGTGGAGCTTGGCCGCCCACCCGAGTAAAACCACCACAGATCCCCTCTCAGTCTTCTCTTCTCCAGGCTGAACAGACCCAGGTCTCTCAGCCTTTCTTCATAGGGAAGATACTCCAGGCCCCGTATCATCTTTGTGGCCCTCCGCTGCACTGTTTCCAGGAGATCCCTGTGTTTTTTGTACTGGGGAGCCCAGAATTTGATACAGTACTCCAGGTGAGGTGTGACCAGGGCAGAGTAGAGGGGAGGATCACCTCCCTTGACTTGCTGGCCACACTCCTGTTAATGCACGCCAGGATCACATTGGCCTTCTTGGCCACGAGGGCACACTGCTGGCTCATGGTCAACCTGTCATCCACCAGGACCCTCAGGTCCTTCTCCTCAGAGCTTCTCTCCAGCAAGTCATCCCCCAGCCTATATTGATAATTCCGGTCATTCCTTCCCTGGTGCAGGACTCTACACTTGCTCTTATTAAACCTCATTTGGTTTCTTCCCACCCATCTCTCCAGCCGGTCCAGGTCTGAATGGCAGCAGCACAGCCTTCTGGCATGTCAGCCGTTCCTCCCAGCTTTGTGTTGTCGGTGTACTTGCTGAGGGCAGACACTATTCCCTCATCAAGGTTGTCGATGAAGATGTTGAACAAGACCGGACCCAGCACCGACCTCTGGGGTACACCACTAGTCACAGGTCTCCAGCCAGACTCTGTGCCACCAATCACCACCCTCTGAGCTCAGCCAGTCAGCCTGTTCTCAACCCACCTTACTGTCCACTCCTCTATCCCACACTTTCTCAGCTTTGCTAGCAGGATGTCATGGGAGACAGTATCGAAAGCCTTGCTAAAGTCAAGGTAGATGACATCCACCACTCTCCCCCCATCTACCCAGCTGGTGATGCTATCATAGAAGGCAACGAGGTTGGTAGAGCAGGACTTCCCCTTGGTGAATCCATGCTGACTACTCCTCATAACATTCTTCTCTTCCAATTGCTTGGAGATGGCATCCAAAACAAGCTGTTCCAACACCTTTCCAGGGACAGAGGTGAGACTGACTGGCCTGTAGTTTCCCACATCCTCCTTCTTGCCCTTCTTGAAGACCGGAGTGGCATTGGCTATCCTCCAGTCTTCAGGCACCTCGCCTGCTCTCCAGGACCTTCCAAAGATGATAGAGAGCAGTTCGGCAATCACCTCTGCCAGCTTCCTTAGCACACGCAGATGCATCCCATCGAGACCCATGGATTTGTGTGCATTGAGCCCACTCAGACACTCCCGAACCACTCCCTCGTCAACCAGGGGGGAGCACTCCATTTCCCACACCCTTTGTCCTCTCGCCAGGGGTGAAGAGTCCTGGGGGGGAGTCCCTGAAGCAAAGACTGAAGCAAAGAAAGCATTCAGTATCTCCACCTTCTCGGCGTCTCCCCACATTATCCCTAGTTTTCCTTTTGCTGTTTACATACTTGAAAAAAAAAAAAAAAAAAAAAAAAAGCTTCTTCTTATCCTTTATCTCTTTTGCAAGCCTCACCTCTAGGTGGGCTTTAGCATTCCTCATCGCGTCAAAAAGGATACATAAATCCAGGCTATAGCTAATACAAAGAGGGATGAAGCATTTCACTAATCGTTCAATTGTGTTTACCATCTTTAGCATTATTAACATATATATAAAGGATAACACTACTAAATGTAGAGATTCCTTCACTTTAGGAAATAGAATCATAGAATAGCTTGGTTTGGTAGGGACTTCAAGGATCATCTAATTCCAACCCCCTGCCATAGGCAGGGAAGCCTCCCACTAGACCAGGATGCTCCAAGCCCCATCTAGCCTGGCCTTGAACACTTCCAGGGATGGGGCATCCACAGTTTCTTTGGGCAACCTGTGCCAGTGCCTCACCATCCTCAGAGTTAAAAAAACTTCTTCCTAATGTCTAATTTAAATTTACCCTTTTTTAGTTTAAAGCCATTACTCCTTGTCCTATCACTATACTTCCTGACAGAAGCTTCCTCCCCAGCTTTCCTGTAAGCTCTTTGTAGGTACTGAAAGACCGTTACAAGGTCTCCACAGAGCCTTTCCTGCAGGCTGAACAACCCTAACTCCTTCAGCCTGTCTTCATAGGAGAGGTGCTCCAGCCCCTTTATCATCATGGCTCTTTTCTGGACTCATTCTAGTACATCCTAAACATTCCCTGTCACAAACTAAGGCCACTTCTTCTTGTTTTATCATTTACTGCTTGGGAAAAAAGACAGATCCACACCTTGCTACAGCCTCCTTTAAGATAATTGTAGAGAATGATAAGGTCTCCCCTGAGCCTCCTTTTCTTCAGACTAAACAACCCCAGCTCCCTCAGCTGCTCCTCATAAGACTTGTTCTCTAGATTCTTCACCAGCTTTGTTTCCCTTTTTTGGACATGCTCCAAAATGTCAATGTAAAGACATTGACAAGAAAGCTTGTAGTGAGGGGTCCAAAACTGAACACAGTACTTGAGGTGTGGCCTCACCAGAGCCAAGTACAGGGGGGCAATCTCCTTCTTAGTCCTGCTTGCCACATTATTTCTGACACAAGTCAGGATGCTGTTAGCCTTCTTGTCCATCTGAGCACACTGCTGGCTCATATTCAGCCGGTTATCAAGCAATACCCCCAGATCTATACCTCCCACTCTACTCTGAGCTGGTGCAGCCTCACATCGAGTACTGTGTGCAGTTCTGGGCACCACAGTACAAAAAGGATGTAAAACTGTTGGAGAGTGTCCAGAGGAGGGCGATGAAGATAGTGAAGGGCCTAGAGGGGAAGACATATGAGGAGTGGCTGAGGTCACTTGGCCTGTTCAGCCTGGAGAAGAGGAGGCTGAGGGGAGATCACATCGCAGTCTACAACTTCCTTATGAGGAGGAGTGGAGAGGCAGGCACCAACCTATTCTCCTTAATCACCAGTGATAGGACCCATGGGAATGGTGTCAAGCTGAGGCAGGGGAGTTTTAGGCTAGATATCAGGAAGAGGTTCTTCACTGAGAGGGTGGTTGCACACTGGAACAGGCTCCCCAGTGCACCAAGTCACTGCACCAAGCCTGTCTGAATTTAAGAAACGTTTGGACTATGCGCTTAGTCACATGGTCTAAAATTCTGGGTAGATCTGTGCAGTGCCCGGAGTTGGACTTGATGATCCTTATGGGTCCCTTCCAACTCTGGATATTCTATGGTTCTATGGTCCCTTTCTGACATGCAGCTTTCCAGCTTTCTGCTACAGTGGACAGTTCTTCATTCCCTCAGTCCCCAGCGTTGTCTTCTGTGACTTGGGCAGTGTGGCTAGAGCATTTGCTGGTAAAGACTGAGGCAAAATGTCATTGAGTACCTCAGCTTTCTTCCTATTTCAGGTGACCAGGTCTCCCATTTCCTTCCTGAGAGGGCCCACACTTTCCCTACGCTTCCTTTTATCATTGATGTACCTAGGGAAGATTGTTGTTGTTGTTGTTGTTGTTGTTGTTGTTGCTCTTGATGTCCCTGGAGAAATTTAATACTAACAGGGCTTTGGCTTTCCTAATCTGATCCCTGGCTGCTGAAAAAATGTCTCTGGACATTGTTCCCCAGGCTATCTGTCCTTGCTTTTACCGTTTGTAGGCCTCATTTTTTTTTCGTTAGATTTTGGCCAGGAGCTCCTTGTTCATCCATGCAGGAAGCAGACTCTTTCCACTTTACCCTTCCTTAAATTTATCCAATCTTTTACTCTAATAATTTCAGATTTTTTTTTTTTTTCCTGTAAATCCTCTGACATTACACAGCCTTTATATATATATACATATATACATATACACATATATAATTTTTTTACTTCACATTATCACATCTCTTCTCTGGTTAAGAATAACTTTTGTACCCTTTCTAGTGTCAAACAACAAAAAATAAACCCTTTATACTTCGGCAATGTTACTCTGTGCAAAAGTCTAAATACCTTTAAATTAAAACTACAGTTTTAGAAGATGAGTTCCTTATTGACGTATCTGATTTAGGATTACTCACAAAATGGTACTTTATTTATATAATTTTACTCTGTGTAAATCATTATTTCTTCAGTTAATTTGCATATTTTCTTTCTTTTGTGGTTATGTTAAATTCACAGAGCAGTACAGTTAATTATATATATATATATCAGTTTATCATAGAATCATAGAATGGTTTGTGTTGGAAGTGACTTTAAAGATCATCTAGTTCCAACCTCCTGCCATGGGCAGGGACACCTCCACTAAATCAGGTTGCTCAAAGCCTGGCCTTGAACACTTCCAGGAATGGGACATCCACACCTTCTCTGGGCAACTTGGTCCAGTGCTTCACTGATGTAACAGTAAAGAATTTCTTAATTTGTAATCTGAACCTGCCCTCTTTATTTTAAACCCATTCACCCTTGTCCTCCCCCTACATTCTTTGACAAAGTCCCTCCTCAAAGAGTACTTCCCTCCTCTTTAGGTACTGGAAGGCTGCTATAAGGTGTCCCTGCAGCCTTCTCTTCTCCAGGCTGAACAATCCCAACTCCCTCAGCCTGTCTTCATAGGAGAGGTGCTCCAGCCCTCTGACCATCCTCGTGGCCCTCCTCTGGACTCGCTCCAACAGGTCCATGCCTTTCTTGAGCTGGGACCCCCAGAACTGAATGCAGGGCTCCAGGTGTGGTCTCATAAGAGCAGAGTAGAGGGGGAGAATCACCTCCCGTGACCTGTGGCCACACTTCTTTTGACGTAGCCCAGGATATGTTTGGATTTCTGGGCTGCAAACATACACTGCTGACCCATGTTGAGGTTCTAATCAACCAACACCCCCAGGTCATTCTTTTCAGGGCTGCTCTCAGTCCATTCTCCACCCAGCCTGTATTAGCATGAGGGATTGCCCTGACCCAGATCTTGCACTTGGCCTTGTTGAACCTAATGAGGTTTACACAAGCTGACCTCTCAAGCCTTCCCACATCCCTCTGGATGGCATCCATTCCCTCCTGCATGTCAACTGCATCACACAGCTTTGTGTCATTGGCAAACTTGCTGAGGGTGCACTCAATTTCACTGTCCATGTCACTGACAAAGATAAACAGCGCCAGTCCCAATACTGAACCCCTGAGGAAAACCACTTGTTACTGATGTCCACCTGGACATGGAGCTGTTAACCACAACTCATTGAGTGCAACCATCCAGCCAATTCCATACCTACCAAGTGGTCCATTCATCAAATCCATGTCTCTTCAATTTAGAGACAAGGATATCGTGGGTGAGAGTTTCAAATGATTTGCTCATGCTTAAGCAGCACAAAAGCTTATGCATGTAAGAGTCATGTGTGCATGTAAGAGTCAAACCTACTAGTTGAGTTTGTCAACAGTTCTGAACAATTTTGTTGCTATTTCAAACATTTGTAAAGCAAATATGAAAAACAAGAATATCAGAATGGTCAGAATATTAAAAAAACAACCAGCCAACCAACCAACCAAACAATAACAACAACAATAAAAAACCTTGCTAAGAAATTTGCACTTCTTTTATTTAAGTTACTTGCAATGTACAATCTGGTTCAGTCCTTCCAACCTGTGCACTAGCTTAAGCACATCCTCTCAAAACTGCCCTATCCACCATTTTCTATCATATTATATCTTAACCAGTTAGGGACACCTGATAATAGAAGACAATGTGACAAAGGACCGGAAAACCAGAACAGCTGCAGGAGGACGACCACGCTTGCCATGATAAGTATGCTGTGATCTGAAAACTACAAAACCAGCACTTACTAGCAACCATGTAGAAAAGAGATATTAATTCTGAAAGAGTTATACATTATCTGAAACATACAGAGCTTTCCAACATAGTATCAGAGAGCACTAAATTGTGACATTTAAGCACAGAGTTATCTCTGGGAAGTTTCTGAGGTTCTGCCTCAGAGATAAAGCATCTCTGAAACTTTCCTGCCCAGCAGTATTGCATGATTCTCTCTCCAAAGGAATATCAGTTTGCTGCATGCTAGGGCACAACTGGGCCCCAGCATGGGATCCCTGCAGGGATCATTCCACAGATAATCACTGCTGCATCTGTAAATAACAGGTTGACATGATCTCCTCCTTCTTTGTATACATTTTAAACTGAAAACGAGCAGACTTTCATTCTGAGAAGCCTTGTTGGATCGGTATGTGATATGTAAGCTCTGAAATCCTCCTTCCAACCACCTACTTCTTGTGATCTGAAGCTCCATAGATTGGAAGGGGATAGGGAGAAGTTGCTGTTCAAAGGACAACAGTTCTGCCCAATGTAAAAAGCAGAACCAGGGAACATTCTTTCAAACAAAGAAAATTTAGCTGGCTTGGCCATTAAAGATAAGAATTCTGAGGGCCCCTGTTAATATTTGTAGTATACAGTACATAGGTTTGGGATCATAATTCCAGGACAAACTATTCAGATTGGTTTTAGTATCATAGATGTTTTTCTAATTTCAGTAACTGGTATTACTGAAATCCAAGATCTATATTTCATACCCGTTGAAGGCTGTTCAGTGATTGTTGTAAAAATAATTGTTGTTTGTAGGGTTGGATCATGAGCATACAAGCAAAATTTTCAGAGTAGCTCATTAGCCTGGACATGGGAATAGGTAACGCAGAGAAATTCTAGTGTAGCTGAAGAGAAGACAGCACAGAAGATGCAGCTAGGAAGAGTGAACTGCTAGAGATTTGCCAGCAGTCTTGATAAAACTCTGATGTTCTTTTTCTTCCTACACAATAAATTTCTTTTTTGTCTTTTCTTTTGGTAAGACAGAGGCATTTAGGAGGACTAGGTGCTGAGATACAGATTCTTGTACTACCAGTGAGGATTGAGGAAATGAGGGAGGATTTACCCCCAAATGACAGCTTTCAATAAAATGTATATAACCATACAGACAGTTAAGTCTTATACAATTCAGTAAAACTTTTCTAGATCAATAGGAATTTAGAAATTTAGAAATGTAAGATAGGTTTATAAAAGCAAATTATTCATATTTCAGTATTGGTTTTGTTTAAATCTATACAACAACATAAATCAATTGATCCTATGAGAAAGTAGTTTAAAAAAAATGTATTCATACTAAAATAAACTATTTTAAAAGTCTAAAAATGACTGTTTTTCAGGAATAGTAGCATGTTGCCAAAAGTCTTAAGTTTCAGTTGGTCTCAAATGATATATTATTCAAATATAAGATTTTTAAACAACAATAAATCACCACTTATCCATGCAGACAGAGCTTATACTTTAGCACCATTACAGTGATCAGGCTTGTTTGGATTAACAAAATGGAAAACAAAAGCAGTCAGTCCTTTGATACGTGGTAGTTTATCATTTGTTCTAAAATATCCTAAGAAATCAACAGGGAAGAGTATGATTGATCATAGTAATCATATTTCATGTTTTATACTTTATGATTTAACTTTCCAATAACTGTCTTTTTCAAAATAGAAATTCATTTAGGAATTTTCTGCAGTATTTTTTTATGTTCAGATGTGTTAACTTAGTTTTATATTCTAGCCTTTGGAAAATTGTTGTTGTTTTTTGTTTTGTTTCTTTGTGTGTTTTGAAACTAGCTCTGATACAATGGATATGCTTTTCCCCAGGAGATTAAATATACTGGAGTGTTTTAAGTGAGAAGAAAATGTAATTATCAATAGTTTAAACAAAGTGGATATGGACTTTATTTAAAAATAAATCAGTAAATACACATGAATTCAAAATTAATAATCTTCATTTTAATTTTCATTTTATTGAAAATAAATACACGTTGAAAATGCATGATAGAACTGAACATTATTTATCATACATCTGACAAAAAAATCAGATGATATTTCATTAAATTGTAACAAACACACTAAAATTTTATTACCTGCATTTAAGTTTCAGTATACTCTAGAAACATATCCAAATGTCCATTATTTTGATAATTTAAAAGCAATGTGACAAATTAGGTATGATACAGAAATATATATATAGTATTTAATAGGTGCATGTTTTTCTAACAGCTTTTTGGAAAGTTATTTTTTTGTTTGTTTGTTTTTGAAACTGTTCACCCTTACAACACATTCTTCTGTCCTAGGTTGATTCATTGTCTTGGACAAATTTTAAATGATAAAATGATTTAATGATTCTTCACTTATCATTTATTTTCAACAACAACAACAACAAAAATAAATAATTCAAGTAAAACAAAATCCATACAAATTCACTCATTTTTATTAAAACACAAAACACTTTGAAAGAGGTGAAGGCCTTTCCTCCAAAACATAGAAATTAATGGATACAAATGCTTTTATTGCCATATATTTTGCAAATACAACATATTTTTCTGTTGGTAGGTTCTCAGTTGCTTAACTAATATTATAATATATTTGGGATAAATATTACCTTGGTTTGTCATGGCCACTATACTGGAATTAATTTAGGTTGTAGGATATAAATTGTACCCATGAGGGCTGAGTAAACTGGCTGATGTCATTGCAAGGTCACTCTTAATCATCCTTGAATGTGACTGGGAGAAGTTCCTGAAGATTGGAAGAGAGCAAATTTCACCCCTATACTCAAGAAAGACAAGAAAGAAATATAGGCCTGTCACCTCACCTTATTCCCTGAGAAGAGAATTCCTTGAGAATTCCCCAAAAAATCTGGAAACCATTTCCAAATACACGAATGACAAGGTGATTGGGAATAGCCAAAATTAATTTATGAAGGGGAAATCACTCTTGACCAATCTCATTGTCTTCTACAGTAAAGTGACTATCTTGGTGGAAAAAGGAAGATCAGTGAATGCTGTTTACCTCAACTTTAGTAGACTTTGACCCTGTTCCATTATATCGTCATAGACAAGCTGACAAAATATGGGTTAGATAAGTAGACAGTAAAGTGGAATAAAACCTTGTTGATTGACTGGTCCCAGGGGGTTTTGATCATCTTGGACCCTTGTGAAATCCCCTCAGCACAAGGTCAAGTCAGAGGGCAGTCACTAGTTGTGTATCTGAGTTTGATATTTCAGTCAATACCGTTCAACATTTTCATTAACAAAAGACAGAGCCCAACTCTGTCAAGTTAACTAACTCTAACAAGTTAAAACACATAAAATCCTATCTGAAGACAAGAAAACTTTTTTATTTCTTTATTTTATTTTATTTTATTTTATTTTATTTTATTTTTATTTTTTACTGTAAAGATGAGCAGGCCCTGGAACAGGTTGGAGTGGTCATGGAGTCCACCTTTCAAAACCTAACTGGACTTGGCCCTGAGTAAGCTGCTACCTGGTCTTGCATGAACAAAGGGTTTGGACTAGATGAATTCAGGAGATCCTTTTCTATCTAAAATGTTCTGTGATTATGTATAGATATGTGTGTGTGTGTAAATATGAATATATGTATATATATATACATGTGATTGTATGAATATTAAACTTCTGTATTTCTCAAGAACTAACACTTCCTTATGCACAAGAACAACATTGGACCATGTTTTAAAGTGATATCTACTCTTTACTGTACATTTATTTGCAAGAGCAGAAAAACTTTATGGAAAAATGTATGCAACACCTGGGTTTTCTAGCCAAATGGAGGTGACGTACCTATGTAAATGCAATCCCAGGCAATCTTTTCACAATATGGAATATAGTTTGTTTACATCTGTCAAAGCTACTGTATGTTACCTTTATTCAAAGTAATTAGAACCATTCCATTGAGTTGATTATTGACAGTGGTCAAACTTCCTGGTATTGTTTGCAAACTGAAATTAAACAGGAAAATCTGGGTTCTCTCTCTATATATACACAAGCATATACATACATATACATATAGATGTACACACAAGAAGACTAAATTGCAAACAAGTTCAGAATGAAGACCATCTCCAATTCAACATAAACCTACCTACCTCTGTAGTTTCCTCTATGGACCACAAGTACAGAATTAGTTCTTTCCTTCCAATGACAGCTTTTAAACACATTTATTTGAAAACATTCATAAAGGTTGCAATCATTTTACAGGATATTCTGCAGAATTTTTATTTGTTGTTGTTGTTGCTCTTTCCTACATTTTGTGTAATATAAATAGCACTTTTCTACAGCCCTCTGTGACCCTGCTATATTTACAGACAGATAAAACTGCCTTAGTTAATAATTTCTCATCTGCAGTTTCCTGCCCAGTTACAAAATTTTCCCAGATTCTGCCTGGAACAGAGGGAGAGCCTTCAGTGTACTTTGTGAAAATCTAAAGCCTGAGGAGGTGTGACATTTCTGAGCAACAATGAGGCAAGTAATTTCCACCTCTGAAAAGCTGATTTTAGAGGGTGAACTTGACCCTTCAGTGGTGCTAAAGAGATAAGGGAATCAACCTGAGGCTCTTACAGAAGAGATTAAAGGATAAAAAGTAATTAAAAGGTTCCCAGTTCTGTGATGAGAGAATTAGTGGATGACAATGAAGAAGATGTCTGGAGGAGTCAGTAAAAACAATTCTCCTAGTGAAGTGCTGATCGATGTCACTACTAAGACTGAGAAAAACTGAGCCAAAGAATTTAGGAAAAGTCTTGGACTGTGTATTCCACCCTACAGTAAGATGGGAATGACATTTAGCACCTTGATGTGTGAATGGTCAGAGGAAAATAAATCCTTGTTTTGGCTCTCATGAAGGACACAAACTCAAACTTATTTGAGACCTGAAATACCATAATTGTTAGATTTTCTTAATTTATCTTTCATTATGATGGATTACAGAAGTATTAGTTTAGGCATTGTTTTATTTTTATTCTGTAATATGTCACTCCTATTTAGGGTGTAGATTAGATTTTATTCCTAAACTCTATAACTTTACCTTTATGTCTCTTGAATATTTCACTTAAATCTGTGATTCTCTTAATGTTAAAAACTCTTGGTAGAGAAGTCAGCTTTAGGTGACTGGAGAAGATTACTGGAACCCAGTTTATAGTTTGCCACTCCCTAAGAGTGGAAGAACATTGTCACTTTGACAGAAAAACTAAAAAATAATTCATTTATTTATTACTTATTTTATCACAGGCTCTGGGAAAGGTCTTTTAGCATAATCACAGCTATTCATTTTTGTCCCACTCTGTCATTGCCAAAGATGGTTGTAGCACACCATGCTGCTGCAATTAATTGAAGGCATTGCCACTGACCTTTTCCAAAAGCTGCAGATTAAAGGTAATAAATATTTGGGAGAAAGTAGAAGGTTGCAAGAAGTAAATAATCTATATTTGGAAAGCAGAAATATAGGTATACTGACTTCAGACTGTACGTGAAAGTGTCTTTGCCATGTAAAGTTATTTTCCCTGAGAGGGTTGTGATAGTAATGACCCACTTTCAGCAAGTAAATATTTACAAGGAGTTTTTCAAGCAAGAGAACAAACAGTAGAATAAGGATCAAACAATTAAAAAAGAAACCCCCTTAAATTCAGCCTCCAGAGAGAGGAAATGATCCAATGAGATTCTTAAAATTTTTCTCCTAACTATACATGGTAGAGGGCCACTCCAGACTTTCTCTTCTATAACAGTGAAGAATAGCAGTGAAGAGATTTTATTTTTCTTTTAATCATAGTATCAACAGTTATTCCTATGTGCTGCTACATTTTATCATAAATGATCTTTCCCCCACCCAGCTGTATAATTCCTTCATATATCTGTACAGCCACTCACATTCTTTCTCTTAAGCTGAATAAGGAGAACTTAGTTTTTAATTTTCCTTTGTAAAATCAGTTCTTTGTTATCTTGACTCATTAACTGTCATTTCTCTTGTCCTATTAAAATGAATCTCATATTTCTTCACAATGTATAATATATTACTCCACTTCTAATACTTAGGTTCAAAAGAATATCTAAAAGAAAATAAAACCACATGTAATCTCTGTCCTCAGTATTAACAATATTTTTCAGTTCTCTGTCACTAAAACTCGCTAGTAGTCATGGCTGCTGTCCTGAATTCATAGCTAAATTTTTTAGCTGATCTCGAGACCACATCTTGAGGAACTCTTTAAAAAACCTTCTAGTTCAATTCAGTACAACTCATTGTTGCCTGTTCTTGTCAATAATTACCTATCTTGGACTTAAGTTAAGAGCTTCCTAATATTCTTAATCCAAGAAAACTGTCTTTTCATTAAATATAATGGACTAATGCCTCTTATAAACACACATTTTAGCTTATCTAAATTTGCCATTTATTTCCAATTTGTTAATTATTACTTACTTATTAAACGACATTGTTTTTCCCTTAAAGCTTTTCTCATATATTATTGACTCTCCGATATACAGTATTCTACTACATTGATAAAACTTTTCCTGCAAATTTGTTTTACAAACTACTGATGGCATATAAAGTGCTTATGTGTCTAAATCCTGATTTTCCCTTTCTTGTAGATAGCTAGTACATTTTCAAGTTTCCAACTGATTTCATGTGATCATCTGTGAATCTACTGTTTCACATGCCATTTTTTAAAAATTCTGTAATGCAAAGAATCTGGTTTTATGCTTTCAGCACAATCATATTTTCTTGATTTTCTTTCCACCATAGATATAGTGAATGCTATTTGCATAAAGTCTTTCCCACACTCTTTTTGTCCAGCGTCCATCTTTATATTCACATTTGGTGTAAAAAATGAAACAAAGGCTTACTAGTTATTTTAGTTACAGAAAGAGTTAAATACTTATTTTATTCCTCTATTTATAAAATTATCTTAGATTTATTCCTAAAGCATTTCCCATTTCTCCTCCTCATTTTGGAAGCTTGTATTTTCTATATTATAGTCTTTCTCAATTCAAATTTTTTAATGCTCTCTCAAGAACTAACTATTGATTTACTGTTTTCAATAGCTAGGCCATGACCTTTGAATTCTCTACCTTCTTTGACATACTGCTTTGGCATAAAAATTTGCAATGATAAATAGTCACACCATGACATGAATGCTTGAACTCAAAACTAAGAGAACTGTTGTCAGTTTTTGATACTCCAGAAAACTTCATGTGCATGATGCATCCTATATAAGTACTGTGCCTCTGGCCACTTAATGTGTTTAAGATCCATATGTCTATGCAGTTCTGAAATCAGCTTCATGTCCATAGATATTATCAGTTTCAGTCCTTGATATAGGGCAGCTTAATACTTATGTATACATGCCCAGAAAATCTGCCTGCAGATTGGTCTGTGGAGAAGGAGTAGTCACATTAGGATATAAGATGTTCATGACAGCTGATGCTCTCAGCATGGATGTAACAGATGGTATTCAGACTAGGTCCACCATGAGAAAGCACAACCTCTCTCAGTGATGTCTGATTATAAAATATAAAGAAAATCCCTCAGATTTGTGTGTGTGCATGTGTTTACAAATTGAAGAAGCTTTAGAAGAGACTAATGTAGGCAGTATTGGATTTTTTTTTTTTTTTTAGCAGAAAAATATATAATCTATTTTTTATATAAAAAAGCAAAAAAAAAAAGAAAAAAAAGCACAAACATCTTAAAATATCTTTTACTGAGAGTACCTATTAATTCACATTCACAGAGACATTTTCATCTGACTCAGAACATCTTTTCTTATCTTTTCTTTTCAGGAGGTTAATGTTACTGATTCAGTTAGGGATTCTAGAGAATACAGGACCATTATGATCTTTTCATCTAATCTCACTGGACAAAACTTTCACCTAGTAATTTCTCAGGTCAAATCATTTGACCTGTGGCAAACAGTTCACAACATTTACATATGATGTGTACTGCCCACTGATATTTATAATCTGATACATAAAATGTATATGAGCAGTCATTATATGGTGATTTTTGTAGGACACTTCTTACACCATTGCAAATACTATCCACACTGAAACATACTATTTGAGTAGTTTTTAAGGCTTTAGAAAAACATTGTTTTCTGATAGTTATTGCCAAAAATACAAAATGAAAAGAAACTATAAAAGTGCATAGTGGAATCTTTAGCTAAAATAATCTGAGTGTGACATTTACAGGAAAGAATCCAAAAATATTTTGAGCTTTTAATAGTTGGAATAATGACTCCAATGTTGTTGAATGGGTTCACATGAAGAAAATATGTAATTTGGTGGTGATCTTTGAAAGACACTGATTTCTGGCAGAAGGTAGAGAATTTATATGCTTTAACATTCTCAACTGAGCACTGAATCACCCCTGCATTAAAAATATTATTAAAAAAAAAAATGTATCTTAAAACACGCATTATATAGTAACATGGAAACCTGGACTGAGATAATTATATTATGAAGTTTTTTTGGCTGTAGTTTTGGCCTTATAATACCTTAGAAAGACATTTTTATAATAACCATACCTCTGTTTTTGCATTCTGGTCCACAAGAAATGTATGTGTGGAGGCAGGTTATGCTAAACTGCAACAGACTGGACTTAGAATTTTGTTACGAGCTGATATCTTTCCTTCCTCTCAGAAAACTGTCCTAAGAGCCTTGTCAGGTGAAGGTGCTTTATCACAGATTAAATCTTTGCATGTTTCACTGGGTTCAGCAACTCAGAATTCCTACAGCTACTTTTCATTTGGCAGAACAAATCATAGCAGTTACATCTCTAAAAATGGGCCTCTATAACTCTTCTATGAAACTGAAAACTGTTCAAGAGTATATGACAGCTAGATATTTTTGATTAGCAATGTGATACATTACAAGCCACTTCTTCCAATGAGTGAATTCTTGGACCACACTGATCTCTACATTAATAGGATGGCACAAGAATCACAAATCATATCTTGAAAATAAATCACAGAATCACAGAGTATTGGAGGTGATCTACACGTGTTTCAAGAGGGACTATAACCAACAATGCCAAGTAACTTGGCCTTCCCCACAAAGCTAGCTGGAGAATCTTAATGAAATATTTCTTAATTAACAATAAAATTTATAATTAAATATAATAATATTCCAAGCCCAATATTGAGGTCCTGATAAAGAACAGAATTTTTAGCTTTACAGAAATGGGATTCAGTGGCACTTCTGTCTGACTCCAGACTAACAATATGCATTAATCTTCTTTACCTATTATATCATTAAACACATATTGTATTTCAACAAAAGTCTAAAAACACATTTAATCCTGTGTCTCTTCCTGTCAACTCAATATAAAACAAACACAAACATAAACAAAACAAAACAACAATAACAAACATTACTGCAGAATATTCCTTCCTGCTAAGTCACAATTTTAACATCTGAATCTACTAGAAAATAATTAAACTCATCTTGCTGTTCTTCTATTTGATCCTCCAAAATGGATCTTTCTGTTCTGCCGGTTGATCCATTAAAATTATCAAGTAGATCCCACCTCATCCAACTGCACTCTTTAAGGAAGTCAAATGCTATATATCTGACCATTCCATTTGCCATGCTGTTCACCATTTTTGCAAATGTCTGCTCAGGAGGCTTCTCCAAACACTTTTAGATTACCAAGTTAAAAATAATTTCTTTTCCATAGCTGATTATTTGTGAGTCAAAATGTCTTTGAAGCCATCCATATGATTTACTGACTTGGTGATCAGTGGTTTATACTTGAGTCTTTAAGACTAGAAAAAAGGAATTGATCTGAAGGTCTGAATGAATTATGCTTTGCTCCCCTTGTAAGGGGAGTTTGCTCTGTTTCAACAAAGGTGGCTGTGTGTTCTTCTGAATCAATACCTCTCACATAGTAGCATTTCACAGGAGAGAGCAGAGGGTTAACTTGCATGATACTTCCGCATTCCTTTCATTTCTGATTCCAAAAAGTCTTAAGATGTATAGGGTATTTTGTGGTGTTCACTGACTAATATAATAACAGACAGGCGAAAGTGTTCTAAAGGAAAATAGCCAGAAGAATAAGAAAAAATATAAGCTACGTACACGTCCCAGCTTTGTTCTGGAAGAAAAGAGCCTCACCCACCCAAGGTATTAGACTTTGTATGAGAAAATAGCAGACTGCCTAGGTTTCATATGTGTGTGCATACACATGTCACTTCTTAAAAACACAGGCCACAAGAAAAATAAGATATCGTATTTAACACATTAACACCACATGACATTTCAGACAGTCAGATAAGATAGCATGGTGAGTAAGCTTAACCGTTGGTATTTAATCTATTAATCATAACCTCTGCTTTCTAGCAGTGTAGGGAAAAAATTCAGCATAGTTAACATATTTCTCATGTATACATTAGTCTTTACTTCCATACGGTAAATGAGCTATTGTTCATATTCCTTGATTTGATTCATTGTGTCTTTTAATTTCATTGTGGATTACAATAATCAATGGCAGCTGCAAAGGGAAACATACTCAAATATATTTTCATTATTTCAGAACAAACTGAAAACAAAGTTTAGGCTGGAAAAAATTAAATCTCTTGTACTTCAGATTACATTCTAGACATGGTATATCAATCATACCCTCTGTGTATTATGGGCTTCTTTTCCATTGTGTTCCTTGATGACTCTTCAGTGTCAGATAATAAATAAAATATATAAGAAAAAAAAAAAAAAGGTATCATTACAGAGATCACTTTACATACCTCACCTATTTGATATTCTTACAATCCATTACAATATAAACATATTACATATCTAACATAAACAGACCTAAATTATATATGTTCAGCAGATCAACCACTGGTTAGGTTGATTAGGCAACAGAAATTTAGGAATACAAGCTACAATTTGTATATGCCACTGATACCAGTTACAATAAACTTTGAATATGTTGAGTTCATGGATTTATGTAGAGGCACTTTGAGTCTAAGGCCTGCTTTTGGTCTGACTTTTGTTCAGTAATACAGTATCCCTCAGAAAGTTGTTTTCAGCAACTTATTTGGCTCATCTCCAAATTTTTATAGCAAAGCTTGTGCTTTGCCAAGCTTCTTTTTAGGGAAAAAAAAAAAAAAAGAAAAAAAAGAAAAAGCAATATGGATTAAAAGCACACTAAAACAAACTAAACAAATAAATAACTATTCCAGTGGATAATAGGGATGTTTGAAGAATTAGTGCACTAAAACTGTGAAATTTTCATTAAATATTTTTCTTTTTCTTAAGGATATTGTTCAGTGTAGGTACTGTAACTTTTAACACATATGTGGAAATTGAAGCCAGAAAACATCATGGTGTGTATTTGTCTTTAAATCAATAAGGTAAAAAAATGTTGAACTTAACAGATCTTTGAAGTATATCTGAGTTCCAGAGAAACCTTTATTTAATAATCTGTTTTCTTTTATTTCAACATATTTTTTTATTGTGTGAACCACTATCAAAATCAATCATTTTAACCTTGATGTTGTCAGAGATACTGACCTTTCTTGTGATCTTCACACCAACTAAGTAGTCTCAAAATAATCCTCATAGGTTTCCTCTTATCCAGTAAAACATTTCAAAATTTATCATTAATCCAAGACCAAATCAATATCAAAATAATCTAATTAAATTGGCTCCTTGAGCTTGCACAATTAATACTCTTCTTGCTTGTGCAGAGTACACAGTTATTTTAGCAGTACTTAGCACAGTCAAGAGGAAGTTACCTCAAAAGGGAAATTGAGGAGCTACACTTGAAAACACTTAAAACCACGTACCATTCTATTATATGAAGGGACAGCTTATAGGCTGGAAACCCTTGCTGACTTTTGCTTGTCCCTCATGCATTCAGGGTGTAGTCCAAGGCAGCTATAATCTGTTCTTTCTTAACTCAAACTAGATACCTATTACCAGAGCTTCTTTGAAGAAACTAAAAAGTAAATAAAAACTTGACTAAGTGCCACACAGTACAAACCTCAAGTCCATGGAGTTTGATTTTTTATATTCAGTTTGGAGTCTCACTGTCTTTATTTTTACCTCATCATTTTTATTATGTCAAGTAAAAACAAAGTTATCCGATGGAAGTTTTTTTTTTTTTTTTTTTTTTTTGATGGGTTTGGAGGTGCGCCGAGATTACTGAACCCATATAAGATCCTCATGGTAAAGGAAGTAATTTATCCTTAAATTTTATTTTTGTACCTTTTCACAATTCCTGTCTTGAGGTTCTAGTTTTGCTTTGCAATTATATTGTTTTCCTTTATTATTCCTGTATGCTACAGGGAAAATTCAGACATACTGTCTTTAGAACCTGTTGAATAAACCTATGCATATTCTCTTTGTAAGCTTTGAGCTTATTCAAGTCAATAGACAAATTTCAGCAGTGCAAGGTCCTATGCAAGTTGTCAGGCAACATGCATATCTCTTAAGAACATTTTTTGGAAGTCAAAGTATATAAACCACCAATATCAATAACCTCTTAAATTACCCAGAAAATCAACGATTAAGTAAGAGAACACCCACAGAGCAAATTAAACCACCATCAGATGTTTATCAAATACCATGATCAATAACATTTTTTACAAGTCCAGTGAAGACATCATTGCTCCCTTTAAAAAATGTTCCCTAATGGAAAGCTCTTACAAGACATTCCCCTGCAGAAATCCACAGGTTCTGATTTAAATGTTATTATTTTATGAAAGAAAATGACTAAGATGCTGACAAAGCATGACTGTATCATTAATCAAGAGACTGATCATGCCTTATCACTTTAATAACATCTCCTAAAGTGACTGATTGTATTTCAGTATCATAAATATTCAGTACAATTTGTTATAAAGAAGATATAATACTGTTTTCAGCACAGCATCTGATACTAATTTCAGATATAAAATATGTATCATAGAATCTTAGAACCATTCACCTCCAAGATATCAAATCCAACCTTTAACCTACCACTGCCAAATCTACTTCTAAACCATGTCCCTAAGCATGACAACTACACGTCTTCTGAATCAGTCTCATAGGAACTGGTGAACACAGTCTCATAGGAACTGGTGAATCAGTCTCATAGGAACTGGTGAACACAAATCATTGAAGGTTTCTAAGATGTGCCTGGCCAAGTATAAGTTAATAAGTTCTCCTGTTCTGTCTTCATTTTGAGGGTAGGAGTAAATGTTTCAACTACCTTTCCTAATTCAAAGCAATTTCAAAAAGAGGCGAAAGGAAGTAGGATGTTGTTTATCAAAACTTGTTTAGGAAATGTTGCGTATCTCATTCTATGTTTTAGGGTTGGTCAACTTGAAGCCTCATCTCAGCATGAGTCAGTGAGGTGTCTCTAAAAACATGTCTGTATTCCATTTTGGTGACTCCGGGATTTGTTAATGACTATTATTGATCTGGTCTGATAAACAGTTCTCAAATATTTAAAACTTAATTGAACCAGCTGCATAAGTTCCCACCTGGCTTTCCAGAAGCCTGGGACAAGCAGTATATATAATAAACAAACAAACAAACAAACAAACAAACAAATAAATAAATAAATAAATAAATAAAAATAAAATAAAATCAATATCTTGTGTCTCAGCAGTCTTACACCAAAAATCTTGTTATAGCTAAAGGAGACCACACCTTCTATATAAAGCCAAGAATTTACTGTTAGACAAATGGAAAACTTTAATAGTTTTTTAAAAGTAGAACAAGCATTTATTAACATTAGTCCAGATGCATTTACATGAATGTTAATACAACCTAAAGAGAAATAAATTATTATTAATATTATACTATTTCAGAAAATGTTCTTCAGAAAAATCTTCTAGTATCAACCTCCTTTTTATCTCTGGTGTTAGGCTCACCTTTCCACTACTTTCTGGAGCCTAAGGTCAACAGTTCAATCTAGGGGGAATTACAAGGACTCATCAACATCCTGAGACAATTTCTGATGTTAAAGATGGAAGGAGCAATATGTTGACGGTTTCTTCCTGTCCCTTTGCTGATGTATTTTTCCTTACATACTTTACACCCTGTTCTTTCTTTACTTTG
>CM021697.1:10446665-10476001 GCA_011074415.1 Stictonetta naevosa | reverse complement strand
AGAAAGAAAGAAAGAAAGAAAGAAAGAAAGAAAGAAAGAAAGAAAGAAAGAAAGAAAGAAAGAAAGAAAGAAAGAAAGAAAGAAAAGAAAGAAAGAAAGAAAGGAATACAAGTAGCTGATTTTTACAAACTAGTGTGAACTAAGTGAAAAAGAAATGGGGGAGCTTCCCAAACTCTGAGAAAGTTTTCAGAAGCAGAAGTTGCTATTCATTAATCAGAAAAGAGCGGAGTGATCTTGTAATTACAGAGCAGCATCAAGCAAATATAAAACCTGGATTTTCTACATGTTTCATCTGTAACCCCCTTTTAACTTTGAGAGGACTTAGTGAGCCATAGTTTTCATAACTAGGAAAAAAAAAAAAAAAACGTGTATTGCCATAGACTATTTATACTTCCCTGTTCTACATAAGTGTTTTCGGTCATAAGTTCTTATTATCTGTGAGGTACTCTTAATGCTGAAGGATTGAAGGACAACTGAAAAATCCAAGATATTTTCTTTGCTATATCTGTGTTTTGCTTTTAGTAGCAGTAGTAGTAGTAGTAGTAAAGGCAGATTGTTGTTCATTTTCAAACCTCAATGTTCTGTCTGAATTAAGTCCTTTCAGTAAAACGTGATTATTTCATATGTAAATATAAGTCCTGGTTTTGTATTTTCTTTCCCTTGATATTAAGGTTGTCATAATAAGCTCATCCCTGTGAACCTGCTTAGTTAATGAGAGTATCAGTGCCAGTCTCAGAAGTGCTCTTTTCATAACCCACATTAATCTCAGCAGTAGTGCCAAAGTAATGCTTTTATTTGAGCATTTTCACTTTCCCACTCTCTCCTCACATAGTCTATATATCTCACAATCTGCATTTGATCTGAATAAATAAAATGGACTGCTGAGTGTTCTTACTGTGATGGGATGTCTCAGATTCATTCCACATGGTCTTGTTTGCTTTTATTTTTCTTTTATTTTCTTTCCTTCTCTTCTCTTCTTTTTTCTTTATCTTTCCATTTGCTATTGTGAACTTTTTGAAGCAAAGAAGTTTATATTATTATTTATATATATTTTTTTAATTTATACAACATCAATCCCATTAACTTAAATAGGTGTAAGAGAGAACAGGACTTGGACTTATTCCTACCACTTGCTAAAAGTTGTAAGTTATTTTCTAGACAGGTATCTTGGTTCCAGGCATTATTGTCTTTTTTTTTTTTTTTTTTTTTTTTAATTTCAGCTTGAAGAATGTGCATGAATAAGCATTTGTCATAACATGCCATGGATTCTGCTGTTTCTTTAATAAAAATAACCCAGCATGTGCCTGCCACAAATTTCAGGGTCTGCATATCGCCTAATCAAAATATCTCTTCTCCACACTTCATTTTGATTAGAGATGGACAAATATGGAATGAAAGACTAACCATAGGGGTCATTCAAATGCCTGCAAAATTCAAGTAACAAATATCCAAATATATTTCTTTTCTCATTTGTTTTTTAAGTTTTGTTGTTGTTGTTGTTGTTGTTTTTCCCTTTAGTATTCATCTTGTTCTGGTACTTCAAGTGGCTGTCAGGAACAGAGTATTTATACTTAGAAAATTACCTTAATGAGATATCCTGAGTATTCAGGCTAGTGAATTTTAAAAAGTTACTATATTCATGATATAGAAAAAAATAAATAAATGCATCCCTTCAGAAATCACACAGTTCTACAAGTATTGCAATATGCCTGTGAGACCTGCTGAGCCTATTCACAAAATTTAGTGATATGTTCACCTAATTTCAAATATATTCCTGACCAGTTGTGTCAATGGTTGGAAAAGTTGATTCCAACAAAAATAGGGACAGGGAGAAAAATTTCAGTCAAAAGCAGAAATCGGTGAGAAATGAACAGCAAATAGTAATGATGATAGTAATAATAATTTAAAAAAAAATGAAATAGAGGAAGGAATACTTATAAATATCAAGAAAATATATATATATATCAAGAATATATACACACACATATATATAAAGATTTTGATGTACTACTGAAGTATCAGACCTATCTACAACCTCATCCTTAGCTTCACTGAGCAAGCAACCTGCTCAGAAAAGATCATTGGTAAGAGTCCTGAAACCTCAGTGAAATTTCCAACCAAAATTCCAGAAAGCAGGATTCAGCTTAGACATTGTTTTCAGCTTCTTTCATGCTGAATTGTGCAGTTTTTAAAACCCAAAGACTGCATTTTATCACCTACCCAACTCTATATCTACATTGCTCACCAAGTAATATGAAACAGTATGAATCTGTTGAAGATATGCTGTATTGTAAATGACTTTTAAGGTGAAGTTTTTCTCAAAATCTTGTTTGATTTTAACTTGCCTGAAGCCCGAGTTAAGAACAACTAAGACTATTTTCATTTTTGTGATCATCTCTTTGAAGAAACAAAATTCCCATTGATTTTAGAGGGATGGTTATCTCATGGTTTAACCTTGATACATGAATGCATCCTGGTTTTAATCAGACCATGGGATAGCTGGATCAAAGTTATTAGTTTCACCGGGAGGCAAATGTTCTTCATTCAGTAAAGTTTCTTTTGAACTTTTGAAGTATCAGAGTTTGCCTAAATAAATGTTAATGAGAAAAAAAAAAAAAAAAAAAAGTATTCAAATAAGTGCCACTCACCTAATCAATAAACTCTCCAGTTAGGAAAGCTCATAGAAAGGGCAACACTGTCAGGGTTGTGGCTACCAGGTAGAGGATACTTCTGCTAACATGCTCCATAATTATTTTTTCTGAACAGATATGTCTGGAGACAAGGACATAATGTTGAGAAGGTGAGAAACCCAGCATTTAGCGTGGTGGAATGCTACAGACTGCATCACCCATTGATACATATCCCTCTGCAGAGCCTTCTTATTCTCAAGCAGATCAACACTCTCACCCAACTTAATGTCATCTGCAAACTTGTAGGGGTTGCACCCAATCCTCTCATCCAGATCATTGTTAAGGTATTAAACAAAATTGGCCCCAGCGCTGAGCCCTGGAGGACACTACTTGTGACCAGCTGCCAACTGGATTTAACTTCATTCACAAAGACCCTTTAGGCCTAGTCATCCAGCCATTTATTTTTTTTTTTTTTAAATTTTATTTTTTTACCCAGTGAGCAAAACGAATACAATAATGTATTTATATATTAATGATTGAGAAGATCTTCATGAAAACTGAGGAGAATGAGTTACTGGATGGAATGCTCCCTCTGCTGTCCGAGGACAGTATCAGTAGCGGTAGATTTGTTCTTAATGCCGCTAACATTATCAGGGATAGACGATATCATGATCCATTAAGTGTATTTCTAAATATACTGGCTAGGTATGCAGTCTCAAGGGAAAGCTCTCAGCTCTTACCTTTAGTCTGGATGAAATTTAATATCTGAATTTGAACATTTCCTCTGAAGCATTCAACTTTATTAAAAGAGATAAAATAAAACTGGCCTAGTTCTTACACCATAAATTGTATTGCTAATCTGTTTCAGATACGGTGTAGGCCGTCAGCAGCTGGCTGAAAGCCCTCTGAATCAGGACAAGTTGTTCTCTTGACTTCACGGCTTTGCACTGGAATGTTGTTGGAAGAAATTTATGTCACTTAATTTCTGTTGTTTGTTTTCAAGCATCTCTCAAAGCAAACAAGAGAATGTATGTCCTGAGAATAAACTGACATTAAAGAACAAGGTAATAACCTGGACATATGAAACTATTTTTAATGACAAAATGTAGGAGATTTGCCCCTGAGTTTAGTAGTGCTAGGATATCATCCAAATATCTCTGAAGGAAAAATGATGTTCTTCTGGCTGCTGAAGTAATGCCTATCTTTGATTCTGTAGCAATGCAGTTCTGTACACTGTACTGAAACCCTGTTAGCATTGGCTCTGTCCTACAAAAATATGATCATAAATGTTCACGTACCAGGCGCCACATGTATTTGCTTTGATAATGCTCATAATTTCTTTTATTCACCTTTTGAGAACTGTTGTACAAGCAAATAATTGTTCACAGAAATATTTCCAGAATGTGAAAATGTGGCAAACACTCACGCAAACAGGTATGTATGTGAATATTTGAACAGCAATTTTTTAAATGTCCTACTGAGATTAAGGGTCAGAATGAGAGAGGTCACAGCACATTAAATTGGCACCTTAAAGAAAGGCAGTAATAAAACAAGAACAAAATACCTCAAAGTAACCCAAACACAAAGGAAAAATTGGAGGTTCCCCAAATCATGTTTTGTTATAACATTGTTATACTAGGCAGAACTCTAATCTCTTCTGAAAGTGAAGTCATTATTATGCTAACAGAAAAGAACTTTAAAAAATAAATAAATTAGTCCAATTAAGAAATGCAGTTAGCAGCAAAATAATTATCTTTTTTTGGTAGAAACAGAACACTAAGGAGAGAGAAAGTTACCCAGATGGAAGTCAAGCTCACTAAAACTGGGCTTGAGGTACTCAGTTCTTACTAGTGAGTTCAGAAACTCTGCTTTGTGTGCCATTTAAAGATTTTATTTTAAACAATTCAGAGGAAAAAAAAAAATAAAAATCTCGACAGCAGAACCCTCTGCTGTCCCACTCCTAGCTGACAGCTCTAAGCTTTGTACTAAGTCCAGAGCTCTTCTAACTGTTCTCTCTTTTTGAGTGTATGGTATAAGGATACATTGGCTTCTTATACACTTCTACTTCATAGTACGGTGATTATATATACATATATATATATATTCTATCTGAATATTCAGGATTGAAATTTTTGCAAGTTTAGAAAAGTTTAGAATTCAGGTTTTTCACTTCCGCGGAAATGTTCTGGCTACAAAAATGCCATCACTGCAAATGTGCAGCAAATCAAATCTGTTATATCTTTAATATGCCTAGTAATATAGTGCTTCCGCCAAAGACCATGTTGTAGATGTAACAGGAGAAAGACTTAGCTCAGAGAATATACTATTCACTAATACATATTTAAGTTGCTGGGGAAGTGTTGTGGTTATTTTTTGTTTGGTTGGTTGGTTTTCTTTCTTTCTTTGTTTTTGAAATGCAAGGCCCTATTAATCAATTAAAGAGTTTAAACAAGTTGGGTTTTTTTGTTTGTTTGTTTGTTTTCTTAAACTACCTTTTTATGGAGCAGTATCTAAATTCACCCAGTTTCTGTACCTAAATAAATGTTTTCCTGGAAGACCTCCATAAAAGACATCATATTGCCAGATCCTTTTAAATACAAACAAAGCTTCATCCATCAACCAAATCTCAAATATAGACATAATGCTGACAAGCCTAGTCCATTTGACAGATATATCTGGACAGTCTCCAGCCAAATAATCAGTTCATCTGCCCTGGAGCTGAGGATTAGGTATTATGAGATCTGTAGCTCCAGACATCACTAGAGTTTTCAGGATTTTTCCTTGGAGCAATGTGTGCCTTGCTCCAGCTAGGGTTTAGCTTCTGACCCTACAGATGGGCTCCCTTATTAAAAATTAGATGCTCCTGGCTGACCTCGTGATTTCAGAGATCCAAGTGTGGTGTACAAGGTTGTAGAGTTGTCCCATTTGGAGTGGAGCCAACTTCTAGGGAGTTTCACTTGCTGCTCTATGACACTGGTGTTATTGTCCCTTCAAGCTCTGCTGAACTGAATGTCTATCTCATAAAACAGCACTTATCTCATTATTTAACTCATGTCATTTTTCATGTGGTTTCGAAATATGTCTTGTTTAAATGTTCAGTTCAATGCACATTTTTTAGAAGAGGTTGTGTGTTAGCTCACACTTCTAGGCAATATGACAATAATTGGAGAATATGCTCAAGTCCTGCAAGGAGTATATTATTGCTGTTTATCACTGATGCATTAAAATAGTAAATCAAACAGGAAAGACTTGGATAAGTCAACACAAGATTTGTGTCTATTACAGCAAAACCACAGGGCAGAACCTCTGCAAAAAGGCAGTGAATTAAATTAGTCAAAGAGTAATCTGCGCTTTCCATGGCTATGTGCACTTACATGCAGATTCAGTTTCTTTGAAAGAATTTGACAGGAGAAAATTTAAACTAAAATTTTCCGGTAGACCAATAAATCTTGCATTTCCTGACTCAATACTCTGCCTCCTGGCCAAAATAGAAGCCAGATATTTATTTATGTTTGTATATGTGGCTAGAATTATGAAGTGTCACTCAAGAAAAAAAAAAAAATGCATAATAATATTTAAATATAAATTATCTGTAAATACACAGTCTCTGTTATATAAGACATTCCATTCCTATTAATGAGAAAATTCAGACACAAAAAGATTATATCACTTGTAGTCTAATCATGAACTTTTCAGTCTGTCAAAGCTTTAACCTTTAACCTCATAAATATGTCTTTGTTATTTGGGAATATTACACTGTAAATTATAAGATCCATATATTACAGAGGTTTTTGGAAGTTGTTTTTGGGTTTGTTTCTTTGCTTGTTTGTCTATAGAACTTGAACATTTCATTGCTCATATAATAATAATATTTCAGTAGATATTATTCCTTGTCCTTTTTTTCAGGTTTCCTCTCCTCACCTGAAACCTTTCAGCCTTGATCAGTGAAGAGTTCATTCCATAAAAGCTAAACAAATCTGAATTTCTTAAAAATCATTCTCTGCATATCCAAAAAAAGAAGAAAAAAATTGATGTGGGGCAAAAATTGAAATCATAATATCAGTTATATTTAACGTGAGATATTTAAATCACAGATAATCCTGAAAAATTGAAGCACTTCATGGATGAATACAAAGTGGAGAAGAGTTCCTACTTTGCAGAGTGTTTTGCAAGACTATAGTTTGATCATCACATCACTTTTAACAACAGTTAAACTCCTAATTCACATTTTACAGCTTGGCCCCTATTGACATTTTTCTCTCTTCACTGATGACACAGAGAGACTTGGACCCTGACAGAGTTATCTTCCAGTGCAGGTAACTTTTAGGAGAGTGATATTTAACACATAGGTGAGTCAAAAGTAACTTTAATTAAGCTAATTAACTAATTAACTAAGTAACTAGTTAAAACTGACACTACCACACAAATCACACCCAAACATTGCCTGGGAGAGCTGGCCAGATGCAGAGACCATGCTTGGGACATTGCTAACAATTTATAAGGTTTGATTTTCCCTGGCCAGGTCACTTGCTTATGCTCTGGTCCCTTTTATTCAGATACATCCAATGAGTCTTTCTACCTATACCATTTTACTTCCCTCCCTGTGAAAGATGAGTTGTAAATCCAAAAGTGCATGAGGTCAAAGCAATGAGAATGTTTGTGCCTCCTCTGCCTCTTCACAGCTCATCACTGGTTTCAAGGTTCTAGGGTGGTAGTCTGGATAACCTCACTTTTGTTGAAGAAAACAGGTATCCAGAAACACTGAGAGAGGCCAAAGAAAGATGTGATTGTCACTCAGCCCCAGGAAGCTAAAGCCTACATCTGGTATATTGGACTCAAATTTGCATACTCTGGAAAGGTCTAGATGGAGAGCTACACTGATCCTTTATGAATAACATATCCTGAATCCTCTGTATGTTTTAAAGACAGTAAAGCAGGGAAAAAAGTAAAACACTGAGCTAATGAAGACTGAAAGTCCCCCCAAGGCCAAACAAGTCTGGCTTTTCCCAGGCTCCATGCTTCTTTGGGTCTCAGAGTCAAATTCAGGATGGTCCAGGGTTTATCCCATGCCTCCTCCATCTTCACATGTTGAGCTCTGCGGCTGTGCCTGCACGGAGAACTGTTAGACCAGGTCAACAGGAGCTAGCACATGACAACATTTTTGGCATTTCAGGCTCTGTTGGAGCATGCTGTCAATAGGCCTCTACCCTGACCACAGCACTACCATTCCGTTATAATCTGCCAATAAAATAATTAAAGTAAAACTATGGTGTTTCCTGAATTTGGGAGACTGTGATCTAAAGTAGATAGCTCAGAAAAACTGAAAATAGCTTTATTTATTACAATCAAGTACTTCTTGAAAACCTCAGAAACCTTGTAGTCAGAAATAGCTACTGACATTACAAACATGATATAGAACTTTGTAATGCTGACTAAATTACAACAATATGACAGATTGAACATAAAATCTGGAATTTGTGTTAAACAAAACTTTTAAACAATATGAAATAAGGGGTGTCTGATTTTTTATCTTATGTATTTGAGTGATTTTTTTTCCCCTTTTTTGTTATAAGTTCTCTAGGGATATAATTAATTGATGTATTTTTTGCATACAGTTACCATTTTTGCTTACTGATTAGCATGTTTTTTGTTTGTTTGTTTGTTTGTTTGTGGCTTTGAAGAGACAGACTTAGAAATTGCAATAGCCTATGACCATAGCCAGTTTCGTATCTCTGCTATCTACAGTTTGCTATTAAAGACACATTTACCTGTCTGTTGTGTCGTAACTGTACTTAAGGAATGACAGCATGGCACATCCATAAGTCCATTTCCAGCATTCGTGCTAAATCTGTGTTAGCTGTTCTTGCATAGTATAAACTGTTTCTCACAGGCTTGAATGAGATCTCATTGAAGGCAGAAATAATTCTCCAACCAGCTCTGATTTAGACCCCTGGAAAACAAGATAAATTATTTTCCCTTCTGGAAAGGTTAAACAGAAGACTGTGGAGGTGTCTGTAGTTTCCTGACATTTCTGTCATTTTATCTAAACCTTGAAAGACTAGTTAGGGCAGAACTTTGCTAATATACATTCGTGCATATACAAATCTTTGTGGTGGAATAAAATAAATAAAATAAAATAAGAGTTTAAGATTATCCAGTGTTTCAACAAATGTTTTCCTATGAACTTCCCCCACACACACCTTTTCTTCCACTTTGACATCAGACAATAATACCATCTAACTGAGTGCTAAAGACCAAGTCATACCAGCACAGTGTGCTTGAAGGTAATTGTCTTTGTTTCCCAGTGATAGACCATATGAAAGAAATTATGGATTTCCCCTATTATTTGTGGGGCTGATCCAAAGCCCAGTAAAATTAGTGTTTTCATATTAAAAAGTGTCTAAAAACAGGGATTAGGAGATTTGTGATGCATGACTAGCATTTTTGGAAGTGTCAGGAAAGATATTTAAGACGTGGGCAGATGTTAAAAATCAGCCAGATAACCATTCCATTAATTAGTTACCACTCATCAGCAGAACCAATGTTACTGATAAGCATGTACGGTCTTAATTTATTATGAATATACAATAAAATGTTAATATAAATCTTTTTTAGCTGTCATGACTCCATGGATGAAAAAAAAGATCATTTATCCACAACACTTCATTTAGGGATTCCCCTCACCTACTGTAACTTTCTGGAAGACTCATATTCAAGCTGAAGTGTATTCTGTGCTTCTGGGGTAGTTTTTATTTTTATTTATTTTATTTTTTAAAACACAGTATTTCCCATTAGAGCTGCTCTGCTTTCTTTAAAATACTACGACATTCACTTGACAGAGAAACAGAATAGGACTCAACATAGTAAATTGCCTACAGTAAAATCCAATTCTCTAGCACATTAAACCTGTGATTATTGTAAGTAGTATAGAACTGACACAGCTTCAACAATAGAAATCAAAAGTTCAAATACTGAAACAAATTTCTGTCTATATACTAACTATCTTTGAGCAGAAATTTCCGTATGTGACATGTTCTGTTAGAAGAAATCTCTCTGTAGCTTCCTGACTTTTAGCAGTGTGACATTGCAGGCCTTAGTATTATCTAACTAAAGCCCTTCTGGTGAAGTTAACCCTAAATGCTGTGGATTTAAACCAGTCAGAGCTGCAGAACCCTGGAACACTAACAGCGTAGAAGTGTTGATTTGTTTACTTTGATATAGAATCATATTTAAGAAAACCACTTTCAAAGTACTGTTCTAAATTCTTTTTCTTCTAGAACAACAAGCCGCAAAGCAACAGTGTGGCAGTGAATCTGATAGATACCCTGACACTGATAGGATTTGTCAAATGGGGAGAGGATACTCAGCCCAAACTTACAGTACCAAGCCCTTCACTATTTTTTGTATATGTATTGGCTTTATGTATATACAAAAGCAACATAGTGCCACAATTTTTTGATGTTTCTCTTCAGAATAACAATTAAAAAAAAAAAAAAAAAAGCAGGGACTGAAGCAACAGGGTTACTGATATTCAGAAGTGGAATTTATTGACCAGACTGAATATTCTGAACATTGTGAAGCTTTTCACCTTGAGAATATACTTGGGATTATCCAGAAGCTACATTTTGTGAATAGTATATTCAGCCAGTTTCTGTTCTTTATGTTCAGAATCCAACTGTTCTGCAGATCTGAAAAAGAGAATAAAAAGAAAAATATGCTTTTAAAACCAGTCTGACAACTGCAATCATCCACTCAATTTCAGGTATTTGTAACATCAAGTAATCTAACAAATACCTTTCAACCATAACAGCTCAAGGCATATTTGTTTTAAAAGCACTTCAGTAGAAAATTCCAACATCCCTCCCCCACAAAGATCATTCTATAAAGAATGTAATTCTAACTATGGAGACTAAAAAGGGTTGAATATTCACTAGTTTATAATTTTCAACATTGATTATGATTTCTGAAGGAACTATGCCTAGCTGTGTGCAAATCAACACCTGCTTCTTGAGGAAAAATGTTTAAGAATGGCAAAGAAATTATGGCATGACAACATAAAAATAAATTTAATGCAAGTGCTGACTATCATTTCGGTTATATTCTTGTGTATTCCCATTAGACCATGAAATGAGAATAGGTGCTTGGGTTCCATCCTTGGCAAACTATATAAACAGCAAAATAGACGGAAAATTCCATTGCTTACTGTTTGAAGTCCCTCTGTGACATGAAGGTATTGAAGAACTGGAACATGGATGTGTAAGTCTAATAGAGCAAACTGCTCATAGTATACTGCTTAGAAGTATTTTGAATTAAACAGGATCAAGTTACTTGATGCTTTGAGATTCTACACCAGAACATGGGTGAAGATTACTAGAATTTTTGCTGACATAGCTAACCATGACCTCATTATCCACATTCTCTGTATAAATGATGAATGTTTTTCAGTTTAGTTGGCCTAACAATTTATTTACTCTTCCTATTAATAACACCATTATTTCTGTCCTATGTAGAAAATAATCTAATTCAATCAGCACTGCAGTTAAGGGTAGGATTCAAATCTTAACAAGGCATGGGGGGTAAGACTGGGAGTGAAGGGGATGCATAGGTTATATGCTTAATAAATGAAATTAAATAATTGCAGGTTGATGAAAAAACCTGTTTAAGCAAAGAGAATGATATGGGCTCCATTCCTTGCTGTACCTTTGGCAGTGATCTAAGGGCAATGCAAAGATCAGCTGTGTAGCGTACATGCATTAGATCTGATGAAGGATGCACTGGATACTGGTGGATCACACAAATTGATAGCATGGTCTAACCTTTTTAGATAACTGATCAATACTATTGATTGCTTTTTTTTTCTTTCTTTTCCTTATGAATGAGTAGCTGGTAATTGTTTTATAGAGAAAAAGGTGCCTACACAGACCACTTAAAGGTCTAGGAAAATAAGAGTGTGCTAAGTAACAGGTAAGAAGTATTTCTTGCATATTATTAACTTTATGGTGAAAATAATTATAGATTTTTTTTGTTTTTGATTTTTTAGAGGAATATAGGATGAAGATAGGATGAACTTTTTAATTGTATGAATAATCTGGAATTGTAGAATTCATTTCTTTTTACTTCCTTAAGAAAATAATACAATTAATTAGAAGAAATATGTGAATCATAAATAGGTCTCTACAAAACTGCAAACTGGGAACCAATTATTGCATTTTTCAAGTTAAGATTGTCTGCTGTTTAAAATCTTTTAATTTTATTTCTAATTCCTCTAACCATGTAAGAATTTAATTTTTATTATACGTAGGATCAAACTGAACAGGTATGACTAGAATATAGTCTATGACTTAGAAACAAAGTAGGTACAATGAACATTGTGCAATTTACCTAAGCTGAGACTCGGAGCCAATTATCAAAGCATATGCAGAGTACGTAACAAACGGTACTGCAAAACTGTTTTTCAAAAAGAAGAAGGTATGGTCATAGACTACAGTAAGATGGAAAAACAGACTGCAAGTCACCTTATATTACTTTTCTTTGTATGTTTTTTCAAACTATGCAAAATTACAAGTCAAAATGTCCACATAAAAACTAATGACTTTCAAAGCTGAAAAAGTTCAGATGTAAATAAAGTATTCTGAGAAATACTTTTGTTTGTTTGTTTTTCTGGGAAATAATTATATTTGTACTTTTATTCAAATTAACAGATTTCTAAATATTTGGCTACAGTGAAATAAATATTTTTCATAATCTCATGAGCCTTTTGGCCTAAGTAGCAGACAGGTGAAGATATAACTGAGTGGTTGTAATCAAATTTCTATTACTACTTCAAAGTCTGGAATGTTATGATTATTTTCAAGTCACAGAGTCATCAGTTTTGCTATAATTATCTATTGTTTTCACAATTTATATTCACTTATTCCAGCCAGATCAGAGTTCAAAAAAACAGCGATTATTGATATCAACAGATTCCTCCAAGGAGCACACTCTTTAAGCGTCACATAGCTAAGTAAACACAGTAAGAAGGTATAAATTATATGACTGTATCGCTATCCTTAAAATCTTAAAACATAATACTCCAAAGTGTTCTTCAAGTTTAAGCTCTTGTAATACAATTTGAAGGTCATTACCAAGGAAAATTTAAAATATATATTAAATGATGTTATTTTTCATTTCATACAGATGAAGCTGAAATGGTGGATCAGAACGTTAGACAAATCAACCAAAAATTAGTATTTTTTTCAAATGTCTCCAGCAGTTAGAATAAAAAATGTGGTGACTATCATTTCATATCAACATAAGTCTTATGTGTATCATCAGAAAATATGTAGTGGGCTATAGAAGTGAAAAGACACACATAACTGCATAATATCTGACCTCCAACTGCCAATTAATTGATCTAATTCTCAGAATTTTGTGTCCCACACATTAGCAATGGATGTAAGCATCAAAATTGACTTAGATATAACAATACTAGAAATAGTGTTAAAAATGTGCCTTAAGAAGACAGATATGCATAAAATTCTTAGAAGAAGCTGATGTCTTACTAGAAAATGTTTGCACTGAGGGAAAGGAATAGCTATGAGAATTGGGAGTTCAATTAAAAAAAAAAAAGTCATAACATGCTGTAGGGAAAGCTTATAAAGATTAAAATAAAGATTTCTCTAAAATTTTTAAACTCTTTTCTCCTGTTATAATTAAGTCATAGCTATAACAGAAAGTTGTGCATTTGCTACTAATCTTGGTGTGTCAGCTTGAAAGATTTTTTGCTTTGAACATGGCCATGTGTCCTCACTGTGAACCAGGCTTCTGGGACAGAGTTAGTGCAGTGTCTTAACTCCCTGTATGCTCAGCACTACATTAGGGAACAATCTTGTAGTGGTTATCAGCATAGCAATCAAACAATAGGAATTGGGTATCCTAGACTTTTTTTTTTTTTAAACACTAATTTGTGTGCTTCAGAATAAAAACATATTTCTCCTATTTAGTTATTATTTATAATTTATTCTAAAATAATAGATCTTGTGCAGGTAATCCAATTTAATTAATCAGTTTTATAAAAAGAGAGTATTTTTCTCTGTTTTCTTGACTTCATTGACCTCAGAGGGTTGATTTGTACTTTAAATATTCAGTGACATCAAGCAGCAGCATTTCTGAGATCTCCAAGTGCTGACAGATATGATCACTTCAAGATACATCTCATAAAAAGATGGCTGAAAGTTAAAATAAAGTAATATAAATTAAAATAAAATAAAAATAAAACTGATTTTTGAAATTTTACAAGTTTACCCTAGGTCTCTCAGAACACAGGAATGAGCATCATTGCACTTTTAGTGGAAGCAATTGGGATCTGAAAGCTTGCCAGACTTGTTGGCAATTATTTTGTTGCTGGAAAAAACATGGAAAGGCCAGTTATTGCATAGAGTACAAGACCTTGAAGATTTTCCAGCTGCACAAGACTTTGATATAATGCAATATATCACTAACAGAAGGTTTTGAAGTAGTCTGGTGGAGCAGGAATGGTATTGATATTCTAATTCTGTTTTTTTTGGCTGTGTGTATCAATACTGTAAAGAACTTTTCTTCCAATTATAGAAGTGTTAGCAGATCACTAAGTATATTCATCCAATAAAATCTATGATGGTGATTAACTGCCCAGACTCGCTTAATGAAGCTGTTTATTTTAAAGGACTCTTTAAAATTGAAATATTCTCCTTTGTATAAAAATTAGAAAAAACAACACAACAGCAAGGTCTTGAACCCAAATTATACTACCACAAGCAAGTTTTTTGCTAAAACATTCCTTTCTTTTTGGTGGATGGTTGTTGCATAGGGTAAATAGTTGGAAAAGTAAAGATTGCAAGATACATTTGAATGGTCCCAAATTATTTCATATACTCTCCAATATTATCATTTTCTTAAGATCCAAGGAGTCCAATGCTTAGGGAACTCTAGATGTAGGAACCCAGTGCTCATATGTTGTCTCAGTCTGACTTGGACTGTGGGATAAAATTCAGGTCTTCTGCTTTCTCTTAGGAAATGTTCAAGGAATAAGAAAAGAGCACATTGAAATACTAAAGTCTTAATATGTTATGTTAATATATATGTTAAGCTAGAGGTTACCAGTCATTGAAAACGACTGGGTTTCTCCTTGAAGAGGGAGACCATGTGGGTCCTCCTCTGTCTGACAGAGTTGAACAGGGAATATAAACCCTCTAATATCTTAAGTATCTTGTCTTTCATTTTCTTTTCTTTTAAATAACTTAGAACTGAACACAGTAATTACTTCTTCAACAAGTTGAGGAAAGAATTTTGTTCAACTAAAAAAAAATAAATGTTTTGATTGTCTGAAAATACCACAAAAATCAATTTCAATTGCCACTTGTATATGAACCAAAAAACTTAAACATGCTGTATGTACTAGTTTTAGGATTGCTGTAACATGGAATGGGTTGTTTCTAAATGCACTCACTTTTTTTTTTTTTTTTTTTTTTTTTGGTGGGACCAGAAAGCCGTTTCTATGCAGCTAAGGTAGAGCCATGAGAACATAATGTAACTGTTACATGTGACAATGTGATTATGCAGACTGTCTACAGATGTGAATCAGCAGAGTTCTAATGAATTCAGTAGGGTTCTGCTGATTTAAATTAGCTGATCATCTCAATTTTCTCCTTTTTAGATGAAAGTTAGAAATGATTTGTTCTGATTTTTATTTTTTTTCCCTTTATGTATCCCAGAATATTTTCAGAAATCTCCAGTCCAGATGTCCTGATCAGATTCTGTTTTAAAATATCAGACCACTTACCCCTCTAATGCTATCCAGAATAACTGCAAAGTACTGTTTAAATAGAAAGAGCTTAAGGCAGTTATAAAACAGAAATATAGAACACTATTTTTTAAGGTGATAGAAGTTTAAACATAGATAAAAATAGGTGTAAATTTGAAACAAACCTAGTTAGCTTTATATGCATGTTATTGTATTGTAACCTTTAGTGACTCACTGATAACGAATCTGTTGGAATTTTTCTTCATCAAAAAACACGTATAGGTTACATGGAACTCAGGAGTATTTAAAATGCAGACTGTCATTCATGTAAGCTTCTTGGATTGTAAAAACTAGTCAAAAGGAGGGATGATGAAGAAACTGAAATTGGAATGAGCAAACTGACCAACCTGTGATAGTTTTTATTATGTAATTAGGTTTTCCATTGTGCTTCTTACTACTGAGCAAGTTTGTTCTGCAAAGTCTAAAAAGTTCTGGCTGTGAAGAGTCTAAGCTTTAGACAACTCAGAAAATGTTTTGCATTTTCCATATTTCATCATGTGTGTGAAGTCCACAACAGGTCTTCAGCTTTCATAACTGCCTATTGGTTCATATAAAGGTAATCATTGAAAGTCAATTTAAATTTTGCTTTGGTAGGAGGAAATTTGTCATCAGACTTTACCACGACTTAGAAGAAACAGCAGATGATAAAACTGCAAGAAACTGGGCTTTGAAACTCTTGGCAGTTGTACAAAAGGTCTGTCTAGACCTCTGGTATTTTTTGTTTGGGAAAGAAGAGAATGGGAAAAGCTGCCCTGGAAGGAAACATTTACTCCACTTTCTTGACTCCTGTACTTTCTCCTGTCATACAAAGTGATGTTGGTGAAATTGATGTAGGTTAGGATGCATCTGTGTTTATATTCTCAATCAATCTCTAACAGGAAAAATTCTGATGATACCACACAATGTAGACATTTTCATCCATACAAATACGTCAAAAGCAGCGTCAAAAAAAAGAATGTGTAGAATGTATTTATCATGATTCTTTCTGCCTTTTACAGCAATGAAAAAATTTAAATTAGAAAAAAACTGATTCTTTTTCTTCACAGGAGGAAAATTTCAAGGGAATACTTCAAGAGGGAAACTTTGTGGAGTTTCTGTCTTCTCCATAAGAATTCTACATAATGATTACTTTGGCTTTGCAACTCTGCCTGGTCTAATTAAGACCTGACCATGTCAAACTCACAAACAAAGATCTGTTATTTTAAAAACCCACATGCTTTTATTTTCTGCACTGAAGCAGTTTTCTAGTTCTTTGGTTTTAACTTCCTTTAGGAACAATGAGATCCAAATTCTGTGTGGATAAAGTATTAAATCTTTATAGTAGAAGATGTTACATGTGTGCTGACTGTGTGAATTATCAGGTACGAGGCTCTTATAGAGTCTGGTTTGCTTGCCTACAAACATTATGTGACTTAATATAATCTCTTTTATATACAGTAAGACGTGTGTGCACACATTTGGACTGTGCTGCATTACATTTGAAAGTCCTCAATAACTCAGAGACTAAACTGAAACTGGTATTAAGTTCTAGGAGCAAGGGCATCTACATTGGACAATGTAACCACCAAGAGGGTATTGCATGTCATGTCAAACCGTATGTTTTTACTCACCGTGATTTACAGAGCTTTTCTTAGGAATGTGAAGCCAAATTTTATGCAGTGGTGGATTGATAATACTAACTTCAGAGGACATCTGCCTGTTACCATCACAAAATATCTTTCATAATTAAAAAATACAATGCATTGTAGAAGTTAATATAGAGTTTCTCATGGTTTTTTTTTTATTATTTTTATTATTATTTTTACCAAATAGTCTGCAAAGCTATCAGAAAAAAAAAAAAATGTTTTCCATTAATCAAATAATGTATTCGGAAGGAGGAGATAATGGAATATATTAAACACTAAGTCCTCTCATGCTGGAATTCATTCATCATGAGATGAGTTTATTTTATAGAATGAATTCAAATCCTACAGGTATGAAGAACATTACAAGTCACTAAAGATTGGCTTTTTGGCTGTTTTTGCAATTTGTTAATCATTATGGAATACCTTAATATGAATTATTATACAAAGTCATAAATAGCATCCACCTATAAATTCGTTTGTAGTTCATAATAGATCAGCTCAGTTTTTCTTCTCTTTATCCAACTGCTGCGGGTTTTTGCTAATTGGAAGCAAGACTTTGAAGAACTCGATTTATTAAGATGTTTAAAGATGGATAGTTAATAGACTTTTTTGTTGTTGTTAAAAGGCTAACCAAACTGTTTAAATTTAGGAATATTCAAAGTCTGCCTGCAGAAAAAAGAGTAACTAAATGCAGAGAGGTTTTAGAGAAAGGTTTATAATGCAATAAATTAATAGATAAATATTTTCATACTACTAAACTTTCCCAGGTAGAGGAGACTGATATTTGCATTACCTCATTTCAAAGGTACTACAGTTTTTCCTGAGCAGCCTAGTATAGGCCTAAATTATTACTGTAAAACTACAAGGAAATCTCCCATTCCAGAATTTGCTTCGATAAAGTTTCTTTGAACTGGCTTCCAGCACTGGACTACATTCACAGAACATTTAATTCTAACAGAGTTTCTACTGTCTACTATAGAAGGGTAGCTTGTGATGATTTTATGTAACACAGTATATGGAATTACACTTGCTATTTGTAAGAATCAGTGCATAAACTACATATACTTCAGCAAAGACCTTTATCCACAGTCATAAAATAAGATGTGTGTTTTCAACTAGATGGTATTTTCAACTGAAACTGTTTCCTTCTGGTTTTTGATCAATGATTGAAAATATACTCTGAGCTATGCTTTGTAATTTGATATAATACCAGTTCTAATAATGCATAAGGAGTCTTCTACTTAAAATCCCAAGCATATTATTGCAAGTGTCTATCTGGCACACAAGAAAAAAGAAATGTTTATCACCATCTTAATTCCTGGGGGGGAGGAGGGGGAGGGGGAAGTAATTTTTCAAAATTCATGAAATCTAGATATCTAAATGACAATCATAGTTAAAAATTCAAGCTGAATGAATTAATTCATCAAGTGGAAAAAGTTATGTCTCCCTCTCTTTCATAACAAACTATACGTTTGCAAATGAGCTTTTTAATAGAAGAGTATTCACAGTATGCAAGATGAACTAACTTGGAAGTCCATCCCACCACACACAGATCAAACATATAGAAATGTCACGCGGTCGCTCCCTTTAAAAAAAAAAAAAAAAAAAGAAAAATCTCAGAATAATTATTAAGCAATGAGATTCAAAAGAATCTGCAAACAACAAAAGGATTGTGTAATGATCTGGATCTTTTTAGTGAGACAATATTTGTATTTAGCAAGTTCTGGAACCCCAAGTAAATTTCATTTAATGCTGTGAAATGAGATGAAAATAAAATAAACTTTTTTATATATATATACATAAAATATCAACTAGTTTCCAATTCAAATGTGTGGACTCACTTAATGTAAATGAATTGCAATAAGAAGCGCTAAGTTTCAACCAATTGTCCTCTATTATGTGCTTTTGAATCTGTACCTCTAGTTACTTTTTGATATGTGAAAATTAGAGTGTATCCATTTTTCTCCTCTGCCAAGACCAATAATCCAGAAAACAGCTAGGTCTACCCATTTCCTGAGTAATGTGCAGCATTATCAGCAATCCTTACAGCAATCAGAGAACCTTGTTAGTGAACCCTGTATGTAATAAGAAATACTTCAGTGATCATAGGTGAGCTGATTGTTGTATAATAATGATTACTTAGGCAATTTGAAAAAAAAAAAAAAAAAAAAAAAAAAACACATTATAATGAAATCTAGAACTATGAAGTTACAGTAAAAGTAAAACCGTGAGCAACAATAACTTATTACAGAGATAACCAGAGATGTGTAAAATTAGATGGAAAAAAAAAAAGAGAGAATTTATTGAAAGCTAATTAAGCATAATAACTAAAAACCATAGGAGTGTAAATAAATTGACAGAGTATCTTATGCCTAAAACATATACTGTTTATTCTGCTATATTTTTTTATTCATTTTACAAAGATTTTCTCTGGGTTTTAGAACTAGACCAATGTTACAAGTTTTAAGGTTTAAATATGCATTGCTAAGGATACTATGTCCTCCTAAAGTAGTTTCTCCTCTGTTTGAGATATTATGACTGATGGAAATTTTCCCCTTTCAACTGTGAAATAATTAAGAATTTTTATTTTTATTTTCACAAATCTTCCTAAGGTTCATAAAACTAATACCAAAATTAAGAATTAATTATAATTCTAATGTTTTATTTTATCCGATTTCTTTTTTATGTTTCTTTATCAGGCATTAAGCCTGACAAAGGAAGAAGGTGTGCGATATCTGAATATTCATCTATCCTTATATTGAGTTTGTGATTTTATTATTATTATTAAAAAAAAAAAAAAAAAGCCATTAATTTAATGGACTAGAAGCGTGTGAAAATCTGTCATATTTTGCTCAGGTTTGAAGAAGAAACTGCTATTGAAATTGTCACCATCATCTTTGTTAGTGAGAAAAAAAGTCTTCATTTTTTGCTTGTTACAGTGTTCTGGTTTCAGTTAGGACAGAGTTATTTTTCCTCCTAGTAGCTGGTAGGGTGCTATGTTTTGGATTAGGATGAGAAGAGTGCTGATAACATGCTGATGTTTTAATTGCTGCAGAGCAATGTTTACACTAAGCCAAGGACTTTTCAGCTTCTCGCTCTGTCCTGCCAGCGAGCAGGCTGGGGGTACAGCAAGAGCTGGGTGGGGACAGACCCAGAACAGCTGACCCAAACTGGCCAAAGGGGTATTCCATACCATCTGACATCATACTAAACAATATATAGGGGTGGCTAGCCGGGGTGGGGGGCCGGCTGCTCGGGGTTGGGCTGGGCATTGGTCAGCGGGTGGTGAGCAATTGCATTGTGCATCACTTGTTTGTACATATTATTATTATTTTCTATCTTAATAAACTGTCCTTATCTCAACCCACAGGCTTCACTTTCCCATTTCTCTCCCCCATCCCAGAGAGGGAGGGGGGAGGGTGAGCGAACGGCTGTGTGGTGTTTAGCTGCCAGCCAGGTTAAACCACAACATACAGTTAAGCCAAGTTGAGCTCAAGCAGTTAATGTTATTGTAAACTTGGGATAGCTTGAACTCTAGGACATTTAAAATAGGGCATATGGCTTTTAGAAACATTAGATGCTTTATTATTCATTCTCTTCTTAGTGTTTTAGCAAAGATTTTAAGCTGACTCTTAGATTCAAGATTTCTTACAGATATCAGATTGCAGACATAGTGGAAAGCAAAATAATTATTGGGTATTACCCATTAAGATGAATTCAAATGGCAACTGTTAACAATCTGTAACACCAGAGTAGTTGTGGGCTTTTCGCTATGTCATAAAAGGCCCTCAAAGTTACCATAAAGCTTCATTCACTTTCAGTGTGATAGGTTACACATGTGACAGTTCATTTTACAAGCAAAATCTGCATGTAAACTGTAAAGTGCCTGAATGCTCGGATTAGAAAATGGAAAAATAAACAACTGCAATTAAGGGATCAAGCATTTCAATATTGCTGCTATTATATCACATGACTTTATTTTCCTAAAAGCACTTCAGAGAAATATCCTGACAAATTAAGAACTTCTGAGATGATCAATGATATTCTAGTCAGTAAAATATTCTGTTCAGTGGGTATTCTAGTTAATAAAAGCAGTGTTAACATGTAGAATACGTTTTCTGGGAAATCTTACCTGAGTCATTAATAAACTTACAACAAAATTGTAGCTATTGAAATCACCTGTTTATGTATACATTACTTCGTTTTCCAAAAGAAATTGATGAAGAGAAGTATGAAAGACTCAATGTACTGCATGCATTAAATTTTAGTCTGAGAGATCTATTATATATTAAAATATGAATATTTTTGAAACCTTTCTAGGTTCTGAGAGCACCTTTTTAGTTAGTTACTATAGATCTAACTTTTATCTTAAGTTTATACTGTATTGTACACTGTGAATTCAAGAATATCTTGATAGAGATGTTATTTTCAACATTAAAAATGTTTAATTGTTTGCACCATGGAACACTACTCTACAGTGGTACTGTAGAGGAGTCTACAAAAGGTGCTTCCAACCATTTGGTTTGTAAATCAAGTCTAATACCAAATCCAGATATACGATGAAAGTTTAACTAAGCAACATCTGAATTACTTGAACAACTGGTATCTCTCAGTGATGTACTCAACTATACATTTTCACCAGGTATTAACACTTCCAATGCTTTCTTAGACCTTTTAAAGTGCTTTGAGAATGTTGTTTTAGAACGCTAGATTTTAGGAAATATACTCAATATATTTTATATTAATATGCTTTAACAAATTCCGTTTCACAAATTATATTTTTCCAAAAATCTTGCTAGGTTGTGTAAGTCTTTTCCTAAATGATTTCTTGGGGATCTGACCTTTTAAAGGCCTTTATATATATATATTTATATATATATGTAATTTTATTGTTTAAAAAATGGAGAACCAACTTCAGTGAAAATAAAGACATTCTATATTCTACAGTAAATTTAAACACAGTACTCCACTGAGTTGTAGGAATTAATAAAAATTAAGGACAAGAAAATAGAAGGAATACCTTATGTACAAAGAGATCCAAATTCTTCTATTTGAGAATATTTTTTCTTCCTATTTTTAAATTCTACTGTTGTTCTTCCACTTTGCTATCCACATGGCAAGGCAAATTATGTGTGCTTTACTTAAAGCACAATATCTTTATAAATTACTGTGATTGGATGCAGATTTTTGCAACCCATCAACAGAAAATACTTACTATTGCCCCAAATACCTTTCAAGAGTAAGCTTCATGTTGATTTTGAGGGAATAGTTGAGGGAATAGTGCCACCTACTGAGCCAATATCTTCCATTTCAGTAGCACTTGAGAGTTGCTGTAAATGTAGATTTTAATCCAGCCTTGTGAACTTGAAAACTCTGCCACTCCTTTATCTTTGAACATTATTTTTATTTTCCTAACTATGATTTGTTTATTTAAATTTCTTCTAATAGCTCTAAAATTAAAGGCTAAATGGATTTGTGCACTCTAACCTATGAAGCTCAGAGCCTGGTATGATTTTACAAATGCTACTGGAATATAAATAATGAAGGACATTGCTACAGGATCTCAGATAAGGAAGGGAGTGCACCTTTCCCAGGTGAAGTGTATTAACAAAATAGGTTGCCCAGGGAGGTGGAGGAGTCAGTGTCCCTGAGGATGTTAAAAAAAATGTTGGATGTAGTGCTTAGGGACATGGTTTAGTGGGTGATATTGGTGGTAGGGGGATGGTTGGACCAGATGATCTTGGAGGTCTTTTCCAACCTTAATGATTCTATAATTTTCACAAATAAGTAAACGACGGTATTTGTTGTAGTTTAAGTTAAAATAAAATGTAGCCTATTCCTAGCAACGGTATTTAGGTCACTGCAATGTTTAAGCTGTTTTGTTACCAAATTCCCAAGAGACAAAAGATGATCTAAGCGAAACAGAAATACAGGTTTTTATCAGTTTAAAATGTTTTATTGCACAACCTTAATTATATTCCTTTCAAGTCATAAAATGACCTATGTCTTTGTTATAATTTCAGTTAAGAAGCCTATAAAACAACACAAAAATAAAAATATTAAATAAAATCCAAAGTAAACAGAGTGGAAGATAAACATTTTTCTTAAGATAGACATTTTATCAAAACAATCCACAGCCAAATCAGGGGAAGATATGTTATGGCAAAGACAACAGTCAGTTCTTCATTTATCCCTTCAACTTAAGAGGAAAGACAAAGATGCAATGTGAAAGCACTTGTGGGGATTGGCGTTCTTAAAAATTATTGAGACACCAGTGGTGAGTCAAGGTTACATTCTATATCAGACAGAAAGGAGGGCTGAATTCCTCCCTTTACGTTTTAATGACTCAATTTGGTCTCCAAATTCATCATAATAACTCTAAATAAAATGTTTTTTAAAACTCTTCAGTGAAATTTTTAACATTAAATCTTATAGAGAAACATATTTAATATTCTCACTTTCCATTTTTCTCAGAGCTCTTAAATTTAAATTGAGAATAATTCTAATGAAGTTCAAGTCAGTCTGTAAAATCCTGGGATTACTGGACTGAAGAGCTCTTGATTTGTAGTTTTCAATCATGGTTCTGGTATTTTGCTAATCTATTTCTTGAGGTGTCAAAATATGTGTCCAATTAAAACATTTCCTGTGATTAATGTCTGTGGTATTTGAGTTATAATTTGCTTCCACGTTTTCTACAGTTAATGATGGATGAAGAAAGCTAGTGAGGGGAAACTCCTGCATAAGATCAGCTTTTACCAGGCCAGAATGTAAATCAGTACTCAGAATAAAGTGGAATGCTCACTCTGTTTTCACAATTCATTTTCTGAAAGGTCAGGGAAAAATTAAAAATAAAAAATAATAAAAAATATATTAAAAAAAAAACCTACATTTATATGGAATGACAAGTTGGGAAAATATTAATTTTGAGTTATTGCTTCATTTGGGACCAATTAACTATTAATTTACATCTGATCACTTTACTGCAGTCCTGAATGGAAACTGTAGTTCTGTTGCTTGATTTCATAGGCGAGTCTAGTTTTTATGTAGAATATTGGTCTCAGAAGAGGAGTTTTGCATTTGTCTGAATAAAACTCTAAGCAGATTAAGTAAGAGTAGTATCATATTCTAAATTACAGTTTGGCACTTTGGAATTCTTGGCTGAAAACATATATGGAGCACAGTATAATAGAACATATTTTATTTCAGGAGAAGCATTGTTTGGCAAATAAGCCTCTAAAAGTGTAAGATATATATGCATTTTACATTTTAAAGGTAAAATGCACTGTTACATTTTTATGCATTTTTTCTATCCCCGTTCTTTCATTAATATTTGTCATGTGGCAAATCCAGAGATCATTTAAAAACAAACAAGTCAGAAGATCTGTTTCAGCTGAATATTTCCCCTTTGTTTTAAGAAGGTGAAACAGAGAATTCAGCTCCCCACTCTAGGATCTGCAGACAATTTACAGTTTACATTCATATTTCAGTTGAAGCATATGCTTAAATAGAAATAATGCAGCTGAATCTCCTGCTTCAAAAGGAGTGTGACTTGTTAAGTCAGGATCATTCCAGAAACTTAGACTGGATTTGTAGATGGAACAGAGAAAATGGACATGCAGTGGCTATGTTGAAGCTATAGTGGCTATAGGTTAAAGCTATATATCTTCTGGGCATATTGCACATGAAAATCTCTGTTAGTGGCCCTGGAAAATCCTTGCCTGACAAACAAAGCCATTGGAATCAATGAAAAAAAATATGTAGAATTTAAAGATGATCTACCACTAAAACATTAAAATAGCATATTAATAGTCCAAGACATATTAATACTCTGATTTTAATAACAAAATATCTTACATTCTCCATGTACGTAAAATCATATACAGAGAGTTTATGCATTAAAATGACAGATGACTGAGGGTTGAGACTCAAACAAAATGATATTTACGAAAATCAGGAATGGATTTTTGTATGAGAAAATCTGTAAGAGCATTTTTGTTCAGATGGAATATAAAACTTTCTATCTGAATTACCCTGTGTTTGGGAGACTATATATTTCCTTTTAGGGAAGAGAGTTTGAACAGAATCTCTTCCTCTTTTAACTGCTGTGATAATGCCATGTGAACTCAACACAGTAAATAAAACATACTCACATATAGAAGTATACTTACCCACATGCATCAAAAACAGAATAAAAATAAAAATAATAAAAAATACACGTTTCTCTCTAGAGCCTAAACTGCAACATTATTTGAAATAGCTGATTATATGATAGAAACTATAGACTTCCATGAATATAAAAAGACTAAGACAAGGAAAAGACGTTTTTAAGAAGAATGATGAAACTTTGAGCTGTTATGTAAATTAAAGTGAATACTGAGTATAGGGACAGATAGATTTCAGGCCTTTTAATTTTGGGTCTAAGAATAATGATTTTCTGTTTAGTGAACAGAGATTTATGATTTAAATCTTTCTCAAGACCATCAGAAATGTCTTCACTTACCAATTTCAGAAGAAAGATGTATTTTTCTTTCTTCTCTAGCACACGTACATTGCCAAGTGTGTTACAAAAAAAAAAATAAATAAAAAATAAAAATAAAAAAAAAAGTCCTCATTGGATATCCACTGAACTTGTGAGAGATCTGCTTCTCCACCTGGATGCATACAAGTCCATGGGGCCTGATAGGATTCATCCCAGAGTATTCAGAGAGTTGGCTGATGTCATCATCACAGGATTTCTCTCAATAACTTTTCAATGGTCTTGGGAATCCAGAGAAGTCCAAGTTGACTGGAAGCTGGTAAATTTAGTCCCAATTTTCAAGAAGGGCAAAAAAGAAGATCCTGGCAATTACAGGCCTGTCTGTCTCACTTTAGTGCCTGGTAAAATTATAGAGAAGATTATTCTGGGAGTTACTGAAAAACACCTAAAGGACAACGCAGTCATTGGTGAGAGCCAATATGGGTTCACTAGGGGAAAGTGATGTCTAAAAAAGCTTAATTTCATTCTGTGACAAGATCAACAAGCTAGCTGACCAAAGAAGCCAGTCAATTGAATCTTTCTGGATTTCAATAAAGCTTTCAGTACTGTCTCTCACAGTATCCTTCTGGACAAAATGACCAGAATACAGCTAGATAAAAGCATAATAAGGTGAGTGAACAATTGGCTGAAGGGGCAGGCCCAGAGGGTTCTTGTAAAGGGGTTACATCAAGTTGGCAATCTGTCATTAGTAGGGTTCCCAGGGCTCCATTTTAGGACCAGTCCTCTTCAATGTTTCATAAAAGACATGGATGAGGGACTTGAAGGTATTTTGAGTAAGGTCACTGACAATACCAAATTGGGCGGAGCTGTTGATTCTGTCGAGGGTGGTGAGGCCTTGCAGAAAGATTTGGACAAATAAGAGAGTTGGGCAATAACCAACAATATGAAGTTTAAGAAGAGCCAGATTCTGCACCTGGGAAAGGGCAACCCTGGTTATATGTACAGACTGGGGGATGAGGTGCACCCCCACAGAAAGGGATCTGGGGGTTTTGATTGACAGCAAACCTAACGTGAGCCAGCAGTGTGCCTTGGCAGCCAGGAGGGCCAACCATATCCTGGGGTGCATCAAGAACAGCATTGCTGTCTGGTCAAGGAAAGCAAGGAAAGTGATCGTCCCACTCTGTGCTGGTGTGTCCTCACTTGGAGTACTGTGAGCAGTTTTGGGTGCCACAGTATAAGATACAAAATTGTAAGAGATTGTCCAAGGAAGGCGACTAAGATGGTAAAGGGGAAGATGTATGAGGATTAGCTGAAGTCATTTGGATTGTTCAGCCTGGAGAAGACTGAGGGGAGACCTCATTGCCATCTACAACTTCCTCACGAAGGGCAGTGAAGAGGCAGGCACTGATCTCTTCTCTCTGGTGACCAGCAATAGGACCTGATGGAATGGCATGGAGCTGTGACAGGGGAGGTTCAGACTGGATATCAGGAAAAGGTTCTTCACTGAGAGGGTGGCCAGGCACTGAAACAGGCTCCCCAGAGAATTGCTCATGGCACCAAGCCTGCCAGAATTCAAGAATCATTTGGACAACATTCTCAGATGCATGATCAGATTTTATTTTTTTGGGGTGGTCCTTTGGGTACTCAGGAGTTGCACTAGATGATACCTGTGGGTACTTTCTAACTCAGATATTCTATGATTCTATGATCTTTCCACCAGTTCTATTATCTATCATACTGACAGAACAAATGCAAGGTATTTCTCTTTATTACTGAGGTAATTTTCCTCCTGTATTCAGCAGTATGCCTTAGAAGATGTAATAAAAGGAAGCATTTTAAGATTTCCTTCACAAAATGGAATAGACCAGAATTGAGCAGCATAAGATAGGAATAGAAAATTGATCCTGCTTTTCCTAATTAATATCTAAGATCAAGCCCAATATCACTGTTCAAATGAGAATATTAGAACTAGATTTTTTAAAAGAACTAACTAGAAAGTTTTCTCTTTGGGGAAAAAAAAAAAAAGTAAAACAATAAATATGAGTGTTAAGTATGCTAGTGTGCGTACTGTCCGGTTTGTGTTTCTCCAAGACCCTCACTTGACATTGGAGATGAGTCTTTCACATACCTAAATAATACGGATATTATTAAAAACTTCACAATAAATAAAGAAATAAATTAATAAATAAAAATACAAATCAAGAAATGTTTAAGTAGAGGGTATTGTAGTAGCCACAAGATGAAGAATTCATCATGAGCCAGTCATTCCCATTTGAAATGAATGGCCCTGGTGTTACTTTTCAAATGCCACAGGTCTGGTAAAGGAACGGTACCCTATAGATTCCTACAGCTCATTCCCAGTAGTATATTTCTGTGAAATTCTCATTCTTTTGGGATAATGTAGCATAGCTATAGTTTATGAAAGTTCTCATAGTTCTCATATCCTCATAAAACTGTAATGATAGACTTTTCAGCTTATAAAATCCACAAAATTTATAAAGCTGCAGGTTTTTATCAGAGTATATTTAGACTGGTTTAATTCAAACTTCTTCCCAGCTCTGGTGGTAATCAACAAAGTGGGTAGTCTGTTCAAATGAAGTACTTTATTATTCCTTGATCAGAGAGAAGTTGGAAAATAAAAAGCTTGATCTAGACAAGTTAAGTCAATAATATTTGGTAAGCCACATTACACAAATCTTATATTTCCACCATGATTACATGACGAGAAATATGGTTTTAATGGACATATTTGCATGTATTTTTCAGTATCATTTTCTACAATTATTGTTTCTAAACAATAATATATATTTTATACTTTGTTTATAGTTTATTATAGAATGTTTCTAAACTGTGTTTTTTTGTTTGTTTGTGTGTTTGTCTTTTGGTAAAATTTCAAAAAAAAATAGTATTCTTAGGAAAAGAGAATCACAATAAAAATAAGAAATTAAATGCAGAAGGAGAACTGGATCGTGGCCATTTTTTTTTTTGATGATCTTTACCTCATTTGTACATTGAATAAATCATGATTTCCCATAACTCTACAGAAGTCATAGTTGTGAAAATTTAGAACAGCTAATTAGTCAAATGCGTGCTTTATGAAATAGGTTACATTTTTTCAAAACAACAGCAAAAAAAAAAAAAAGTAAACAGGACAGATTTTTTTTCCTTCTGCTGTACACTCAACTTCCACTCACAAGTAGTGTCTCTTTGTGCCAAAGAAGTTTTGAGACATACAGCATGTTCCAGCTCCTACTGAAGTCTACAGAGTTAGGTCATATTCTTAAAATGGGTTCTGAACTGGCAGCAAAGAGTATAGCTCAGCTCTTTATGAAAAAGTTTCATTGTAATATGGCAGTTCTGAGCTAACACTTCGCCCTCTGCCTTCTCTCCAAGGGTTCAATAGCAAGCTGACCATCTGTCTATAAAGGAGAAAGCTTTGATATGTATGAACAGTTCAGCTTTTACTCTACTTGGAAACATTCTGCACACTAGTGTGAAATACTCTTAGAAAACATACCATGACAGTTTTATGAATGGAGTCCATTGTAAATTTAAACTTTGAAATAGAATTTATGGACTAGGCTTAATGCTTAAAAGGGGAATCATCTGGAACAGGTATCTTGAAAAGGGTCTGTAGTTTATGAATAGAGAGCTCCAAAGTGAGCCAAGTTTTGCTTTGCACTTCAGAAAAAGATTTCTTAATTTGAAGTAATTTGTTCTCTTCCAGAGTGATGATTAAATAAAAGAAAAAGAAAAAGAAAAAGAAAAAGAAAAAGAAAAAGAAA
>CM021697.1:10416130-10442981 GCA_011074415.1 Stictonetta naevosa | reverse complement strand
TAAGGGAAGGGAAGGGAAGGGAAGGGAAGGGAAGGGAAGGGAAGGGAAGGGAAGGGAAGGGAAGGGAAGGGAAGGGAAGGGAAGGGAAGGGAAGGGAAGGGAAGGGAAGGGAAGGGAAGGGAACGGAAAGCAAGGCAAGGCAAGGAGACATACAAAAAAACTTCAGTTTCAATTAAAAGGAGGAAAAGGTGATTTCATGTGATCCAAGGATCACAAAAGTCTTTGTAGATTTTGTATTTACTATGCTATCTATAGTAATCCTTGTATCCTTTTATCACTTTGATCTCCTACAGCATCCATCCAAGACTAAATCCTATATATTTTGGAAAACATTCAAATCTATTTATTAAATTTGTATTCTCAGGCCAAAATTTAAATCTACAGAAGTGTGTGGAACATAACTTTTGGGGAAGTGCATTAATTTGCCATGGTTTTATCATCATCTTTTAGAAAAAAAAAAATCAAGCTCACTTCCTTTCACTTCCTACAGCACAGTTATACTGACTCACACAGTTCCTTACACCTGATCAAAACTAGTCCATGAAACTGGGACTAAATTTTATGCCTGTCTGACTAGTTACTGGTTACCATCTCTAGGCCATTGAATCCAGACTGTCACTCCCTTTTCGTAAGTGTCTCATTTAAAGCTATTTTCCTTTATTTTACTTCAGACCATTCCAGTGTTTAATTCTACCCAGATTCCTCTCTACACCAAAGTTTCTACATACACATCAGATATATCTGACAGAATGAGAAAGGAAGGTACATAATGTATTAGGACTCCCAGAGATAGCTTTTTTCTCCTCACAAAAGAGTCAGAGTCAGAAATGTCCTCCATGCATGAGATCTGGTATGTAGAGACTAGTTTCTACATTGATTATAGTCTGATTATTCTCCTTACCTCTACAGCTCCTGTGGCTGCACTGTCACTACACTGCAAAGCAAGTGTTGGTGACAACACATCTTTGTCTTCCTTGTCATTTTTTTTTTTTTTTTCTGATCCCAAAAGTCTCTGGTTGGAACTATCCTGGCTCACAGACTGCCATACAAGAGCTATTACTAGCACAGGGAAGGCAAATGTGGTAATTCCCCTCTGACTGACTTTGATAGCTTAACTTACTTGTGACATTGAAGCCCTGGGAACAGTATTAGTATGACAGCACACCCAGGATGAATTTCCCATAATCTGACCACTAGAACAGAGGTTCTGACTATCGAAGTCTTCCCTCCAGGCAGTCAGGTCTCCTGAGCACCAACCTGCTGGCTCTGGATGGTGCAACTCTGCTTGACTACTCTTGCTTTATCTGTTCTGATACTAATATACACATTGTGTGCTTTCAGGAAAATATATATAAATATATATACATATATATATACCCATATATAAAACTGTATATTGTATATAAATAACTCTACTGTTATAATGGTCTGGTATGGACAAGATAGTATTACTGATGTGATCATTCCTTATTCTTAGCTATCAGTTGCTTTTAAACAATAAAATATGAAAATCTATATTCATTTGGAATAAAAGCATTGAAAGTTCTTGCTGGAAGGCTACATATATACATTACATGAAAAAGGGTACTAAGAGAATATAGGGTTTTACAGTCCTTTTAGTTCCCTAAAAAATTAATTTGTCTGGAGAAAAATTGGAGAAATGTCAAAGAAAGAGGATGATTGTATCTAAACCCACCACAGTAAAATATTTTAGAAACTCAGTTCAGTCTCATGAAACCTTAAAATAAAATTTCTTCTAAATCAAACTTCCACAATTTATATCTCAATACAGAAGAAAAAAGATTTTCCAAAGGCAAATAATTTAAATTAATCTGATAAGATTTTTTTTCCTTCCTGCATGAAGGAAAAGAGTGCCAATGTACTCTATTAAGGGATATAGAAATGGCATATAAATTTATTTTAAAATGTCCGAGAAAATAACATCTGGAGGAGGTAATGGCTGAAGAGAAACTTGAATGTATTACTTTATTACTTCTAAGTCAATATATGCACATAAAACTTTAGTTCAATATATTCTATAATAGACTAACCAGGCTATACACACACGTACTCCTATAAAAATCTACATAGTTAGCCACTTAAGCCATAAAACACATTTTAAAATTATATACAAGTCTCTAAAGAATTTGACAGTTACCTGCAGACTGTATTATGTCAGCACAGAGCTTGAGGTCAGTTGGAAATCTCTAGTACCTGCTTAGCTGGAAAAATCAATCTCTGAGTTTCCTGACACTTTTAGCAATTGACAGGAAATAAATAAAAAAAATAAAAAAATAAAATAGCATACTATCTGCATGACTGAAAATGCAATATATGTGAAGATAACACCCTGCTCTTGAAGGAATTCCTATAACTTCTGCCACTTTCAGCACTTCTTGGTGCTGAAACTTAGTACTAGCTCTAGTACTAAGTAATACCTAAGCACTATTTTAGCATCCATATTGGAAATTATTTTGAAGATATCAGATCTGGATGTAAAAATTTATCCGGATCTTTGCAATTCTATAGCAGCATTCCTTGATTGCTGGCTTAGTTTTCAACTTAGAACTCAACTTTATTTGTAGGTCTTACCATTTTTGCCTCATCTTTTTGATTTGAAATAAACAAACAGCAACTTAAAACCACCTAATAAACATAGAAAACGGTTTAAATTTGGTATAAGCAGCAAACCACTTTAAAAAAAAATAAAATTAATTAAAATGAAAAATTAAAAAAAAAAAAAAGTCTGATCTTTCTGTAATTATAGAAGGCTTTTCAAATATGAAGAGAAACATTTTTCCCTCCCTCTGAAAATACTACAACAGTAGTTTTATATGTAATTCACCAAGAAAATTGTAAATAGGAATATATTCAAAACTTGCTCTGGGTCATTGGCTGGACCTCTGGCCTTATCCAAAGCTCTACGTAAGTAGCTGTGAGCCTCCCTTTGCACCAAAAAAACATAGGTTTGTGTTGGTTGCAAAGAAGAGCCCTAACCACAAGAACACTCTTAAGTTCTATATCTTACCCATAGACAACTCAGTAACTGGGGGAAGAAAGTAACATGAAGACGATGAAGTTGAAGGGTTTCATGTGAAAGCTGAAATTCAGAGAAAAGGAGCTTAGAATGCAGCAGATATCAAAGCTGAGATCTGGGCACATCTCACTTACTGTATGTTACTTAAATTGATGGTGATTTTCTAAATATAGAAAGGATGCTAGTGGATAGGACATAAGTATGGTAGCTTGTGTCTGTGAAGAAGGCAAACTGGTGGTTCATCTCTAGCAGAAGAATGAAGGAAATTATAGTATGTATAGTTTCCTAGATTCCCTTCAGTTCTTAGTACAGTGCTATCCTAGAGAAAAGGTTTGCCAATCTGTAGAGACTTCTCTTAACATTGAAACTACTTTTAGCCTCTGTTTGCATCACTTATCTCTGGGATGGCCTTAACAAAAAATGTAATGAGATGGATGAGAATGACAGGTCAATTGAAAGCTCCAGTGCTTTGAAGTGATTGCCCTATAGCAGCAGCAGAAGGTAATGCTTGTCAAGAAGGTTTTTATACATGCATTATATGTGTATATATTTATATATGTATATATTGCTCTTTCTTTTTCAAATTCTTATTACAAAATTGAGCAAGGGAAAGAAAGAAAGTGAAATGTCTCATGTAATTTCATTCAGCAGTCTTTAGTGAGTGACTCTTTTCACCATAGATTACCTTTTGCTCCTGACTAGCCAGACATTACTGGACAGAGCTGCTTTCACATTTATACGAACTGTAAGGCATTTTATGCCAAGTACCTCTGGACCTATGTCCAGATTTCACTAGTGGATCTTCAGTAACTTCTGCTTTTTGCAGCTGTTTTCCTGCCTTTGAATACACCCTCTGTTACCCAGCTGCTTAACTCTGCTGTTGATCACAAAGGACATTTGAATCAGTCTCTGGTGTACAGCAAGTCATTTATGTTCAGAAGCACATTTTGTATATTCATCCTTATTTCCTCATTCTTATTTCTTCCTCAGGCCGAATGCATTGTTATCATGATCCCAGAACAACATAACAGAGTGAGAAATGTGGACATATTATGGAGATCAGTAGCCTGTGTTTGGGAGAAAACAGGGCTATTCTGCAAATAAAAATATATACAAAGGGCAGCTAACACTTTCCAGTCATGGGTGGCCTTCATTTTGCCTGCAATTTCTAATGGTGTTAACAGCAGATATGAATAATCAGCACTTAATACTAATTTGTAGTGTGGTAGTAGCTTGTGTTCCATACAAGGGATTAGCTGTTGTATGCACATTATTATGTTGCATACAGAGGTAGCTGTCTCTGCTTGAGATGTGGTAGAAAGCCCTATGAACTCCTTTGAAGATGGATAATTGATACAAGGATATGTGGGTGAATTGTCAAATTTTCCAGTACATCACATTAATCACATCTTGTTGAGAAGCAAGACACTTATAAAAAGATGTGTCTATACTGCAGGCTGTATCTCAGCAGACTAACTCTGAGACCAACTTAATTTTTTAAACTTATTTTGCATTTCTCTGCACTGTGGAAGTACAGTTCAGGTATACCTGAAAAAGCTGGTAGCTACTGCTGTTAAACTTCCACACTTTAGAGATGATTATTTCACTTAGCCATCCACAGAAACTAGGGTAAAGCTTCTTCTCTCATCAAAGAACATCTGGAACTGAGTTTGTATTTAGCCGAAAGAATACATGAAGAATATTACCATGGACGTATAATAAACCTTACATGGACTTCTGAGACAAAAGATAGCCCAGTTTACTATTCTGATTGCCTTTGTCCTGATAGTTTCTTTATATTCTAACACTTTGTTATTGTTCAGGGAACTGGTTTTCTTTCTTCTTTCCTTCTGTATCTGCCTCTAATTGCCTCTGAGTACCTTCAATCTTTCAAAAAAACTTCCCTTCACTGTCAGGTGAGACAAATTATTTCTAATGTGGTAAATTCTGGAAATTTTATAAAGGTGTGACTAATAACACTATAAGATAGAGTGTAAATTTACCAGATGCTCTCATGTTTCAGCAAATCCTAGTCCTTAGCCTGAAAGAAGCAGATTTATGTCAAGAGGTTGCTTTACAATGTGGACAAGAATCTGCCAACACACCCAGAAGTAATTCACTTCTAATTTAAGGCATCTCTAAACCAGCTCCTATTGCAGGGGTGGCTGCCTTAGTTTCAAATTCCCACTGACTTCATCCTTCACCAGAATGCAGCCAACAGGCACTTTACACGTCAGTTTCTGGTCTCTGCCTTGAAATCTTGTAGGTCTCACAACTTCTGGGACCATCAGGGTCCTCTTTGAGGAGCACCAGGGTGTCTTGCTACTTCAGGGAAAGGATAGCAGAAGGCCATGACTTCTAGCAGCCTCCAGCTGCTTCTTACAATCAGCTGTTCATCATCAAGGCATGCTTGAAGAATCTGTTGCAGCTGAATCTAGGTTGGTGGGTGGGTTAGAAAACTGATCCTGCTGCATCTCTGAAGTGGTTATATACTTGTGCATAGAGCTTGGGGGGAAACAAACAGGAGTAGTTGGAAGTCTATATGCAGTTGTAGAGCTGCTACTCTTAACAGTATCATGGAAGCTTGGTGGGGTAGCTCAAGTGACTGCTGTAATTCCACTTGGAGGTATAGACCCTTTAGAAAGAACAGGCTTCTACAGAGAGACAGAATTCAGCTTTAGGATGACAGAAATATCTGGAGCTCTACCTTACAGACAATGAAGTAGCTTATTGGTGAGGATTAGAGAACAGACAAATATTGTGATGGGTATCTGCTGCAGACCACTTGACCTAAAAGAAAGAAATGAGTCTTCAGACAACTGAAAGAAACCTCACACTGTTAGGATCTGGTCCTCACAGGAGACTTGAATGGCCCCAACATCTGCTGGAAGGACAATACAGCAGGGCACAGGCAATCGAGACAGTTTCTGAAGTGCAGAGGTAACCTCCTGATACAGATGACCAAGCAGCTCACTTAGAACAGGTGCTCTGATGGACTTTTTCTATACAAACGAAGAAGGTGTGAGTCTTCCAGACATGTGAAAGCTGAGAGCAGCCTTGGCTGCCTTGACCACAAGACTGTGTAATTCAGGGTCTTGAGAAGAGGGACTAAAACAAATAGCAGGATCACAACTCTAGATTTGAGGAAGACACACACTGGCCTGTTCAGGTATTAGCTTGAAAGAATCCTATCAGAGAACATCTTGGAAAGAAGAGGAGTCAGGGAAGATGATTGCTCTTCTCTTCAAAGAATCTTCTACTCCAAGTTCAAAAATTGTCCATCTCAATATATATGAAGGCATGCAAATGTGGCAGGATTACTACTTGGACAAATAAGTAGATTCTGACAAAACTCAGACATAAAAAGGAAGCAGATGAGGAGGAAGTAGGGATAGGTGACTCAGAAGGAATACAGAGATGCTGATTGAGTGTGCAGATACAGGGGTAGGAAAGGCAAAGCCCATTTGAAGTTTAATCTGGCAATGGTTGTGAAAGACTTCTCCAGGTATACCAACAGTGAAAGGAATACTAGTGAAAATGTGAGTCTTCTGCTGAATGCGTTGGGACAAACGGTGAAAAAGCACATGGGAAAAGAATCAGAGGTATTGCCTTCTTCATCATAGTTTTTAATGGTAGAACTAGGAAATCCAAGGCACGTGTAGCTAGAAGGAAACCTGGAGTGAGGAAGACTCTTCCCTGATGGAGGAGGACCACATTAGGGATCACTCAAACATGGGATGCATCCATGAATTCTGAGGGAGCCGACCAGTGTTATTAGTGACCGACCACACTCTATTATCTCTGAAAGGTTGAGTTGATCAGGAGAAGCTCCTGACAGCTAAAAGAAAAATAAATAAATAAATAAATAAATAAAAAGTCACCCTTATCTTCAAGAAGGCCAAGAAAGTTTATCCAGGGAAATAGAGACTGGTCAGCCTCACCTCAGTCCCTCTGAAGGTGATGAAGCAAATCTTCCTGTAAATGAATTTAAAACATTAATCACATAAAGTTGATTGAGAATAATCAGTGTGGATTTAGAAGTCAACATGACTTACTGACCCTGTAGCCTTCCATAATGACAAGGTTTACTCACTCTTGACTTCAGTAATGCTTTAGACACTGTCTCCCTTAACATCCCCATAGACAAGCTGATGAAGTTTGAGCTAGGTAAGTGGATGGTGAAGTGGTATGAAAACTGGAAGAACTGTTGGGCTCAGAGTGTTATAATTAGCAAGATGAAGTTCAGCTGGAATCCAGTAACTAGCTATGTATTCAAAGGGTTGATAATGGGCCAAATACTGTTCAGCATTTTCATTATTGATCTAGATGATGAGACAGTGCACACTCAGCAAAGTCTGAGGTTCCTGCAAACCTAGGAGGAGCACACGCTGATGAACTAGATGTCTGTGCTGTCATTCAGAGAGACCTCATCAGGCTGAAGAAATAGGCTAACAGTAACCCTGTGAAATGAAGCCAAAGTAAATGCAAAGTCCTGCATCAGGGGAGGAATAAGTCCAGGCACCAGTACCAGCTGGAAAGTGAATTTGCAGAGGAAAACCTTGGTGTCTAGGTGGACAATAAGCTGACTGTGAGCCAGAAATGCACCCTTGGTGCAAAGGAAAATGGTATCCTGGGCTGTATTAAAAGTAGTGTAGCCAGCAGCCTGAGGGAGGTGATCCTTCCCTTCTTCTCATCACTGGAGAAACACCTTTGGAATACTAGGTCTACACTTTGGAGTACCACACTCTACCTACATTTTGGAGTACTGGGTTCCCCAGTGCAAGAGAGACGTGGTCATGCTGGAATAAGTCTACCAAAGGTCTCCAGAATAATTAAAAGATGAGAGCATTTGTAATATTAAGAGAGACTGAGAAAGCGAAGTTTGCAGAAAGCTGGGGTTTCTCAGCCTGGAGACGAGAAAGCTCAGTGGAATCAATGTCTATAAATAGATGGTGGGTATCTGTGCAGGGAAATGTAGAAAAAAACAGTGCCAGATTCTGTGCCCTTTGATAGGACAACAGACAATAAGCACAAATTTAAAAACAGGAAATTCCATTTAAACATTAAAAAATGTATGTTCTAGAGCATGAATGAACACCAGAACAAGTTACCCAGAGACACCGAGGAGTCTCCACACTTGGAAACATTCAAAACCCCACTGAACATGATCATGGGCAAGCTGCTTTAGCTCTTTTGTGTCATTGGACTAGGCGATGTCCAGAGTTGCTGTCAACACTCAGTAGTACTGTGATAATATGACTTGTAAACACCCAAGATTTCTAATGTTTTCAGAAAGAGTGTTACAGAAGATGAGGGAACTTATTTTAAACTTTAAATGAATTATAACTTGTGGATAGTATCTCATGTTGACTTGAAAACTAGTATATCATTATAATTTAGTGAATATGGAATGTTCACATCATTTACTTCCTTGAGAAAGATACTGATGGCAATCATGATGAAAATACTGTCAGCTGCTTCTTCGAACTGATACATCTATTTTCATTGTGATGCCCAGAGAAGCTGTGGATATCCCATCCCTGGAAGAGTTCAAGATCAGGTTGGATGGGGCTTTGGGCAACCTGATCCAGTGGGAGGTGGCCCTGCCCATGGCAGGGGGGTTGGAAATAAATGATCTTTAAGGTCCCTTCCAACCCAAACCATCCTATGATCCTATATACACTTCACAACAGTAGTATTATGCCACTCTTCTTAACTAGGGGTGTTTGTTGACAATAGGAAAAGTCTGATTTTCTTATTCCTTTCCTTTCCATCCTACAAAGTTTTCCACTGATAGCTGGGGGAGAGAAAAATAAATAAATAAATTGGCTGAATACTTGTAAACTACTTTCATTCAAAACTATTCTTATCTGTATCTGGTGTTGAGATGCTTATGGTGATAAAGGCTTTTTGAACCTTCAAGATCATGTAGAGGAGCATACTCTTCAAAGCTGTCATTGGTCACCCAAACCTTGCAGCATAGTTTACAAAACATTTTAGTGATGCATCAGAAAAAAAAAAATAATAATAAAAATGTTAATATCCCAATTTCTGCAGGAATAGACCAGATGCACAGTTAGGTTACAGAGCCATGTATATTCTCTAGATATTTTGAATGTCTTTTTTTTAGTGGAAAAAACTACCTTGACTTTTTCTTAAACTTTCAACATTTTTGTTCAACTATGCTTGAGGTTTTTGTTCACTGAGGACAAAGGGAAGTTTGTAAGACAGGTTTAATGACTGTCTAGTCATTTTCTCTTGTCACCTACACAAGTAATCACGTGTTTTCAGCTTAGTTCCAAAGTTCAGTTCTGGAAACTGAATTTGTTTGATCTGGGCAAGGGAAGGTTAATGGCTGGGGGCAGGGGCTCTACAGCTCTAATTTACTTCCCTGAAAACAGCCAAATTCTATTCATAAGTCTACAATGCAATAATATGAGGTGGAAGTCACAATTTACAATAGCAGATGTTCTGACTATTAACTTTCTTCCTTGTATTCAGTAAGAAGTTTTAACTATTGGCTCAAATTGTCCAGTGACCAGGTGGAAGCTCTCTCCTCAGAAATTTTTAATACACCTGGTAAAGCCCCAAGTTATTTAATCTAAACTTGAAGTTAGCCCTCCTCTGAGCAGGAGGTTGGCCAAAGACCTCTACCTTCCTTTCCCACACAAGGTTTTGGTTTCTGGGATTCCAATATTTATGTAATGGGAAAAAAAAAAAAGATTTTGAGAGGAAGTATGATGAATAGTAATCATAGCCATAGCAGTCAATAGCAGTTAAAATGTTGGTAGAGTGAATGCTTGTTCTTCTGATAAATAAAAATATTGGTACATGTTATGTCTTGTTGATGAATTCTGGATCAAATGACTGTCAGATTCAGGTTCCAGAGGAATTTTTGCCCTTTGATTATATCAATGAGGACTTTGGGATGATCTCAGAGTTTCATCTAACTACATTCTAATAAAGACATCTTTTTTTTTTCTTTTTTTTCTTTTTTTTCCCTGTGACAAATTTGTACCTTTTCCTCTTTTACTATTGATCTTGAGTTTGACAACATGGTTATATTATACAAACCTCATCTCAGCAATTCTACACTTTTATGACTGTTATAATGAAAATTATCTCTCATAACATCTTGTTCATGTCAGAGCATTGCTTTCTGACTAAGTAATCCTGTGGTGTCTAGCCACTGAGGGTAGACCCATGGTCCCTTTTGAAGTTTTCCATAGCCTTTGTTTCTATAATTTTTAATTTTTCTTGCTTTGAGAGACAAAAAAACAAATTCTTCACAGCTGTGTAGAATCAGATTTGAGTACATGTTACTGACTAAAATTCATTTATTTTTATATTAATTATATAAAAAACTTTTATAAAAAAAAAGAACTTTACTTGTTCTATTTGGAAGTAAGAATTCTCTTACAGCATGCCAGCGTCTTGGCAGATACTGAGCTAATGAGGTGAAGTGCTTCTAAACAGTGTCAGGATGAAGAAAGTCAGTCTAAGCTTTCAAACTCTCCCTCACCTCTAAATAGAAAACAAAAGTGCTTTGTAAATGTCTGAAAGTGGGGGCTAGACGGATTTTTCAGTGAAGGAAAACCAGTGGAAATGTCTGGAGGACAGCTCTCCTAGCAGCACAGTGCCAATGAAGTAGTCTGAGACTATACTTACAGAGCAGAATAAACAATGCTTTGCCATAGCCTGCTAGTCATACAATCCATAGCTGTTGCAATAGTTTCGGGTTTCTTTCAAGTTAGCAGCTAAAAGACTCTTAGAATCATTCCAGCCTGTAGAAAGGGAAACAAATTGGATGTGTGTTGTACCAGTGCGAAGAGCTGTGCTGAGCCTTCCTTCCCAGTATATAAGTGGTCTGCATAAATACAGAGTGAATGCATCATTATATGTATTCTTCTAAAATTTTGTTTGTTTTTTTTGTTTGTTTGTTTTAATCTATACAGAGGAGATAATGACAAATACACACAGGAGAAAAGATTGATTTTAGTCATTTTTATAACTATCATAATTCATGTTTCTTTGATACAATCCCCAGCCAAAGCCTTTTGGATGAAAATAACCTTTTCTATGCTCCCTGAGCTGACTAAATAGTTAGAAAGGTGAATGTGTTCAAAAAACTTTGTCCCATATGTGTATATATGAAAAGGTAAACTGGCTAACTAACCTGTTAGAGGAGATTTGATCAAGGGAGTTTCTGGTTCTGCTATCATTACTGAAATAAAGTCTTAATATACCTTGCATATATATAAGTATATTTACATAAAAAAGGACACAGAATCAGAAGTGTGAACCTCAGTAGTAGGAAGAAATTTATAAGCAAAATAAAGTAAATAAACTGTTTTTTTGTTTTGTTTTGTTTTGTCTTGTTTTCTGAAAGATTTTTGTTTACTTGACATTTGGTATGGTGACAAACATTTCCTTAATTCTCTGTAACATCACAAAGAAAATGATATCTGGGCATATGCAAAGGTGACTACTAAAACTAGACTGAGTATCTGAACCTAAATTAATGTCACTGTAAATGTACTTAGGACTGCAGAATTTCAGCACTAAATGGATATAACTCATACTGCCAGTGGATTCTTACGATTTCAACCTGTGTGACTTGTTCAGACACTTCAGAACAACTCTAAAATGATTTTATACTATTTTGGACAAAAGAGGTGTTCATTATGTTTGATATGTTTCAGGAAGAACATGGAGGTGCTTGAGCGAGTCCAGAGAAGGGCTACGAAGCTTGTGAAGGGTCTGAAGAACAAGTCTTATGAGGAGCGGCTGAGGGAGCTGGGACTATTTAGCCTGGAGAAGAGGAGGCTCAGGGGCGACCTTATCGCACTCTACAGGTACCTTAAAGGAGGCTGTAGCGAGGTGGCGGTTGGGCTATTCTCCCACGTGCCTGGTGACAGGACGAGGGGGAATGGGTTAAAATTGCACCAGGGGAGGTTTAGGTTGGATATTAGGAAAAACTTCTTTACTGAAAGGGTTGTTATTCACTGGAATAGGCTGCCCAGGGAAGTGGTTGAGTCACCATCCCTGGAGGTCTTTAAAAGATGTTTAGATGTAGAGCTTAGGGATATGGTTTAGTGGAGGTCTTGTTAGCATTAGGTCAGAGGTTGGACTCGGTGATCTTGGAGGTCTCTTCCAACCTAGACTATTCTGTGATTCTGTGATTCTGTGAATTTTCAAGTCAAAGATGCAATTCTCCTGGACGAAACTAGATTATATATGTCTCTGTGATAAATACTGAAGCTGGAACTGATTACCCAAGGACACCTTTGCAATCACTGAAAAGAAATAAAAATAATAGACTGATTCATCTCATCCAAAAGTGGGGAGTCACAGGTCAGTCAACCAGTTGCCCAGAGGTACTGATTTCTCTTCACTGCCCATGAAGGGAATGTAATGTGGCTATCTATGCTGCTGAAAATGCAAGTCAGTAAGAATCACACCTGAATGCAAATAGCTTTGGTACATTGGACCTTTGAGTTTAACTCAAAAATCTAATGTAAGACTTCCAAACATACTGGCAATTTTGGTTTTAGATATGTCTGCTCAAGCCTCCCACTCCTGTCATTGACTCTCTCCAACTCCTCCCTTTTGAGGAGGGGGATTGAGAGAGTGGCCGTGGTGGAACTCGTCTGCCCACCCAAGTAAAACCACCATAGTTCCTTCCACATACCAAGTCTAGGACACATCCTTTCCAAATTATTTTCATCTAAAGCTCTTCTTCAGGCTTTCATCATCTTGCACTATTATTATAAAATAATATATTATTATTATATAAAAATATAAAATAGTATATATAGAGAGGAATATAAAAATAAAAACTTTTTTTTTACAAATATAGCCATATATATCAAATCCAATATGAAAGCGATTGCAACGTTCAATCCGTTTCTCCTTACCTGTGATCTTCCTTGATATATGTGCTACCAGCTGCAGCTTGACTTAATTTTAATGAGTCTCCTTTAATGAGTCTCTGATTCAATACTGAAACACTACGTTCATCTCCAGCCTCACTACATTTTCACCACCCATTTTTTAAATTTTCTGAATTTAGATTAATGGTCTGTGAGTCAGGCTTCAGTAGTCTATTAATAAAAACAATTCAAATTTGAAAAAATTATAATATAATTGTGATGCTTGATTTGAATAATATTTTTGCCTGTGAGCTACCAGATAAGATTTTGATCCCTTCCATGCATGAGAGAAATGCAGTCAGATTGTGTATCATTACTTCTGTGCCATGGTCAGTGAAATTATTATTAACATCAATGACTTAATAGTGTACCAGGTGATAAGACAACACAGCTAGAACTGGTTGCTCAGATGTATTTCTGATTTATTTCTGTGAATCAGTGCACTAGAAGAAATATTCTGTTGTCACTGCCATCTTAAATGTTCTTCCAATGTGTCTAATAAATTTGATGTCTGTGACTCTGGTACTTAGATGCTACTGCAATTTAGGCACCTAATAAGTCAATAGAAGTTGAAATATGCACTGATTATCAGTGGCAGTACTTGGCTGGAACTGTATTGAGTCTATGAAACTTCATTAGTTTACACTCACTAAGGATTTAGCAGGCAGTCTGAAAAAAAAAAAAAAAAGATTTTCATGCTGGCTCCTTTACAAGTGTGACTCATGGATGTGACAGTCACTAGGACCTTGTTATAGTCAGAACCAGACTGGAACGTAAGAACTGTAATTCATAAAATTGTCTGAATATATATGAAATCTTATTGAACCGATTATAGAAAAACAGTTTAAACTTGTGACATCTCCTGAGCTTCTTTTATCTGGTGTGTCAGATTTAAAGGGAAAGTTCAGGGTGAGAAGAAGCTAAAGAGCAGATTATTTATTTATTTATTTTATTTTTTATTGGGTGTAGATGATGATTTAAAGTGTACTTTGTTCATAAATCTTATTAAAATCTGTATGGTTTCATGCACTCAAACTAAAATTCATATGGTTTAAGAACTGTGGTACCCATGAGGGGTCATAAAATATGTTCAATTTTTTTTTCACGTAAAGGGAGTAAATCTCCAAGCTGGATTTTTTCCTTTTTTTTTTTTTTTTTCTCATTCCATTTATTATTTTTTTTAAGTTCTGTATGCTTTAACTTTTATGCTAATTTATAGCAAATTGATACATAAAGAAACACTGAATTCAGCACATGATAATAATTGGTGCAATCTAATAATTGGTGCAATCTAGCATGCAGTGAGATGTTCTAACTGAGGAAAACTGTAGAATATGGAAATAATTCTTTAGATAACATAGGATAACATAGTAGTCTATGTATTGTTTGCTATTGATTAGGTATCTCTTTGTGGTTTTGTTATACTCCTTCATTTTTCACATTTTCTTCTTGTAAAGATGGAATTTTCTTTATGGGGTCGCTTTCCAGCAATGATGTTCTTTGAGGGAAAAAAAGTATTCAGGAAAACACACTTTGTATTCCTAAGTATCCCGTAGAAATCATCATGGTTGTACTTACCTCAGGCTAAGCAGTTGAGCAATGTCTGTAGCAGTCCAAAAAACTATTACAGAACAAATCTACCTAGACAAACTTTCTTAAGTACAGGCCTGCTTCCATTTCTATCAGTTATAGATATAACCGATAGTTATAACAAGTTATAGTTATAACAAGTTATAGGGGGAAATATTCCCATCTATTTATGGCAATATTCAAAACTGTTGTGTTCTTTCTTACCATCAGCCAGAGCTGCTAATTCACTGCCAAGAAAAGCATTATCTATATGTTACTTTCCTTCTGGACACAGAAAACACAAACCATCATAAAAACAAGACTTCAGATATCTCTAAAGAAACTGAAAAAAATCTGGAAAATAAATCCCTTAATATGTCAATAATGCAAACTCTTCCCTGATTTTCAAATGAAAACTGAAAATTATTTCTCTTTCAAAAGGGTTGCAGAGGTAGAGAAATTTGAGTTTGACTTTCTAACACAGAAGAAAATAACGTTGCCAAAGCAGTCTGTCCACAGAAATAGTAGGTGAGTGAGATACTAAATGGCATTTTTTCACACTTAGTTGTGGCTGTATCTTACCTGTTCACTTGTATACAGCCAGGAAGTAAGATGAGCAGTTACAGGAGCAGCAGAATTTATTAAGCCTGGTTTCCTATGACCTTCGTGCAGTTCTCTCTCATGTGGTTTATGTAAGTTTCTAACAGCTTTTTTATCTCTGGGCAGATTTCTATTCATCAATGGAGGTAATTATCTTGGTATTCCTCCACTAAACAGCTACTGATATTTTAATAGCATTTTGTTATCCCTCTGTCAGCTATGAGCAAAACAGGCCAATAAGCTACAAAGCTGTTTGGTAGAAAAGGGAATCTAGAAGGTAGACAAAGAAAGAATTGCTATTAAAATATTTTTTAGGGCAAATACACAGACAACCTAACTCTTCCTTGCACCAAGGTTTGTTCACAACAGGTGCGTATACTCCTAAAACACTATTTTAAAACAGTGCTTGTCTACGCAGATCTTGAATTTCATTAATGAAATGATTTTTAACATGGATTTCCTACCAATATAAAGCAGAGTTTTTGATATTTAATTGCCATCATTTTAAAGAAACTTTACATTGGTAAACATTCATATCTCTACACAAAAATAAATAGCTAGAACAAAACTGTCATATAGTAGACTTAATTCATGCCTGTACATTGGCAGTGGAATTATAAAATAAATGTGCATACAACCAGATGAACATAAGGAAACATGGAAACATATCAATAGAAGTGACCATTTTTTTTTTTGTGACCCCAGGTATTCTAGAGACAATACAAGGACCTTGATATTATTTATTCAATATTCTTTATCCCAATAGCCACTCACTTCTAAGAGAGTTACATTTATTTCATCAAGGTACAGGAAATGATCTTAATACACTCTAAAATAAAGGTTGATTACCTTCTTCTCTGAAAGAGAGAATCTAACCCATAGCTAATTGATACTAAGAGGAGCTATAGGAGTTTGTGGGATAACATTTCATGTTTGTATTTGGAAAGTTGTGATTCCCTCATCACAATAATCTTTCTTGGCTTAGTGTTGACATGTAGCATCATCTTGATTGTCACCAAAGCTGTTACACAGTTCTCAAGGCTGAGCAAAAGGGAGAAATAATATTTTAAACCACACACTGTAATCAGTTCTATTAGAAGGTTAATAGCCTCTTCATTTCTTTTTGCAAAATAAATACTAAATTTCTTTAATTTCTAGTGTGCTCATTCAATCACATTCTAGCTAAAACACAGAGAAATTAGTTGCATGTGATTGGTGTTACCTCTAGGGGACTAATTGCTCTAAACAGATAAAGAAGATCTCCTCAGTCTGACATGCTGTTGCTGTTCGGCATCAAAAGTCAAGAGTAGTCAGCTGGGATTGCCTTTTGCAAGAGATCTTCAACTTTCAGCCTCTAGGCCCTGTGGATGTTAGAAGAATGACAGGAGACAGACACTGCCTAAGGAGAAACCCAAATGTTTTTCCATAGTGCAGGATCTACCATGCTGATCCCCCATGTCTTTCACCATCCAGCTTCTTTAGGGCTTCCTATTTATCATCCGACCTTGTTGACTTCAGTGTGATTTAAGTGCATGGTCAGACTTAAAAATATGATTTTATTTTCATTTTTTTCATCTAGACAGAAGGTAAGGGGCATGTCACAGTCTGTGAATACTTGTGACTCAAAGAAAGCAGGTAAAATATTTCATATCTCCTTTCTTCTCACCTTCTTTACCACCCCTCACCTTTCCCTGAGCATTTTATTAGCAAACCAATATACACTATAAACACTGTGCTATATAGTAAAGTATCTGCGGAGAGTTGTGAGGTGAAAGAGAGAACCGGAAGAATAGCTTGTCTTGCTTCATGAAATATTTTATTTAAAAGTAAATAAAATAATAATAATAATACACCTTTTTCACTTTTTAATGCATTAAAATTAAATGTTCTCACAAAATTCTTCTTTGGCTTAACTTAATGGCTACAGTCCTCATTTTTTCTTTATTCATATTAATGCTCCATGGATAGCTAAATTACTTTAATAGAACTGTATGAGAAGCAAGAAGACAGTTGTCTATGCACAGTTAACTAGCAAAGTTCCCATAAAGGAAAAGGAAAAAGCTTTGTTTCTCTACTTTACTTTTTCTCCTTTTTTTTTTTTTTATCTTAATCTTTGAGTGTCAAACTTCACAGTAATTTTTAATAAATGTCTGGTTTTGAAAACAACCTAAATAAACATGATAGTTTATTTCTCTCTATACTTTACTTGTGTACTATTGATCACAAAAAGTGTAATAAAGATTTAAGCCTGCTGTTAAAAAAATCTTCACTTAATAACTCAGCTACGTGATGCAGATCATTACTTGTAATTGTGATTTATTTTGTTATGTGTTATCTTTGTTTTTTGATATATAATGTCTCAGTTCTTCTAAATTGGGCTCAACGGACTTTGATAAATTTAATTAATATTTTACCTTAATGTATAAGGTCTTTCAATTCTTTTCCAAATAAGCAACAAATCTTTGGTTTACCAATAATGTGTAACAGGAGAAATCTTAGATTTATCTCCCTACCAAAATTCTGAAGCTTTGTCATATACACATATCTCAATAAGATCAAGAGCTCTAATAAGTAATGCTAAATAAAGGGTACTGAAAGAGTTTTGAAACTTCTGTATTCCAAGTTGAAATCAATCTCTTATTAAGAGAAAGATTTTATTTTATTCTTTCTCTCAATAAGAGAGAAAGTTTTATTTCAGTCTTTCTGGAGAGAATTATTCCTATTGTGAATTATTTGCCTCTTATTTGAAGCATCTGTTTTGTTTCTCACTAGAAATAGGTTAATAGAAGGGAGCACTGCTTTGCTATAATGTGTTGTTACCTATCTCTCAGTTAGCAGAAGACCTTACCTTTGTTATTCATGGACAGAAGGCTTTTTGTTGGCTGATTTGTTTGTTTTTAAGTGTTCTTTGGTGCACTTCAGAACCTGGAAAATAATAATAATAATAATAATAATAATAATAATAATAATAATAATAATAATAATAATAATAATAATAAGCTTTCTTTTTGGGAAACGTGGCATTTCTCTGACATCTCTCTGTCTCAAAACAAAGACTTTTTTTCAGCAATATAATACTTAGTATTCCATCCAATTGCTAGTTCAGCCTTTATCTTTTCTCATACCACAGAAATTCTCAGGGATAAGAATGGGCTAAATTTCCTGAAATTCTTAACAAAATAGAAGCTTCTATTATTCTCCTAAAATCACAATGCATAAAACACTGAAAATATTTCAAGGTGAATTTCTATGACTCCTGTTATGCAAAAGTTTGGATCAGATGAGTATTCCTTTGCTTCTGAGCTTAAATTATATACTTTTAGGGCAAATTTTCATTTTTCATTAAAACTCTTTCACAGACATAAACACAACTATACTCACATGTTGAAAAAGTTAAATAGTTCTAATGGTCAACTACACTAGAGAAAAATAAACAGTCCAGAGTGCAATGTCTTCTACATCTGTGTAAAAATGGCTGCTCATTATGTGTTCTTGTGTAGACATAAACATTAAAGGTAGAGCTGATTGATGGTGTATATAAAATGCTAAAAAATTAATGGTATGTTCATGCATAGTGATAAAGCACAGTAAAAAGCTAGAAACCATGCTTCTCCATCTACAGAGTGAGGAGCTGAAGAACTAGGTTGCAAATGACAATGGGAGTACAGTGTTACACCCACACTAGTAAACTGTCCCATCATGAAGGTCGTCATCTTAGCTATAGTGCCATAAAGACGGTGTTGGTATTTTTCCTGTTCAAAGGAAGTCCTCGTTGGCAGAAAATCAAGTGTCTGTTGTATAGACCAGCCATGCTCCAAGAGTACAGATGTCCCTCTACTTCTGCAGATGTGCACCAAGACTGGACTGCAAGCCAGCACTAGTTTCCAATGTAACACTGACATGACTTTGTATGTGACTCCAAGCTACATGGTGCAGTCAACACTCTGGAGGGAAGGGATGCCAGCCAGAGGAACCTTTACAGACTTAAAAGGTGGGCCATGTGAACTGTATGAAGTTCAACAAGGCCAAGTGCAAGGTTCTGCACTTGGGTTGGGGCAATTTCGAGCACAAAAGAGATCTACAAGAAAGCTGGAGAGGGACTCTATCAGGGAGTGTAGTGATAGGACAAGCTTTAAGCTAAAAGAAAGTACATTTAGATTAGATATAAGGAAAAAAATACTTATTCAGAGGGTACTGAGGCACTGGAATAGTTTGCCCAGAGAAGCCTTGTCCCTGGAAGCGTTCAAGGCCAGGTTGGATGAGACTTTGAGCAACCTGATCTAGTGGGAGGTGCTTTTCCCTATGTCATGGGGTTTGAACAAGACGACCTTTGACAGCTCTTCCAACCCAAAACATTCTATGAAAGAAAACTCTCATTGTTTACCTGTAGTTTACAAACTCTAGTACAAACGTCAGTGTTCCACTTATGAGAAATGTATAGAAGAATATCATCATACTTGTCCAAAACCTAAATCATTAAGTCCTGCTTTTAAGAAATATCTTTTAATTAAGTTGTCCTGGCTTAGAGGTGACATTACAGCAATGGTTATAATTACTTAGGAGGGTAAAGACAAGCATTTACAGTGGATTTTCTGTATGAAATGTTTTGTTGTTGTTGTTGATATTTTATTTGAATAACATTTATGAACAATGTAAATCTTAAATATCATCCACCCATACACAAATATGCCATATCCAAACTAGTTGTCACACAAAATATACCATTTCTTCACCCTTAACTTTCCCTTTTAATTTTACAGATATGATTAAACAAGTTTATGAGATTTGACACAAGTTAAACTGCAGAGGCAACTTGTGCAGAAAAAGAGGAAGCTCCTGATAGCTATGCTCACCCCAATGTTATGCATTTTCTACATGCTGTACTGAGAAAACGAGCCTACAGGAGGATTTGCTGTATGCAAAAACATTGAAACATTGAGACGGAGTAACTCCTGGCTATACAAAGTGTATTAATCTTGCCATATGAAGTCAGAGATGATAGTAGCTTGTGATGCGTTAAAAACAAAACAAAACAAAAAAAAAACAACTGACGCTTTAAAAAAACAACTAACTAGAATAAAATCATGTTACCATTGCAATATATGTCAGTAAAAACTTCCCATTCAAGTACTAATGTATTATTAATAAAGTTAAAAGGATTTAATCAAATTATATTTATGCAATTCATTGCACAGCTAATTTTCTGGACTAATGCTAAACAGAATATATATGTATATATATTGCCCATTTTCAGGAAATTTCAGGCTTCTAAACCTTTGGCTTCAAAGAAAATCTGTGCTCTTTCTTTTTTTCTCTTCCATTTCTCCCCCCTCTCCCTCCCTGTTGAGGATCATAACTGTCTGTTGTCTAGGGCACTAGCTCAAAATGTATAAAACCTACAGTCAGGTCCCTGCAGAGGGAGTGTTGATACACCATTAATCTATCACTTTAGCTGATGAAAATGAACCAGAGAAAGTGACAAAGTGCAAACTCTCTGTATGTAAGACAAATTGTTCAACAAGTGCTCTTGAACAGAGAGAACAAACATTAAAGCTGCCCCAGACAATGTTAAACCGAATACATCAAAGTCGTCAGCTGGAGGTTATTATATATGAGAATAATTACTTATTCATTAGTCTAGAAGAATAACAAGGGAAGTATTCAATAGATAAACCAGAGTGGGATGTGCAAGACATGGGTTCAAATCCCTCCATATGCCAGAGGCCAAATTCAGCTCAGCTGGAGTCCCTTTCTTTCATTTTAACTTTATTTTCTGATAACTTTCTCTTATATATCTAAAAGGTACTTTTAGGAAGTTATTTTTTAAGAAAAAAAAAATGCAAGCAAAATGCTAGAAGCTTTTCTTTATTGTTGGGCTTGTTGTTTTCCCTCCCTTATTTCTACAATGCAAAGGAGAGCTTGTTTCGGTAGCGGACAGAGTTGTTTGTTATGGGTAGATCTTTATTGTATTTTGTAATTTACTTATCTTCTGACATTCTTTATATTGTGGATGTTACTCCATGACTGGAATAGATTTCCTTCAGTTTGCAAACATTTCAAATAACTCATGACTCAAGTACATTGGGAAACTTTGAATACATTTTAAAAAATCTATCAGTCTATTGCTACTAGTTTAATATAGGATTCCAAGCCATCTCATTCAATTTTCTTATCAACTGTGATGCCTTGACCAATTTGAAAAGTGTCCAGTTCTTTAGCAATACACTGGAGACATTTGCAGACCTTTTATATTTGTAGCTCCAATTGAATTTAATTGAAATTGTCTGATGTCTGTGGGAAAATAATAATAATAATAATAATAATTAAATTCCCAATGTGTCTTCATTATTACAATGTTGTGTGCTATTCTGCAAAAGGGTAGTAAAACAATATTGTTATAAAATAGTTGTCACTTTTATCTGAAAAGTGATAGTTTACCTGTAGTGCTTCTAAGTTTTCCAATTGATTCACAATTCATGTCAGTAATTTTTGGATCACATGGAAGATGAGGTAATTAATTAACTTTTAGGTAAACAAAACTACCCTGTATTAATTTGGTGTGTTTTTTAAAGAGAAAAATTTCCATTTACTTCAAATATAATGTTTTTAAGCAGGAAAGATTATTGATGGACCTACATCTGATTGTCTTGCCTGTTTTCTGTTGAGTTATAACACGTTTTGAAGTTTGAGGTCAATAACAATTTCTCTTGAAATTTCTCTTTAAAATTCTCTTTTCTGAATAGCTGATAAGTTATATTAAAAATAAAAATAAAATAAAAAGCTCATTGCAGAACAGCAAACAGTTTCACTGAATACTCAGTTTAAAACAAACAAACAAACAAATAAATAAATAAATAAATAAAGGGGTTTAACTGATCTTCCAGTACTTTTACTTAGAATCCAAGCACAGCTGAAATACAGGTGCACAAGCAAAACCTTCCTCATGGAATCATGAGTAACAAATTAATTTTATTCTTGCACTATTTTTTACAGAAATAACAGATAATCCTTTCATTCTCTACTGCTTTACAGTTACTATCAGATCATAGCTTATTTAATAATTAAAAAATACTGCTGAAGTAGGGTGTTCTGACCTTATTCAAGGCTTGAGTTCTGCACTTACAAGCTCCTCATTATGATTAAAATATGCTCAGTTTCCTGCTTTTTAAGCCCAATCACATTATGCTCTTGATTTAGCAGAATGGTGCAAATCAGATATAATTATGATTATTAATTTTCTCTTGTGATTGAAGCTGGCAATCATCTACAAGAAAACAATAAAATAAATTATGCTTTCAGGATACGATTTGAGCAACCCTGTCATGGACACTTCTCCCAACCACCTTATCCCATGTATTTTTATTTCTTCTTTCTCCTTTTCAGCTGGCATGATATGCTTCTTCCAACCATCTTCTCCAGCCAAGTGGCTCTGTTTTGCTCCCTTCTTCCAGTGTTTTTAATTCTGCTCAGGTTGCCCTGGTTCCTTGTATGGACAGATGTGCCTGTAATGTTCAGCTTCCAATACAATTCCATGCGATCATGGAATTATAGAGTCATAGAATATCCTGAGTTGTAAGGGATCCACAAGGATCATCAAGTCCGACACCTGGCTCCACAGAGGACCACCCAAAAATCAGAATATATGTCTGAGAGTGTTGTCCACATGATTCTTGAACTCTGGCAGACTCAGTGCTATGACCACTTACCTGGGGAACCTGTTGCAGTGCCCATCCACCCTCTCAGTGAATAAGCTTTTCTTACCAGCCTGGATGGCATGAAGCCCAGATGCATCATCATGCCATTCCCTCTGGTCCTATCACTCTTCAGCAGAGAGAAGAGATCAGCATCTGAAGCAAGTTTAAGAAAGTCTCATGAGTGCTGTGCCTTTCTTCAGCAGGTTTTCCGCCCTCTTAGAATTATAGAATCATTAACGTTGGAAAAGCCCCCCAGGATCATCTGGTCCAACCATCCCCCTACCACCAATATTACCCACTAAACCTTGTCCCTAAGCACGATGACCAACCTTTCCTTGAACAACCCCAGGCACGGTGACACCACCACCTCCCTGGGCAACCCATTCCAATGCCTGACTGCTCTTTCTGAGAAGAAATGTCTCCTAATTTCCAATCTAAATCTTCCATGGTATAACTTGAGGCCATTCCCTCTAGTCCTATCACTAGTTACCTGTGAGAAGAGGCTGACACCCAGCTCCCCACAACTTCCTTTCAGGTAGCTGTAGAGAGCAATAAGTTGTACCCTGAGCCTTTTCTTCTCCAGACTAAATAACCCCAGTTTCCTCAGCTACTCCTCATAGGACTTGTGTTCCAACAACTCTTCCAACAATGCCATTCCTTCCTCAGGATGTCCTCTATATCTCTGTATACACTGGAAATTTTCCTTCTATTTTGAGATGTATCCAATAGTGGGGTTAAATTCAAATTTAATCTGGTCATAAATTTGCTTTCTAGTGATCAATTAACAGTCATAAGTTAAGCTCTAATAATTTAATTTATTTCTTGAACACACTGGACTTCATTACACTTGCAGAGATAAATCTGTATTATAGGTTTTTTTGTTTGTTTTTGTTTTTTTCTAGAATTTTTCCTGTGTTTCTTAGCAATCATAAACTTCCTTTTCTTTCTTAGGTTTTCTTAAAAAGTTATAAAGTTATACATTAGCTAATGGCTTGTTAGTTGAGAGTAGTTAAATAGAAGCACAGGGAGCAAAACTTAGTATGTGAAAAGAAGTAAAATAGCATTAAATTACTATGATCAGATTCTTCTGCTAATAAGATTGCACAACAGTTCAACTTTTTTTTTTTTTTTTTAAAAAAAAAGTTATTCTGTATTTCTGGAAAGATGAAGAGTTATGATGTTTCTCTCTACAGGTGTAAGAACCAGGCAAATATTTTTGGCAGATCTCTTATATTCAGGAGCTGGTTTGATTGTGAAATGCTGTAAACCGCAAGTGAGACTCTTTCAGTTGGGTTGGCTGTAACACTCTTCCCAGGGCCCTTGTAAGTAACGTTCTTGTTTGTTTGTTTTTCTGTTTGTTTTTGTTTGTTTGTTTTTCCTGAGAATTTTATACTTGCTTCAACTACAAGAAAATGAGAGCTGTAATCATTTTAAAAATATACAGAAACTGACTGTAAAAATGAGAGGTGATGTGTGGGTGCTGGAAGCACCATGAATGTTCAGATCCCAGTGGGAATGCAGTGCCTGAATGTGAGATAGCATCAGAATTCAGCAGAGAGAATAATGTAACATTACAGAAGTATGGTGTAGACAAACATTTAAAAAAATTTATGGCTTAATAGGGGGAAGCTATTACAGGTATACAATGTCAGCAATAGCACATGACAAACTCATCTGGGGAGAATAAAACACCCTGAATTGGTGCTGTCTGTATATTTATGTTCACAAATATTTAGATCACTATTAAGCTTTTCAAGCACAGATGCTAACACAATCTTATCTTCCCTTTGAATGGGAGCAGGATGCAGCTCTGAGTTTGCAACTGAAGACTGTAAAAGCAAAAAAAGAAAGTACTTTTTAAATAGAAAACACTCTGTAAAATAAAACTCTACTGTTTTATTTATTTGTTCTTTTTAGAAATACTCTTCATTTACATATATATATATATGGACACTAAATAAATTATGGATTTAATTTTAAATTTATCTGAATAAAATCTTGTGGGATTGAGTACTACAGTGTAATGAAAAAAAGTTTGCTAATATTCTGCATATGTGGTTAATGGGAACTTTGTATCCACTCCTAATAGGAAAATGGTATTAAAATATGATTTACATTGTGAATTTTTTTAAACAGTTGATGGTTAAATACTCTAACTTCTGGTTTGTTTGTTTGTTTGTTTTTCTTATTTTATGTTGTCTGCAATAAAACTCAGACAATAAATATAAAAATTCCATTGCAGATTATTTTCTTTGACCTCAGGATTTGGTAAACTCAATATCTAAGGAAAACATTATGTTAATATTCACTGAATGAATGTTAGGAATCACAGAATGTTAGGGATTGGAAGGGACCTTGAAAGATCATCTAGTCCAATCCCCAATATTCACCATTCTACTTTAGTTATTAGAGAATTTGTTGTCATTGTCTATTTAGTGGTATAAAAAAGAGGAATTGATAAAATTATATATCAGCTAATCCTATATTTCTACAGACCCAAATGTGACCTTAGTTACCTTTTTGAAGAGCAGATGGAGTTGCATGCAGAGCAGAGTTTGATTACATCTTTATATAAATTCTACTGCACAGTGGAGCACACAATCATGTGCAGAAAAAACTAAAAACATTAAAGAGATACTTAAACACATTCACTGAAGTCAGTCTCCCACTTTCAAGAGATTTGTTATTTTAGAGGTAGTATAAAAAAGATAGGATAGATCTCCACCCCCCCCCCCCTTATTTTTTTTAAATGAATTAAGCTGTAAAGCTTAAATTACCCAAAGAGAGGCAAGAAAAGAGGGTGTTACATGTTAATTGTATGGCACATTCAATTACTCTAAAAATATTCTATCCAAATCAGCAGATATATATAAATGAATAAGACATATACAAGAGTCCTTGCTACTATGATGCTGGTACTGCTGGCAAAGGAACAGAGTTTAAAAAAAAAAAAAAAAAAAAAAAAAAAAAAAGTTTCATCATATTTTGTTTTAAGAGGATAAAATATAAAGTAGCAGAAACTGTTTGAGTTTCTGAATTTTGATGACACAGGAACACCAAATCTAGAGAGAGCTCCAGATGTGAATCTCTACACTGCAGGCATGTATACCATAAGATAAACCCAGTGCACTGTTTTAAATCCATGCTTCATTTTGAATCGAGCCTTAAATGTGACCCTACGCACCTTAAGGGAAAGACCCATAAATACCTGAATATCACCAGCATGGTCATATTATATTCTGATTCGATCAAATCCAGAGTGACAGGATAGCAGGTACTCCTTCATTCATAGAAACAACCCATCACTCAGTTTGTCTGAAAGAAGTTGCCTTTAATAAGTGAAATACCAAAAATGTGTCTGGAATCAGTCTTCAATGTCAGAACCTCAGATAGCAGAAAACAATATACCTCCAACAAACCTGTGATGTCTTATAACAGTTAAGGATATGGCTTGCTGTTTTTACCACAAAATAAAGTCTAATTTCATATAAATGTACAAATCACAGCAGACTGTGATTTTATTTATGTAACAAGAGGCAATTTAACACACTATCCCAAAGAACAGAATTTCAAATACAGGTAGTTTTTTTGTTTGCTTGGTTTGGTTTTGTTTGGTTTTTGCTTTGTTTTGTTTTGTTTTAAAGAAGCAATAAGATAGATGATGTGTTAGATTAACCTTAACTAAGAAAACTGAATCATAGCCAAAAGTATAGACAAAGACTAATATCTATGCAAGGAAAAATATTGAAAGCAAACTAAGTTTGACCTTTGGTAGGGCCAGCAGGTGGATTATATATAAGTGAAAATTCAGACCTGTACATTTTAGGATTTTTTTTTTTTTTTGTAGTACATTTTGTTAAACTATTAATGATAAATTAAGTCCTGGACAAGTTTTCTACTTTTTTTTTTTTTTTCATTGTTGTTGTTTTTTTTCTTACTCTGAGGAAACTTGTTGATCAATCCACTCAGGGGAAAAATCGCACTGCTTGTTGTTATATATATATATCATTGTTATATAT
>CM021697.1:10372515-10415730 GCA_011074415.1 Stictonetta naevosa | reverse complement strand
TATCATTGTTATATATATACATATAACATATATATATAATATATATACATTTATATATACGATTAAATGTTATATTATTATTAACATATATATTATTAAATGTTATATATTATATATATTTTTTAGGAAATAAATGTATACTCTTGTCCAAAATATTGACCTGTGGATTCTTATCTTACATCAAAATTTTCTCAGCCAACTACTTGAAATTGTTTTTGGCTTTTAAAGGTATAATTTTTCATCCATTTTCTCCTCTTGTTACAATTTTTTAACTTTTCTAAATGTTCTCAACTGCTTGCTGACACTTTGTCTTGCAGTTTACTTCAATTTGAGTTGTCGTGCTGTAAAGGGAAATAAGGATTTTTGCCTATGCTATTATTTATTTATTTATTTATTTATTTATCTAGTAGCAGGCAGTTGTCTGATTGGTTTATTTCAGTGTATTTGCATGTCGAATGATGCAATAAATCACAACCAGGGATGAGTAGACAGGGACAAATTTTCTTATTTTTTCCAGTTTCCCAGTGAAAATATACGTGCCATTATATGTTAATGGACCTTGGATAAAAACAATTATCAAAAGGTCAGTGGGAAAGAAATAGCTTTAATGAGAATAATCCAAAATGAGAATCAACATTTTATTAGGCAGTGTAGATGTTGGCAAGGACAGAGCTCTAGAAGTAAGAACTGAGATGCTCTCACTGTCCCCCTTCAAAAACTCTGATGTGAAACAGGTATTTGCATACACAAGAAAAGTAACCCTTAAAATCTGAATGAGAGCTCTCTATCTGCAAATGAATAGATTTTCTCCATAGATGAAAAGAGATCTCATTCAAATCAGGAAGTACCCTAACACAATTTACATTTTTCAAAAATTTATTCTTTTAAAAATGATCTCCATTTTTATGCATTTGCAACAGTACCTCAGCTTTACATCAAATTTAAATTACTATGCCAGAGCTCAAACATGATATGAAATTTATGAGATTTCATACAACTGCCACCTCCCATCATTTTTCTGAAGACTGAGCAGTACTTACAATTTCATATCGTAAGTTTTTAAGGACATGGAAGTCTAATAGATTATATGAATGTGACTGGCATGTAACAAAATTAATGCCTTAATAAATATATATATTAGAAATGATAGCAGTGGATTATATATAAGGATATAAGCTGCATAAGTGGAATAAAAAAATATGTTAATCTATTTCTTTTGGAAAAAACATCACACCAACATTCTATATTCCTCCCTTATGAATGAAACATGAGGCAGGAGCCTCACATGATCTAGGGAAAAAATGTATCTTTAATTATATGATTTAATATTTATATAGTATTTTTTATTTTGTACCAGAAGACTTTTACAACTGGTATAAAAAAATAAATAATTAAAAAAAAATAAAAATCCATGCTGTTGTCATGAACACTTAGTACTTTCATTATGATTCTGCCATTGGACAGCTAGGAAAAAATCATTTTTCAGATTATTGTTTTTATAACTCCATGAAAATTGATAAATAATAACCCTCAACTTTGTGACCTGATAAATATCTATTGGCATAAGATGAAGCTTCATATTTAGTTATTTATTTCATTCAAATAACTTCTTCCATGAAATTTCAACAACCTTAAATTCCTTTAAAGAAAGGAGCTGGGAAAGGAAGTGAAAGGTATCAGCTGAAACTTCAACCAGTATTCTGAAAGGAAAAACATTATCATCTTGAACACAATTTTTATGTGTTTAAGTACCATCAGTGAGCAAGAACTCACATTTGAGTTTAAGCCCAAAGACAGAATCTCTGCAGGTTTCTCCACCTCTGTGGTTTACTATTGTTATATACTAAGAGATCCTTTTCAGGAAAATACTTTATCTACATCACTCATGGCTAAGATGTTATATGATCACATGCTCTGCTTTCTGAAGGACTGCTGCCTTTATTCAGTAAATAGGTACTTGTTCATGTTACATTTTCAAATCTTGCTTCATACTCTTAATGCAAACTTTGACCAAGATTTATATTAAGTTAATAAGTCATGGCTTATCAATCCATTTGTTAAAGACTAACTCATAAGCATACATACAGCTATTCTGTAACACTGACCCATCACTAGAGATATTAATATATATATCTATATCTCCAAAATTAATAGTAGTATTATACGCTTGATGAAAGAAAACATTAATTTAATGTGGTTAAAGTACCTCATCTGACCACTGAAGATATGAAGAAAGCTGTCCTCTGACAACTCTCATCTGACAATATGAAGAGTGGCTTAGAGATTATACAGATTCAGTTCACACAAAACTATGGTGTATCAGATAGAAAGGATCCTGAACTATCAGACTTTATAAACCTTAGATGAAGCAACACTGAGGCATAACCACATCCTCTGTACTTAGGATGAGAAGACAAGGACCTGCTGTGTGTCTACATACCTAGCCAGTCTTCCTTGCACCTGAGATTTTCATCGGCAATAGGAAAAATGTGTTAATTACTATTTTCACAAATTATGTTTAAACACATATCTTCAAAAGATAGTATATAGATTCATTTTTTAAACTCCTCTTTGTGTGGCGACAAAGCTCTTACCTTTTAGAATGCTGCTCTTGAGCTCTTACAGCTATTATTAATAAAATCCTTCTTGCTAGGTCAGTCAAAGGAACTTTAAAGAATAAATACTGCATCATCTTGTCCATGTTGAACAAAGACATTGTCTTGATATGAACAGTTTTACCACTTGATTTAAAATAGTTCTGTTAAATTGTTTTAAATGTTATTGTACTTCTATTCTTTTTCATTTGTCATCTTCAAAGGTTATAAAGTATCTATTATCTGATTTTGTGGAATTTACTTATGGACCTTATATGTTTGTATGGACTTTGAGGTATTGTCTCTTTAATCACAAGTTCCGCCATAGTTTTAGCATGTTTTTTTTGTTTGTTTTTTTTTTTTTTTTTTTTTTTAATTGTCTGTGATGGAGAGGTTTTTCTTTTATTATATTTCAATATACCATACCAACATACCAGTATCTAAGCCGATTATAGGTTGTAATAAACAGGTAAAAATATTTCCTTAAGCATAGTATTGAATGTAAAATATACATTACATTACTCCTACCTTTACAGAAAATTAGAGAACTGCTGTCTGAAACACATTTGTCCAAACATGAGCTTGTAAAGGCATAAAGGTACTTGTTACTTTTTAAATGTGTCCCTTCTCTCTTTAGAGATTTTTAAAGATGTTTTTACGTTGGCATTTTATTAGAGCATAAATGGACATGTTACAATGTTTTTAAACGCTTGTTCATCCACTCCTACCTATCAAATCCCAGCCGTTGATCCCTGCTGTGAGGAATGAGCCAGATAAAGTTTAATTTAATAAGAAATATCCCTAAAGGCTCTTATTCCTAGAAACCCCCACTCCATTCAATTTTTCATACTCAAATCACAAAAAATGTTTCAAATCACCATTCAGTTTTAATAGTGTTCCTCAGCTGTTATAATTTTCACATTCAAACAACATCTTAACCATAATGTTGAGAATCACGTTATCCTCATTGTTTTCACCAGATTCATTGAGTCACGTCTTATTTCATTACTTACAGAACAGTATGAAAATGTCTGCACTTAAAATGAAATCAGCAGATGTCGCCAGACATTTAACTCTCAGTTTGTCCTTTGAGAACCAAATTCTGAAGGCTGATTAAATATTCCTGAAATCTCTCATTTGGTTTAGTGTGTGTATCTATATGAATATAAGGCAAATCAGTTACCACAAATGTAACCTACTCACCTGTTTTATTTTGCCCCTGCTGTTTTCACTTTTTTTTTTCAACTTTACTAATGTAATCACATTGAAGACAAAGGTAAATACAGAACATTTATTGTAAAAGGATGTCTCTAGACTTATACAGACCAAATGGAATAGAAGTACTAATCCAGCTCATTAGTGACCTTGATTCTGCTATAAAGTTCACAACGACGTTGTAAAATATACATTTATATTGTGTTATGACATTCATGTCTAGAAAAAGGGATTCTATCAGTTAATATGAAAACTACCAGAATAGCTACATTAATCAGATTTTGTTTCTTCTGCAGGCCTGAATGTAAACAGTTGAGCAAGTACAAGTTTGTGAAATGTGTTTATTATGTTATCCTTTTAACCTCATGAACTGTTTAGTATATTTAATGTAGGACTGCATCAATCACTCTTTTCTAGGAAACACTCAGTGTAGAAACTATGCATTCCTGAGAAATCTCATAATAATAATAAAAATAAAGTGAGAGAAAGTAGTCAATATGTCATAAAGTTCTAGACAAAAGGAATTTTACTCTTTTTTAGTATCTCCGGGGAAGGTAAGTCAATGCTGTCCTACATCAGGGTCAGATAGACTGCCCCAGCATTGTCTCTGACTTTTTCTTTACTGCTAAAAGGACAATGGCCACTGCACTGAGCCATTGCTTCACAGTTTAGACTGATTCAACAGTACTGGGAAAGCATGATGGGGGTTAGAAGGCAATTACAATACAGGCATAGTTGGCACAGTTCTACTGTAGCAATAGATAAATGACCTGGACACCACGGTAACGGTGTATTTTTTAAAAGCTTAGTTGTGAAACTCAAAGAAAGGCGAGTCCTGAAAGATCTTTGCAAGCTCCTAACTAAGTTGTCAAAGAAACTTAAGATACTTCTCTACCAACATGATCTCTTTTCTGACACTGTGACTGCCTGGTGACCCGGCCATCGGGAAAAAAAAAAAAAAAAAAAAAAAGGAAAAGTAATAATGTATGTAGTGTATGCACCTCATCATCACAGTTAGGAACTTTGCTAGGAGGTGGGAGATGAAAGTTGCAAACCTCTCAAGGCTACAAAAACCTTTAAACCTCCTCCTCTTCCTGTATAGCCTTCAAATTGCTAAGTAACAGTGAATGTTACTGACATTTCAAACATAAATCTGTTTCCTTTCACAAAAGCTCTAGCACTTTAGCACTCAGCAAAACTTTCATTCTAGCAGGGAGGCATACAGCATTAAATTTATTTAAGAAAAGGCAGAGTAGATGGACTTGGTTGCTGTATTCTGGGTTTTGGCGTAATTTGGCAGTCCAAATCTATCCCTTCCTTCATCCATGTTGTCTGAGAAAGGACAGAGCGGGCAGACAGAGGAAGATGACTGAGTACAGAGATGTCTTGTACTCTGTGATGAGAGATCACATCTGGGTCTATTTTTGTTTTTATTTTTATTTTTTTGTACATTAAGGTTGGACTAGATGATTTAAGAGTCTTTTCCAACCTGAATGATTCTATGATTCTATGATTTAGTATGAAAACAGTTGGTGTTCTTCTATAGATAACATATGGAGAAACATTGTTGAACCTATAACAGGCTGTTTTTTTTCAATGTACACTATTAAATAGCAGTACAATGTTTGTACAATCAAAAGTTCAGCTGCCTCTAGATTCTGCAAAAGCCAAGAAGAGCTGCCAGAACACTGTTGTCATCCCCAAGCCCTCTGCATTTGTGATGGCTCGCTAGAATCTAAAACAACATGTAGACACTTCTTAATTTCCAATTGAGGCCACAACTGTCATTCTCAGAGAACCAGAAAAACTGGTTGAAAACTAAAAGTTTGTGATGAGATGGTGTTCTGACAACTGCAACCTAATCAGGATTTAGTAGCGTTTTCCAAGCCGATGGAAATGCATGACCTGTTATTGTGCTGGTGAGTTACCCTGCACCCTCACTGGACTCACTTGTGACATGGTTGCACTGTTATTCCCCATCCAGCAATTTACGTTTTTAAATTAACTTCATTATGTAGGAGTGCAAGATATATTAGGATAATTTGAGACTAAGATGTTCCTCAAAGTCTGTTTCTCTTTAGAGTTAACATACCATGAACTGCAATGAACCATCTCATGAGCTCCATCTTTCACCCCCATTCACCTGGCAGATGCTTTGAAAGTGATTCATTAGACTGGCTGCAAAGGGCAAACCTCAGAGTAATTTTACTTATGAACTGTGTTCTTTCTGGTTTATTGTACACCAAGTAGCAACAGGCAAACTCAATTTATTTTATCACCTTATTCATACACCACAGCTGTGCAAATGAGATGTTAATCTCAGTATGAAGAGTACTTTGTCCTGTTTAGCCAAGACAAAAAGGAGATGGATGAAGACAAGAAAAAAGGAATAAGAAATAAAAGTCAAAATGGGAAGTGTGAAAGAGGGCAAATTGTAATGAATGAGTGGATATATGGTGTATATATTGCATAAAAACAGTGGATATTTGGTACCTTATGGTAAAGGATTATATGCACTTATTTTAGGAAACATTGAAGTAGGAAAGCTTGTTTATTAAATCAAACAGTCTCTAAAATGTTTCTGAGTCAGATAAGACCATCAGAAGAAACATCCAGAACTGAAGCAAAGTCCCAGTCTTTTACCAGTTGATCAAATGTAATTTATCTCTCAAGGAAAAAAGTATGTAAAGAGAGACAAACATAGGCTAATTTTTCATCTTTACTCTATCTGCATTCAGCACAGTAGGAAATCCTGAACTACACATTACATTTAAGAATGATACACATTCACACCTATCCATCATAGGATGGACCTACTTCAGATGTATTTGTGTAACCCCCTTTTTAAACTCATTTACACTTGTGGTCAGAATCTCACAAAAAATGTATCCTACAATATAACTATGTGCATTGTGAAAACATACTGCTTTTAAAGCTTCTACTTGATCATTTATGTGTCCTGAGAAATAATTATAACTTCTGCGTGTCCCTATAATTTTTCTGCTCATGACTATATAACGCTGCATTCTTCTACAATCCATTGATTTCCCGGTGTGTATGTGCATGTGTATATGTATAGACTCCAATGCTTATAAAAGCTGTTCACAGTATCTGCAAATCTCTGCTTTTGAAAATTGTTTAAATTTTTTGAGTTTGCAGTGAATGTCTCATTCTCTGTTGTTTTCAATTATATATAAACACTACTTATGAATCATAGTATTTGCTTGAAGGAAGTAAAGATTGGTGTGAAGCATATGGAAAAGTCTCACTGTGGACATATACTTGTCATTTAAAAATTGCAGCATGGTTTCCCTAACTTGATTCGTACCAATGATTATATAATGGTTGGCCATTAAGAAGATACCACACATCAACACAAGCATATAAATGTGCATTTACCTCTCGGTCCACAAAAGCAGGGGAGATAACAACAGTATGCCCAAAGTTTGCAGTCTGCCTTTCTGTATGGACTGTTTTTAACTTCTACAAATACTAATTCATGCTGAGCTACTATATTTTACTAGACGTTAAATAAGGCACAAAAAAATCCACTAGATGGCATTTGTTAGCTGTAAATGAATTAAATCAGATGTTTTGAAGGAGGACTAAAGGAAAAATATTTACCTACAAACAGCTGTAATATGGATGTTTTCAACTGAACAATACTGTGATTTTTAAAGTTAGAATTAAAGCCAAATGTTAATCCGGAACATCAGAGACACAAAGGTGAAAACAGTCCTGGGGAAGAGGTAAGCACAAACAGTCCAAAGGCAGAATTCTAAGTAAAGGGAAAAAACAAAAACAAACAAACAAACAAAAAACACTAAACCTGACTGACAGGTCAACAGTGCTTCTCAAAGCTTCTCAGAGCTGCCTTGTTTTCCCAGCACAAAAGGCACATTCCAGCATTTCCAAGAGGCTTAAAACTCTGTCCCCTGTAGCTCTCCATTTCGCTAGTATCCCAACCCACCCTGTAAGGTCTCTCAGCCTACTCCTTCCATCGAGCAGCATCACCTGAGGTACAGAGATCCTCCTCTCATTGCTGAAGCTGTGTGGGCTTCACCAGCCATCAACCAAGTATCTGCAGCACATGAAGCAGAGCTATGAAGCTTTCTTGCACATGCATGGGTATACTCGCTTCCAGTTATGTCAAAAGTTCCTATTGTTTATGCATTTTGTGCATATTCCTGAATACGTTATTGCTGGTTTGGGAATAAATAAATAAATAAATAAGTCTCAAAGTCCTGTAGTGCTCTAGCAGACAAGCTTTAACTCATTTGTAGAACTGCCATGGATTCTTTCAGCATCCTTGAACAAAGAAATCTCTTCAAGATCTCTTCCAGGATCTCTGCAGCCAACATCAACAGGTTTACCTCTTAGATGCATGACCAGAAGCAAGCATAGAAAAGGATAAACTGAGACTTGTTAACATTTCACATCTTAAAGAGTAGTTATGTTTCTACTGTACAATTATGGCTGGTGCAATTATAACTACAGTGCATGACATCTGGTCAGCACAGTCTGCAATTTGCTGATTGGCTGCTACTGGAAATTTTTTTTTTACTAATTAAAAGAGATTGCAAGGCTGCCTGAATTGCTACTGCACTAAAACAGGTCCCAGGAAAAGATACAGTGCTTCAGATTGCAGCACAATGTCCTGGCCACCTTCTTGTGCATCACAAAACCTGCCCCATCCTTCCAAGCATGATCCCAAAGTGCCCAAAGATAGATATCAATGAGGGGGAATAGAGGAGCACAGTATCTGTAGAACAGACTTTGAAGGCATTCCCATAAACAGTGCTGTGCTGCGCCTGGGAGAGATGTGATTGCCTGCAGTGAAGAACAGAGCTGAGGGTATCCACGTCTTCCATGTCTGAGAAGGCTCTGCCAGCTTTGGGTCACTTCAAAAAAAAGTTGGAAAATCCTTCAGAGAATGCTTCTCATCAGCAATTCTGCTGAGAAATCTCTTCACCATGTAGGAGGCATCACCTTCCCTTGGGAGCTGCTTTGATGCTGAGGTTCTTGTGCTTGCCCTAGCCTGAGTTATCCTGGGTGTATTCTGCAGCCACGCCCAGAGGTTCACTATGCTTATCTGCAGCCCAGATTGCTGACCTGTGATCCAGGCCAGGCCTTATCATGTTCCCCCACAACCCTGTCCAGCCATTCCAGGCCTGGTTCCCTTCAACCCAGACCTGGTTACCCTCATCAGAACTGATCCTGACCCCCATCTGTGGGTGGACATCCCAGCCTGGCCTCTGTTGAATTGCTCTGTGAAAGGAGGTCACTATAAGCTAACTAATGAAGAGATTATAAAACACATTTTCTGGTGTTTTATTTTTGTTTGGTTGGTTGGTTTTGTTTTTTTTTTCTCTACAGAAACATCTGAAAGCATTCATCACAAACCTCAATTGCAATCTGAAAAAAAAAAAAAGAAAAGAAAAGAAAAGAAAAAAAGGCTTAATAATATTTCTTTAGAGGTTTATAAAAGTTCTATTTTGCCTCTTTTCCTGGCCTTGCAGTTCAGTGCCTCCCCACAGAAGATCTTCACCCTCCTGAAGGGGGTGCGCTGTTGGGGTGCGCTGAAGAAGTCCCATGACTGTGGTGCAATTGGGGGTGAGGACTGATCCAGATGTGTGATGTAAGGCACTGGAGGGCATTTCCAAATCTTCATGTCTTTTTTTGTTTTGTTTTCACCCCAATGATTTTCAGCTGTCAGGTGTTCTCTCTGTCCAACAAAAATAAAAGATTAAATTGTCTGCAGAAGGCAGGCACATTCCAAAAAATTTCATTCTGAAGAAAACTCAATATCCTGTTGGAAAAATAGTTTTGGTGGAAAATAACCATCAAGAATATTGTGCAGTTTTATCCCAGGGCCAATCATTTCTTTTTAAACCTTATCCATGTTTGGAAAACCACAACCTGCAATTGTTCAATGTAAGAGAAGGAAAAAAAAAAAAAAAAAAAGGAAATCTAGTTCAAATGTGCACTGAAGGGAGTGTGTCAAATGTTAACACATAATAATTTATTGAGCATCTGTTTGTTTAATTAGGGAGACTGAGACACAATTATGCAGTCCGTGCAGTTAGCGTTCCTGTTGATCTCCTTTGGGCATTTTGCCAATCATTTAGAGGAACCAAAAAAAGTATGTGTATATCAACAGCTTATAACATTAGCACTGATATATTATTTAAGATGGAAATTACATTCAAAGCACTCTGCAAAATGCTCAATTGTGTTTAAATTATGGCATCCTGCTATTGTATTTATAAGAGAGAATTTACATGTGATTTTCATTAATATAGCTTATTTTCATGGTGAAGATAGGAAAAGAGCTGGACATTTTTGATGCTGAGACTATTTAATATTTAATATTCTTTCATGAACATCATGTTGTATAGTCCAATATCTGTATTGAAAAGGTTTTACCATGAAAGAAGTACTGCATACCTGTTATATAAATGCAAAAGAAACAACAATATGATAGCTAAAATATCCATAGCATTGGAAATGTAATGTTAATTTTTAGTTATTTATTATTGTGTTATTGATTTTTGTTTACAAAATTTAGAACCGAAGTAAACAGGTACTGTAATTTCAAATGTAAATCCTGTTAATATTTCTAAATTAATTTTGTGATTTTTTTTACTGCAAATGCAAAAAATAAAAATAAAAAATAATAATACCAGAACTAAAAGCTATAAGGAAAAGTTCATAATTAATTAAAATTTCCCATAATGAAAGGTTAATACAAGTTCTGCATAACAGTAACATCAGCAAAACCAATTTTAACAGAGATTTTATCATAATACATACACACACATATATATTAAAAATGAAGAAAAACTTAATTGTCCACTATTTGCAAATACTAGTAATATAATGGAGAAGAGGCAACTGATTCACACAGTCTGTGGGAATGCAAATAATTGTTTAAAAAAGCGTGCTCATTGCCCAGATAACATTACCTAGCTGTATTTTACCAAGAGAAATATGATAACTGAAGGCTTAAAATGATGATATTTTAACATCTTGATACAACTAAAGGCATAGATGAAGCAATTATGCCTATAATTTGTGCACATAGCCGTGGTACTGATATTTTTACATTCAAGTTTTTGAATTTCAAACCATCTGAAAATGAATCCCACTGCTTCCTTCACAGAAGGAACCTACAGACTGCAAAGCATGCATGAAATGTCCCCAAAGCCATTTGTTCATCCTTATAGCTTCTTGGGGAAAAAAAAAAAAAAAAAAAAAAAAAAAAAAAAGTCATTCATAGTTCTCTAGTGTCATCTGGTGGCCAACCTGAAATAGAACTTTTTTTTCTTGTCTTACTAAAAACTGGCTGATGAGAGCTGTGTTCTTGCAGTCAGTCTCACCCCAGGACAGAAATCCAAATCCATGTGTTTTCAGTTCACTTCCTTTTTCACTCGGATTATTTTGTGGTTCTGTCCTATTCTTCACTTTGATCACCCACCTCTTTAGTTCCCTCTGATAAAGCACAGATTCTAACTGAAGTCAGGAGAGGAAAGCAATGATCCTTTGGTAGCTCACTGAAATCTGTGATCTCCCATCAGTAAAGGAAGACTGCTTTGAGTTATGTGAGGCTTAACCCACAAATGAGCAATTCTCTTGTTTTTCTTACTTTCTGAGCTGCACTTAAGACTATTTAAGAAAAATAAAACCATTGGGTTGTGACTATGAAGACAGCAACCGAGATTTGAGCTCCATGAGAAGCAAAAGAGATTTTAAATATGATCTAGATTTAATTCCTGACATCTGTGCTATTTACTCTTCTTTCCCATAACTACTCCTACTGCTAAACTACTATTTGTTGACTCTTGGGAATGAGTAAGTTCAGAGATGAACATGATTAAGATATAAAAGGGATGACTGAAAGCTAGCACATGCCTGTGACATCTGTTCTTACTGGAGGAGGTGGAGACACTGAAGAGCAAAAGTCAAGTTTCTCCTTCACTCCATTGAGGAGTGGGAGAGCCAAGAATAAATAATGGTTCATTCATGGGAATGCAAAATAGAAAAAAGGTAAAATGAGCCAGAAGTGAGAGAGGCCAGCTATGCTTGTAAACTCTATGTGTGGAATGTTTCAGTAGAAAAATATTTTTTCATTTAATGGTGAAAACATTCACAATTTTACACTTATATATACATTTAACATAAGCTAGCTATAGTTTCTTAATTTCAGAAGAATATCCGATGAAGCTAGTTAAAAAAAATAATAAAAAAATCTTTAGTAAGAGTTTGTGTATTAATGTTGCATTTCTCCTGAACCTACAGTATATTCATCATCAATCACTGAAGGCTGTAGAAAGATAAATAAATGTCACTAAATTGTACGAGTATTCTTTTATTTATTTATTTATTTATTTATTTCCCACACAGAGAACAGTAACTCCCATAGCAGACACTCCCCTCTGATTTCTCCACACAAATTGTGTTTGTTGGACAATAACAAGCCAGGCTTTTATAAACATCTATGATTTGTATTCCATCCTTCAGGGAACACCAGTACCATCAATGTATGTCTATAAATCTTGTTTATTTTAGTTTCTCAAATAATCTACTATAAAACTGCCCAGTAAATACCCAAAATGCATCAAGAAGATGACTTAACAAATCCTGAGCCTTTTCTATTACAGTGTTTTATTAAAAGAGGAACTATACAATAGTTTTTTCATACAAAATATTATTATGCAACCATGAAGCCCTAAAAGTACAGAAGTTCAGTTTTCTCCCAAACAGGACAAGGAGACAAAATCTTGGGATTTTTCATAAAAATAAATACTTCAAAATATGTAATTTTCAGTTATAATTGAAATAATTAAGTCAAGAGGAATCACTTCATTCTCTTCTGAATGCTTAAATAAATTCACAAAGGGCATTTTTAGAACAACTATGAATTTTACTGGGCCAACATTTTATACCTACAAACTGTTCTGGCATAAACATTTTTTGAGTGCTATACAATTATTTTTCAATCCTGTTTCTCTTTAAAGATTATAAGATACTAAACTACTCTGCCTAAAGTTTTACATTTAACCTTGTTATTGACCACATATGTTGTGAACATTTCCACTTGAGAGTGGGGATATTTAGAAAATGATACTAAATATCCAACACTATTAACAAAACAACAAAAATCTCACTAGCTAATGCTACAACATGAGGCAAACACTTGAAGACAAAGGAAAAGTAGTCTTTCTTTTGCCTTTTCATTCTGCACCTGTTTTTGGCATGACTATGTAAAACTTACATCAGAAAGAGCCTTGTTTATCTACCCTCAGAGCCCACTGAAGAGTTCCTATAGCTCTTACAATCACACTTCTTAGGAAATAAACCTAAATGCATTCAACCTTGTACTACTCCTATAGAGTGAGACTGTGATATTGTTTCTATTTTATACATGAGTAAGTGAAGCAGAGGTGATCCAGTGTTCCCAAGCCATCACTACACTCAGATTTCCCAAGATGACAAACCAACCATCATGTATACAAAAACAAAATCCCCCACTGGTGCTGAACGGATCCAAGGGTATCTGCATGCTTTTCCAATGGAAGGGGAATATCTATACTGACCATGCAGATATGTGGATGTATTAAGTCTGGGACTAATGCACCACTGGAATGTTGACATCATAAAGTGCATATTTAGTCTTTTTAGCTTACAGTATTATGACAGAAGACCATGCTGTATAGCTGTTACAACAATATTGCTTATACTGTATGATATTGTTTGCAATTGTAAAATGAAACATTTTTATCATTTTTGTTTCAGAACCCCTTTCCTTGGACTTCTAGTTGTTCGCTCTCCTTATATCATGACTCAAAAAGAAAATAATCATTTTCCATCTCTTCTGGTTTCAGTCTTTTTTATTTCTACTCATAATTACTTTTAACTTTCAAATTACCCATGACCTATTCATTGTCTCACATCTAATGAAAACATGCAGTACAGTCCCAATTTTCCCTAAATACTAATTTATAAATGGATATATGTTTTACATTTTTGGGCAATATATTAATGTAATCTATGCAAGGCTTTTTGGAAAATAAGATTTCCTTTCCTTTCCTTGCCTTGCCTTGCCTTGCATTGTCTTGCCTTGTGTTGCCTTCCCGTCCAAGATTAGTTTCATACTATACTCCTTTCTATACTTACAGTAGGATTTGATGACAATATTGCTAGTTCAATAAAGTGAGATTCAAACCAAGAAAAAATTATTTACCTGATAACACAAAAATAATACTAGTATGAGTTTTCTTTTCATTACTGGCACATCATTTGTAAAAATGAAGGGACATTTATATAAGCATGGTCTAGAAGCAGTCATCTTACCTTAGATCATGCAGCAGTACCCACGACATGATCATGGAAAGTCCCTTGATGTTTTTACAAGACTTCATTTGTTAAGCCAAGTGTCCTGGACAAATGCCATTACATCTGGCTCTATAATGAGAATAGTTTTTCTGCTGATACTCAAGTGATTCCAAGAATAATTTTTCATTTCATTATGTTTATGATCATTGCATGTTCAATTAATCCAAACATCAAGCAAAGGAGTTTCAGCTCAATTAAATTCAACATCTTACCTGGATATTTCATATTTTTGAACAAAACTTATTTGTAAAGTTTTTTACTTAAAACATTTTCAAATAAAAATATTCAAATTTTGATTAATAAACTCTAAAACAGTTATTATTTTCACAATTCAGATAGCTCTTCAGTCATTTAACTTTCAGACTTATTACTATTGCAAAAGTCTTTTCTTCCAAGTCCATGAAAATGTCACCTTAACAGTGCAGTCAAGTTATCATGTTGACTTTCTAATTTGGCAGTGATTCTCTTTCTAAGATGATGAACACAGCCACAACATTTTACTGAAATATCAGGCAAAAAACTGTACCTGTTCATAATCTTTCATCCTTCCTTATCAGCCAAACCCAGAAAAAAATAAAACATATAGCCTACAGAAACCATAACTATTTTTGTAGCATTATTTTTGGACTTTGAAATTTGGACTTTGAAAAGTGTGTAAATTAAAAAGTATAGATTAAATCTATATGTGTATCTTAATATATATATATGTCTTATCTCTTTCTCAATAGCTACATCATTGCAAGCTCAGTCAGGAAATGGAAACAAACAAACAAACAAACAAACAAACCAAACCAAGCCAAAACAAAACAAAAAGCAGTAGTAGACAACAGTCATAATTTTTAATATTTTCATTGTTTCTTGTAAGTGTACATGTGTAGCTGTCTTTCTAAAAGCTTTGTTTTCCCTTTAGTCCAACTTCAGATATCTTAGAGTGGGCTAATAGGATACTTTTATTAGTTTTAAGAAGAATTTATTTTCTAAGATCACTATGCAGATCACAGAATCATAGAATCACAGAACCACGGAATCATGGGTTGGAAGGGACCATAAAGACTGACTAGTTCCAACCCCCCTGCCACGAACAGGGAAGTCACCTGCTAGATCAGGTTGCCCAGGGCCCCATTCAAACACCTCCAGAGATGGGGGCATTCACAACTTCTCTGGGCAACATGTTTCAGTGCCTCAAGATCTTTAGATACATCTATCATTGTTTTCCCACATATATATGCCTACAGTAAACAAAACAAAACAAACACACAAACAACAACAACAACAAAACAGTTCAGTGAAATGCAATTATAAATTATTACAGTAGCTCCAGAGTCAGAGTTCCAGTTAAAAGGATGGTCAGCCCCAGCATAAAAGCCAAGAACATTATTTCAAAAATCAAAAATTACAGAATATTCATACACAAAGATATGTTTTAATTTAGTATAACTCACATGAATTATAAGCATATAACTATACCTGAAAGTCACCAATAAAACACAAATCAGGATATTACAGGTGAACTTAGATCCACCTGCCTAATGATTACTAATAAGCACCAATGGGGATTAAAGGATTATACTAAAAAGCACAAACCACACTTTCATTCCCTGTGGAAATATGCCCAAAATAAAACATGCACCAAAACTGAAAGTTTCATCATAAATGTGAACAATTTTTGAAAACTAATGTACTATAAAATATTCAGTATATAGGATATTAAATAAAACAAGCATTAATACCAGGGCTATACTGCTTCATGTCTCCTTTTTTTTTCTCTTTAGGAGCACAACTTTTAATTTCAAAAGAAGTATGTTACAGTTTCAGTTGCAGTCACTACAATCATTTATTTGATCCACTATATTTCTGTTTTTGGCTTGCTACACTAAAATCCTCATCTCCCAAAGACTGACCTTTGAAAACAGCCTTATCTCTGCAACAAGCCAACCCACAAACTTGGATACATTTACTGGAAATTTTTGCAACTTTGGATGCAGCATGAACTTTGCTTTCTAGGCTGATTTTAATGACAACATAAAAGAGCTAAATTCTGAGTTTCAACTGGTGATACAAGGGTCTTTTACAGCAAAGTTGTCTTAATCTGGAAAGATTTTGTGCTGTGCAAGTAAATTCTTAGTGAGCCTTAAAGAATCAATAATTATAACACAAAGTATAGTTTAAAAGGGAGGGAAAAAAAAACTCCCTTTAATTTTTAAACATGCAATGTAAAAACCTTAATACTTTATTTACTTTCTGTTTGCCTATTAAGAAAAAACTCCCATTTCCCTATAAAGACAAAACTCTCCCCCCCGAAAAAAAAAAAAAAGAAGGTTTAGATCATAAATAGTTAAAATCCCTATTCATAGATCATAAAATAGATCATAAATAGTTAAAATCCCTATTCATCCCTTTCCAGAAGATGGTAGTGTAGCATCTTTGTGCTAAAGAATCTTTCAAAACTTACCCAGTTTTGCAGCATGGTATTCAGTGTGTTAGTGCTAAAACTAAAAGTAAAAATAAAGAAATTTAGAAGTCAGCTTAGGAAGCCTCATAAATAATTTTTAAAATGTAGGGTCATCTTGGTCTATTGCTTTAAGGATTAAAAATTATATATTGCATTAGCTAACACCAAAATCTTAATAAATAAATTGACTACAGGAGTGCTCAATGAAGGGGAACAAAATAGGTTTTGGATTCTGAAGGTTATTCCGATATGCTTGAGAAAAGAACACATTTAAATTCATAAAACTTGGTCATACAGAAAGCAAGAGAGAGGACAACAAGTTTCAGAGCCTACCACACTCTAATGATAATACTCCTCTGGAAATTATTTATGTATTCTAGAGCAGAGAAAAGTCAATAATCTCTCTTTAATACAATCAAAGAGGCAAATAGGACATGAAATCAGTGAACGTTGCTATGTCAAAAAGGTGTTGCAAATACAGAAGTAAATCTGTGGCCTAATACTGTCAATGTCAAAAACTACAATATTTACTTGATTTACCAAATTTACAAGGGATAGAACAAAGGGGAATGGTTTTAAACTAAAAGAGGGGAGACAGATTAGTGGTTAGAAGGAAATTTTTCACTCAGAGGGTGGTGAGGATGTTGTGGATGGGGCATCCCTGGAGGTGTTCAAGACCATGTTAGATGAGGCCCTGAGCAACCTGATCTTGTGGGTGCCATCCATGCCTATGGCAGAGGGGTTGGAACAAGACGATCCTTGAGGTCCCTTCCAACCCAGGCCATTCTATGATTTTATGATTTATTCCATTTATCACAGATTTAAAGAATTTTTAAATTTAATTTCACAAATCTGTTTTGATTTTGCTTTGGAAATATTTTGATTGTCTTTCCATAGTAGCTTGAGGCAGCTACTATGATGGGCCATACTGAGCCCAAACAAAACACAGACTAAGAGGTGTCTTTTTTCTTCTGGTCAAAACAGTGCAAAAACAAACCCATCCTTCTATCCATACCTCCATCCACCCATCCACCCATCCATTTCTCTAACCAAAGCTGCTTCATTTGCAACATGCAAACATGCAGGAGGTGATGCTTGGTTAAAGTACCCCATGCATCAGCACAGTTTGATTCCTTATATTTTTCCAGATGTAAGTTAAATTTTGCTTTCTTTTCAATTTGAAGTCCTCTAATGAAATGCTTCTGAATGTTGCAAAATATACACGCAAATGTGGAGGGAGCTGGCAGAGGTGATCACCAAACTGCTCTCTATCATTTTTGAAAGGTCTTGGAGAACAGGAGAGGTGCCTGAAGACTGGAGGATAGCCGATGTCACTCCGGTCTTCAAAAAGAGCAAGAAGGAGGATCCAGGAAACTACAGGCCAGTCAGTCTCGCCTCTGTCCCTGGAAAGGTGATGGAACAGCTTGTTCTGGATGCCATCTCCAAGAAACTGGGAGAGAAGAATGTTATGAGGAGTAGTCAGCATGGATTCACCAAGGGGAAATCATGCTTGACCAACCTTGTTGTCTTCTATGATGACATCACCAGCTGGATAGATAGGGGGAGAGCAGTGGATGTCATCTACCTTGACTTCAGCAAAGCTTTTGATACTGTCTCCCATAACATCCTGCTAGCAAAGCTGAGAAAGTGTGGGATAGAGGAGTGGATAGTAAGGTGGGTTGAGAACAGGCTGACTGGCTGAGTTCAGAGGGTGGTGATCAGCAGTGCAGTCTAGCTGGAGACCAGTGACTAGCAGCGGTCCCCAGGGATCAGTGCTGGGCCCGGTCTTGTTCAACAGTTTCATCAGAGACTTTGATGAGGGAATAGTGTCCACCTTCAGCAAGTATGCTGATGTTACAAAGCTGGAAGGAGTGGCTGACATGCCAGAAGTCTGTGCTGCCATTCAGCAAGACCTGGACAGGCTGGAGAGCTGGGCAGGAAGAAAGAAAATAAAGTTTAACAAGAGCAAGTGTAGAGTCCTGCATGTTGGACAGAACAACCACATGTATCAGTACAGGCTTGGGGATGACCTGCTGGGGAGGAGCTCTGAGGAGAAGGACCTGGGGGTCCTGGTGGACCACAGATTGGCCATGAGCCAGCAGTGTACCCTGGTGGCCAAGAAGGCCAATGCAACCCTGGAATGCATTAAAGGGAACATGGCCAGAAAGTCAAGGGAGATGATCCTCCCCCTCTACTCTGCCCTGGTCAGGCCTCACCTGTAGTACTGTGTCCAGTTCTGGGCTCCCCAGTACAAAAAAGACAGGGATCTCCTGGAAAGAGTCCAGCAGAGGGCCACAAAGATGATACGGGGCCTGGAGCATCTTTCCTGTGAGGAAAGGCTGAGAGACCTGGGTCTATTCAGCCTTGAGAAGAGAAGACTGAGAGGGGATCTTATTAATGTTTATAAATATCTTAAGTGTGGGAGACAGAGGGATATGATCAACCTCTTTTCAGTGATTTCTGGGGACAGAACAAGGGGCAATGGCCACAAAATGGATCACAGGAAGTTCCGCACAAATATGCAAAAGAACTTCTTCATGGTGAGGATGATGGAGCACTGAAACAGGCTGCCTGGGGAGGTTGTGGAGTCCCCGTCTCTGGAGATATTCAAGACCCATCTGGACACCTACCTGGGCAACCTACTTTAGGGAACCTGCTTTGGCAGGGTGGTTGGACCCAATGATCTCTTGAGGTCTTCCAACCCCTACAATTCTGTGATTCTGTGATTAACCTTGTGCTCTAATACATCTTCCAGAAGTGTCAAAGGATGGTTTAATCCCTTGTTTTAAAAATGTTAATTCCCTGTAAATGTGGTGCATCTGCAAAGAACTACATTAGTCTATTAAGTATGTCAGCCAAATAAAAATAAACTTCTTGCCAAATAAAGAACAGAAATATTTGTAGAAGATATCTGCAACACTGATGATCAATGTTATCTCCATTGGGTAACAAGCCATTATAGTTTTCCAACTTTTTATTACTAAAATCCTTTAAAAATCGTTATTTTTTTTCTTCAGCATGTGCTGGGTTTCCCCTTCCCTTGCCTTCCCTTGCCTTCCCTTGCCTTCCCTTGCCTTCCCTTGCCTTGCCTTCCCTTGCTTTGCCTTCCTTACTATATTTCTCATTACTTTTCGTAACAGACTACTCCATCCCCTTCCCCATTTTTTTAGTTAGTGTCTGGCAGTTTCTAAATGCTGCTTTTACTTTTCCAGGGAATCATATAGATTTGTTTTCCTTTCCTTTTTAGTTTTATAATAGTTTTTTAGCCATGTTAGCCATGTGAGAAAGATTTTTTTCTTTTCTTTTTTTTCTTTTTTTTTTTTTAGCATTAAATTTATTTCATTCAGCTCTCTCTCTCTTTGTCAATTCTTTAGAAAGATACCCTATCAAATACACACAATCAGATATGGTTACTTATACTGAGTATAATAAGAACATGATCACAAGTCCCTGGGCAGTCATAACCTTCCAAAGCTTTTATTAACTTATTTTTATCTCCTATAATGAGGCCTAAAATATGGTCTTCTCATGCTGGGTGCAGTATCTTTTGTATTATAGAATTAATATCTACATTTTGAAAAGTCATAATTTGTTTCATGAGTTTCCTGCAGTTTTTCATTTTATCATTGCAAAGAGGTATCTGAGAAGCAAGCCAAATTTGTCCTCTTCTTCCATTTGGTAGCAAATCCTCACACCTACCTTCTTATAGTCCATTAATTAAGAACTACTCATCTATGCACACTGCAGGTGTCCATCAGATTTCATAGAAATGTAGAATGGTTTGGGTTGGAAGGGACCTTAAAAATCATCTAATTCCAACCCCCCTGACATGGGCAGGAACACCCCCCACTAGACCAGGTTGCTCCAAGCCCTATCCAACCTGGTCTTGAACACTTCCAGGAATGGGGCATCCACAGCTTCTCTGAGCAACCTGTTCCAGTGCCTCTTCACCCTCTGAGTAAAGAATTTCTTCCTAATAATATCTAAACTAAATCTACACCCCAAAGCCTTTCCTGCTTGTGCTATAGCTACAATCCCTGACAAAGAGTCCTTCCCCAGTTTTGTTGTAGGCCCTGTTTAGGTACTGGAAGGATGCTATAAGGTCTCCCTGCAGCTTTCTCTTCTCAAGACTCTTCTCAAAACCACAATTTTCTAAGCCTGTCTTCATACGAAAGGTGCTCATACTAGTGGCCCTCTGTAGACATGGTAATATTTGTATAGTTCCTCTGGTGATATCTTCCGTAGTATTTGTTTTATGGAACATGAAATATTGTTTCCTATTTTCTGATTGATTTCATAGTTCCTTTTCTCTTCTCTCTGCATCGTGCATATACCATCTTCTTCGGCATCTAATTCTCTAAGATTTGCTACTGCCAGTCTTTTCAGTAAGGTTTTGAGGTTTTTTGATTGTTTGTTTGTTTTGTTCTCTAAGAACAGTATCCTAAAGTTTTTTATCCCACTCATGCAAGCCTAGTGCATTCTGCAATGTCTGTACCATGGAGCAGTATCCCAGCTTCATGCTGTTGGTCTTAGCAGGCAGCATTCACATGCAGGACAGGAGGTACCAGAGAAAGGCTATAATTGTTATACAGCCAAGGGCTAGTTCAGAAATATTTTAGTAACGATTTGTCAGCAACAGTAGTGAAATAATTGCTTAGAGGTGAACAGAAAGCTGAATTAGCAGGCTTTGAATTCTTACTTGGGATGTCTGCAAAAGTATGGGTACTTGTGAGAAAGAAAGAGATTTATTTCACTATTATGTCACCAAAAAATGAAATTAAAGGATTTAGACAGTTACCATTTGTTGTGTCTGGTCTGTAAGTGTCCTGATCCTCGAAGTTCTTATGGCTATGGCTTTTTAATCTGATTTTCAGGTTTGGTGTCTGAGGTTTGAGGTAATAACCAGAGATAGATACTATACAGAAGGAATAAATTTAGTGATTAGACAGGACTGGGCCTTATCCAGTTCCACTGAGATGTTTGCAAGCCTTTTACTTCCCTCACTGGATGAGTGAAGCCATTTCAGGTTTGCTCCTGAAAAAGATTATTTAAAAATCAAATCAGTTCAGTGGAATTGAAAGGAGCAGATCCAAAGCTGTGATTCATGCACACACACAGGTACTGAGCTCTGAACCCTGACAATTCCCAGACCCTTAACCACTCCAGACAGACCCTTAACCAGTCCAGACTCTCCAGGCACCCAAAAATATCCCTGTTCATGGCTGCCTTGGCCTGAGCTGTTGAGGGCCAAGCTCCAGCTGGAAAATATCAGTAAAGTTCTCTGAGTGACCAGATCCAAGAAACTAAGATAATAAAAGTGAAAGAGATAGTTTCCTTTTTTTTTTTTTTTATTTTATTTTAGTCCCCATAATTTCCTAAAACATTATCGTTCCCCCCAGACATCTCTCCAAACCCTGCAACTTCTACCACCATCCTAGAGCTGGTTATAAAATTCTAAAGATGCTGTGAATCTCAGGTCAGCATACCCAGGCATTTTATTAATCTTCTTTTTTTAAATTAGATTATTTTTTAAAAAAAAAAAAAAAAAAAAAAAAAAAAAAAAGAGGAGCAACTTGTACCTTAGGTTATTGCAGTCTGAGAAAAACAAACCCACCTCTGTTCTTTCAAAGAACAAGTATGGAAATGAAGGCCTGAACATGGAGGCATATCTGAAATTGCTGCATAAGCTGTGGCAAAGCACAGGATAACATGTCATTATATGCTGTCTCCCTGGGGCACTGGTAAGAGATGTTGCTTGGAAAGTCACTCGCCTGGTACATCCCACTGATTATTACTCTGTATTTTTTTTCAAGTTGGCAGTGATGAAGTGGCAAAGAGAAGCCAAAGAGCAATCAAAAAGGACTTTAGGACTTTGGGGCAATTGGTTGAAGGATCAGGTGCACAGGTATAGTTTTCATCCATCCTTTCAGTAGCGGGGATCAATATTGAAAGGAACAGGCAGATCAACACGTGGCTCCAAGGCTGGTGCCAACACAGTTTCAGGTTTCTTGATCATGGGAAGGTCTACATGGCACCGGGCCTACTGGCTCCTGATGGGGAGCACCTTTCTCTGAGGGAGAAAAGGATTTTTGCCCAGGAGTTAGCAGGGCTAGTTGATAGGGCTTTAAACTACATTTGAAGGGAGAAAGGGACAAAAACAGGTCCACCAGTGATAAGCTACAGGACAGCACGTCAATTTTTGAGGAACTGCATGCTAGTGAGCCTGTTGTTGAGGCCTTCTTGCTACAACTACAGGAAGCATCATGTTCACAGGCTCTCATCCTCCTGGGGGATTTCAACCACACAGGTGTTTGCTGGGAAATCTGTGTGAAGGGAAGTAAACAATCCAGAAGACTCCTGGAGTCCACTGAGTACAACTTCCTTGTCCAAGTATTAGACAAACCAATAAGAGGAGAAGTGTTACTGGACCTGGTGTTCACCAGTGCAGAAGAGCTCATTAAAGAAATTAAGATTCGAGGAAGCCTAGGTTGCAGTGACCATGCCCTGGTTGAGTTTGTGATTTTGAGGGATACAGGCTTGGTAAGAGCAAAGTCAGGACCCTGAAATTCAGAAGAGCCAACTTCCAGTTGTTCAAAGTATTAGTGGATGAGATCCCATGGGACACGGTCCTTGGGGACAGAAGAGCTGATCGGAGCTGGCAATTCTTTAAGGATGTTTTACTTGGAGCACAAGAGCTCTCTATTCCTATATGTAATAAATCAAGCAGGGAGGGTAGGAAACTGGTATGGTTGAATAAAGATCTGCTGGTCAAATTTAGAAGGAAATGCACAGAAAGAAACAGGGCCATGTGCTCTGGGAATAGTACAGAAATGCTGTCTGGATGTGCAGGTATGGGATCAGGAAAGCCATGGTACTGACAAAACTAAACTTGGTGAGGGATACAAAGGATAACAAGAAGGGGTTCTACAGGTACACTGGCCACATAAGAAAGAGTAGGAAGAATGTAGCACCTCTGAGAAATGAAGACAGAGAACGGGTAACAACAGGTGTGGAGAAGGCAGAGGTACTTAACAATTTCTTTGCCTCAGTCTTCACTAGTAGTCTGGCTTCCCACATCTCTCATGTCTCTGAACCATTAGGTGAGGGCTGGGGGGAACAGAGTCCCTCCCACTGTAAGCATAGAGCAAGTTCAGGACCTCATGACACAACTTAACAACTAGAACTCTATGTATGGACCCTGATGACATGTATCCCAGGGTCCTGAGGGAATTGGCTGTTGTAGTTGCCAAATCACTGGCCATCATATTTGAAAAATCATGGCACTCAAGAAAAGTCTCCAGTGACTGAAAAAAGGGAAACATCGCTCCCATTTTTAATGAGGAAAGGAAGACCTGGACAACTACAGACTAGTGAGCCTCACCTCTGTGCCTTGAAAGATCATGGAACAAATCCTCCTGGAGGCAATGCTAAGGCACATGCAGGACAAGTAGGTAATCCAGGACAGCCAGCATGGCTTCACCAAGGGTAAATCTTTCCTGACCAATCTGCTGGCCTTCTATGGTGGAGTGACTGCATCAGCTGATAGAGGAAGATGGACTGATGTCATATACCTGGACTTCTGTAAGGAATTTGACACGGTCCCACATGATATCCTAATCTCTAAATTGGAAAGATTTGGATTTGAAGGGTGGACCATCTGGTGGATAAGGAACTGGCTCAATGGACACACCTAGAGAGTAGTAGTCAATGGTTGTATGTCCAGGTGGAGATGAGTGAGGGGAGCGATGTCCCTCAGGGATCTCTCCTCAGGTGTTTTTCAACATCTTCATCAATGCCATAGGTGACAGGATTGAGTGCAGCCTCAGCAAGTTTGCAGATGACACCAAGCTGAGTGGTGCTTTTGATACCAAAGAAGGAAGAGATGCCATTCAAAGGGACCTGGACAGGCTGGAGAAGTGGGCCCATGTGAACTGGATGAGGCTCAGCAAGGCCAAGTGCAAGGTGCTGCACTTGGGTCAGGCAATCCCAGACATGAGTACAGACCAGGAGAAGAACTTACTGAGAGCAGCTCTGCAGAGAATGACCTGGGGGTTCTGGTGGACAAAAATGCTCATCATGAGCCAGCAGTGCATACACACCCTCTACTCATCTCTTGTGAGCCCCACCCCTAGAGTACTGCATCTAGGTTTGGGGCCCCCAGCACAAGAATGTGGACCTATTAGAGCAAGTCCGGAGGAGGGCTACAAAGATGATCAGAAGACTGGAGCACCTCTTCTATGAAGAAAGGCTGAGAGAGCTGAGGATGTTCAGCCTGGAGAAGAGAAGGCTCTGGGGTGACCTCATTGTTACCTTTCAGTACTTAAAGGGATCCTGTAGAAAAGATAGAGAAGGACTCTTTACTTCGGTATACAGGACAAGGGGGAACGGTCATAATAAAAGAGGATAGATTTAGACAAGATATTAGGAGGGAATTTTTTACTGTAAGGGTAGTGAGGCACTGGAACAAGTTGCCAAGAGAAGTTGTGGATGCCCCATCCCTGGAAGTGTTCAAGGCCAAGCTGGATGGGGCTTTGACCAACCTGATTTAGTGGGTGGTATCCCTGCCTATGGCAGGGGTGTTGGAGTTAGATGATCTTTAAGGTTCCTTCCAACCCAAGCCATTCTGTGATTCTATGATAATTCTATATTTAACAGCTGCTGTAACATAGTTGGGTTGGCTGTTGCAAGATGTGAATGTTGTTCTGATGCGAGTCATGACTTTATAAATAGGTAGGCTATCAGTTTTTCCTTTGGCCAATTATGCACAAATTTTGGTACCACTTCAGCTTCCTTTTTTTTTTTTTTTTTTTTTGGACCAGTCTAATATGACAACAGAATAAACACAGATGGTGCTTACCATGGTTTGTATGAGGCAGATTCTACTTGATTCTACTTTCTTGTACAGTGGCAGATTCATACCACAAATATCAATATCAAAGCACTGTTGATGTTTTTGGAATTAGTAACTAAAAACTTTGTCTTTAAGAAAGATGTAGATGATCCATTTGTAAAGATAAAATAAGGACACTGACATACAAGAGCAAAGTAAAATAACTGTAATTGATTATCTATGTTTATGTCCTTTCACAGAGATGACAGACACACACTCATGGGCTGAACAATCTATTTAGAGTGTTTTATTAAAATGCTTTACTGTCTAAGATTAAATCTATCCTTATTTCTTAATTCTTAAGTAAAAAGGAAGCTGAAGAGAGGATTCAAAAGCAATTTCAAATCTACTTATAAACATGATATTAGTATTCTATGACATAGCAGAACAATCAATGACAAGAAGACAAGTGTGATACCAAGCAGAACTTGTAGGGAAATACAAGAAAGTAGAATATAGATATCCATACTGATATTTGGCAAAGATACTAATGTAAAGTTTCAAATTTTTGCAAAAACTGGTATATCATCATAAACAAACACAAAAAAAAACATCTTATCCAAGACAGAGAAGGCCTCCCTCTTACTGGATAAGGTTCAGGCTATAGAAAAGCACGCACAGTGTTGAATAGTCAAATTGTCTTCCAACAGCTTTAGAGATCCAGAGAGCTTGATCCAGATTTTTCTCACTTAATTATAGGCAACTAAATTAGCATCTAAATTAGGAATGCAGTTGACATAGACTTTCCATACACTTTGTTACACTTTGTTGTTAAGTAAACTTCCATGTAGGAAGATTTGCAAAATCAGAACATAATCCTGTATTCCTTTGAAAGTCTTCTTTTCTCCTAAATGTGATTCTTAAGACTGTAATTGAGAAATAGGTCTCATCTTTTGAAAAATCTCTCTCTGTCTCTCTCTCTATATATATATTATGAGATCATACCAAACTATTATGATATCACTGAACAGAACAGACTGGTCACTCAGGGAATAAGATGCTAACTGGGAAAAATTAGGAATCTGGTTTGTCATGATGAATAGGAGAAAACAGAAGACAATGTATCTTTTCTTTTATACCATCAAGACACATTCAGATAATCTGAACTGAAATTTTCATATACTCAGTGAGTGGTGTGAAAAATGTCTGATGTTGTTTCAAAGAAAAATCATACACTAAATACAGCACATATTGCAGCCACAATCATGTTGAGGCAGTAGTAGGCAGAATAGCCTTTCTCGGAACCAAATGTACCAATATAGTTTCTCTTGAGGTCATCTGGATGGCTTTTTTTCCACCTAATTCAACAGTCACTTCAATCAGTGGCTATAAATGGAATATGATTTGTTCAAAATGAATCCTACTGGAAAATATAAGAAGTTGACAGAGAAGGAGTGTGAACTACTTATTTTTATTGCCTGGAAATAATGAGGTTGTAAGCGCAAAACAAAAAAAAATGAAAAAAAAAATTTAAATGCCAATTTTGTTGTTGTTTTATCATGTTGTCCTCCTAGTTTCTAAGCTTATAGGATCTACTGCATACATATAATACTAACATTTCAGTTTGGGCTTCCTCTTAGAAATGTTATGGAGTAACAGAGATTTGTTATTAATAACAAATGCATGTCATTAATATTTCTCATAATAGAATGTAACATAACTAAGTAAATATTTATTCAAACATTCCAAATGGAAAAAATGGCTCTCATCCGTGAAATATTATTTTATATGTCAGAATACTAATAGGAGGTTCAATGTTCCCATCTTATAAAACATAGAAATAAACAACTGCTAGCATAAGCTTTGATGATTTTCCTGCTTCGACCTCTCTAACACACATGTCAAATTGTTATCATTATATTTTATTTGACATTAGAAATCAGTAATTACATTTTATTGCTATATATTTAGAATTTAGAATTTACTCCCTTAAGAGAAAGCAGCTACCTATGGGACAGGTTAGACAGCATTTAATCGGTACTGATAACATGCAACAATTTATTTCAAATCCTAATGATTTCACAACAAAGGGGTTAATATGGAACAAAAGCATCTGTTTAACTCTGGACTTCCAGTTTCAGAGAGACTGTTAACTAGTGTCCATGAATAAATACTGGTAAAGTGGGGAATATTAAAATGTCTTTCACAGTTTCCTGGTTGTGTTCCTTGATTTCTCTCTTTTCCTGTGTATTTTAATCTGTTAATGTCAAAAAATCTGTAATTTATAAAATGAGGTTTATTAGACTAATATTATATTTTTAATATTATGCTCAATTTTTTTTTCATAGGAAAAGAGGAAATGCACCTCGTACATAAGGCAGAGAATTTATTGTTAGCATAATTAAGTATTAAGTGTCCAATAAGAAAATACTATGAACCCTAACCTTGATAAATAAATAAATAAATAAAATAAAATAAATAAATTTTATAAAAAATTATATTAAAATTTATAATAAAATAAAATAAAATAAAATAAAATAAAATAAAATAAAATGAACAATGAGTAATGCTATGAAGAAAAAAAGTGAGAAAAAGTGTCATTAAAACATTAAAATAACAATAATACTAGAGTTTAAATTGTTCTGCAGAAAATTCTTAGGTTCTACTCTTTTCTCTGTTGTAGTCACCCTTTTCCTGCCCTGTCACCTTTTTCCAGCCCTGTGTTCCTCTGCATCTTGTCTGTCTGCCTCTCAAGGTCTCTCCTATTGTGCTATCTCTACATGATGTCATTGTGTTGAATTTGAAAATAGGTAATTCTGCACAAAATAATTACTTGTCACTACACCTTCTATAGAAGTATGGCTGTACCATACGCTGGTAAGCAAATGTAAAACAAGCTAGCCATGGCCATCTGTTAATAATAATAATAATCATCATCATCATCATCATAAATGTTGTAACTAAATTAATTTTTAACAGAGCTCAGGCAAGGAAAGAAAATTTTAGACAAGCAAATCTACAAACTTATGTTCTCAAGCCTTGCAAACTCAGGTACAAAGATAGTGACTTGTTTCTAGTAATGGCAATGGCTACCTGCTTTTGAATCTTTTCTTAGCATTCAAAATATTATCACTGAAAACGTCAATTTGGCTTTGCTCATATTTCACACAGTAAATAAAAGATAACATTTCATAGTCCACTCAAAATAAAATAATTAAAAATGAATATCTTCTATTACATCTGTTGATGAAGTTTCAGATCATAATTAAGGTAAAAAATTGTGAGTGCATCCAAGCACAAACTTTCATCTGAGGCAGTAAGTATGATAGATAATATGGGATATTAATGACTTTGTTTTTGTCTCACATCCTCTGGATGGCTAAAATATTCTCCAGAAGAACTGCCAATCACTGAGAAGAGTTAAAGTGCTGGGTTAAGATTTAAGAGTTCTTTTCCTTTACAGGCATTGTGAATAATGATCTCTAGCTTCAAAAACATTAGAAATTCAACTTTGCCTGATGATTTATGGGAATATTAGTATTTTCTAGCACATTTCCACAATTGCTATCATGTAGCATCTTCCGGGGCATTTTGCAGAAAAGTTAAAATTTGTGTTACATGAAAAAGCAAATCTTCCATTCTCTTTTGTCCACATTTTCCACTGAAATGCACAAAAATGTCCTTTTTCAACAGTAACAACAAACTGAACCTGCCTCCTGTTCATAATCTTACCTTCCCCTTCTTTTCTTCAATGCTTTTCCTGTTGTCTAAGCTTATACATAATATTCCAGGGCTGTGAGCCAAATTACATTTGGCAGAGAGCTATGTTTTACCAAGACTCAGTGAGTTTCCTACTACCAGGTAGAATAACACACTAATTTTGCTAAAGACCTCATGTGTGGTCTATATAAACGCTCTAATTTCTAGAGTATGCCTTAAGTATTTGTCAATGTCTATCAAGGAAAAGCTGAATTCTGCTCTTAATTGTCTCCAATTGCACAGAACTAAAAGGGCATTTATATAAAATCAGCCTGTGATGAAAGTGCATTATATTGCAATTTATCATCGGATTAATTTTCAAAGGTAACCACCAGTAATAAACTCCAAGGGGTGCACTGCTAGCCACAGGTTTAATGCTTAGAAGAGACACTTCCAGAGTCATAGAATGGTTTGAGTTGGAAGGGACTTTAAAAACCATCTAGTGCCATGGCAGGGACACCTCTCTCTAGACCAGGTTACTCAAATCCAGCCTAGCTTTGAACACTTCCAGGAATGGGGCATCCATGGATTCTCTCAGCAACTTGTTCAAGTGCTTCACCACCATCTAAGTAAAAAATTTCTTCCTTATATCTAATCTATATCTACCCTAGTAGATTTAATTTACAACCATTACCCATTGTCCTATCACTACACTCCCCAAAAAAAAAAAAAAAAAAAAAAGAGACTCTAAAAAAGAGATGGTGGCAATAAAATCCATTAACAAGATGGCAAAATCTGCCCTGAATTTTTTAGTTGCCAGCACAGTATTCAGGAATCAAAATAGCTTTCTTTAGCCTCAGATCCATGTGGTCTGTTATGCTTTTGCTATGACAAATGTTAAAGGCATTTTGCCACCAAAAGGCCCAAGCCATATTGATAAAATCAGTTGGATTGTTTTTATTAATTATAAAATACATTTTTGAAAATTCTATACAGAACTGGACTTACCAGTTCTTGCTCACCTCTGTTCTTAATTTTATCACAACATTAACTTAAACAATATCAGAACTATTCAGACACAGTTTATTTCTTTTGACCCACTGTACCAATAAAAAGCAATTCAGAGCTAAAGCATTTTACTAAAGAAATCCTTTTCTGCCCTCCCTCAATAGTTTGTTTGTTTGTTTTTGCTTAGCCTGTATTTGAAAGATAGCATAACCCGTCTTTATGATTAAATTGCTTTCAAAATTCACAGTAACAGTGAAGAACATGTACTGCTGACAGTGCATTTCTCCAATTTAAATATACAGATCTACATGTGAAAGATCTTTGAAATGGTCAAAGATCAAAGCATGTTTGATTCATACTGCATGCCAGGTTAAGTACTTTTTCTAAATAATGTAGTTTCTAAGGTAGCTGTAATAGTAAACTGACATCCATTTGAACTAAAAACAGATAGGCAGATCACTTAATGCATACATACTACCAACTTTTCTGAAAAGTTGTTTTTCATTTAAAGAACATATATAATTTTTTTTTTTGCAACCGTAGTTTTATTTACATCTATGATTGGGTGCACAGTACTCACTGAATTGTTTGAGGCTATTTTACTCAACAACCTTATTAGTGATGGCAATATGTTATAATGTGAAAAGAATAAGCACCAGCTAATTTAAGCAGGGCTGAGAAGTTCTGAGCTGAACTACTTGGGCAGCATAACTCTATTCTCAGAATGAGGAAAAAAAATAAACAAACACAACTGTAACATGATTTGAATTTAATTTTGAGGAGTTTCAAGAAAACTTATTTCTTTTATATAAATTCAGAGATAATATAATATCATCATGTAGGTTCTCTTTAGGTGTGAAGGTATATTTAGAGAGTGATTCATCCCATCAGCATTTTCAGGATAGTCTCTTGCTTTAAATAAACCTTGTGCCTATATATCAGATCTTCGTCTACTAAGCATTGCTGTTATATCCAAAATCAGAGACATCAGACCTACTTGATCTCCTTTTCCCATCATTGTTCCAGCTGGAGGACCAAGGAGGTAAAGAAAGTTCATTCCTTCATTTTGGGGACCAATGATCTGCCAGTCATATAGTTTTAGAAATTTGATAGACTTCTATGTCATCTCATTAATTAATTATTCAAAACTCTGTCTGGCAAAGGCATACTGAAGTGATGTTAGTTATATAAAAAATAAAAAAATAAAAAATAAGAGTCTACCAGCATCATATATTGCATAGTACTTGTAACAAGTTTTTCAGAATTTGTTTTAAGCTATATTTCCCTGAAATACAGCTCACAACTTCACTCTTTACTTTTGTACCATCGTCCTCCTTATTTTCTTTACAGTTTTATAGAGAAGTAAATTAACTATAAAATTACCTTTTTTCAAGCTTTGTTTTGAAAAAGTTGTCAAAAGCTCATCAATATCACTTATTTATATTTGCTACAGAAGTAGCTATAGCTAGCTTTGTGGTTTGGTATTTCTCATCAAAGTACTATTCCTTGATACTTCTGGTCTTGGATTTATTACTTAGAAATTCTTGCATCTCACTTTCTTGCTTTACTGTGACTTTTTTTTTTTTTTTTTTTTTTAAACTTGGCTACCTCTGTACCACATAAGTACTCTTCCATCAATGATAATTAGTCATCTGAAACATAAACAACCCTTCACTCCAGATTAAACTGGTGTCAGCACGTTGTGTTGGCCAGAGCCTTACTTTTGTTTGTCTTCACTTCTGTTAAAAGACCAGTCTTTCCAACATGCTGTGAGATAGTCTGTGCAGACCTCCACAAACTTACCTCTTTTGTTTTGTTCAGACTCAGCCTTCCAGACAGCATTTCACTGCTAAATGCAAAGTTTTAATTTGGCTTTCCCCATTTTTAAAATATACATGTACTTGCCTTCCTGGAAGTCTGAAATATTTCACTTGTCTCAAAGGACTCCTTGCAGACTACTTCAATGTCAGTTTTGTGTGTAACACATGACTTGGCTACAACTTCTGTTTGCATGATTGGGATGAGACTTTAAACACTTTGAGGTTAAAGGATTCTTCAATAGTGGGTGGGCATATTGTGTAATTTTCTTTTATAGCAATTTTATTTTCATATCTGAATCCTACTTAGTCTGCACTAAAGATGTTTCCATCATCATGATATTTTTTGAGTTTTCTGGGTGGCAAACTTACTAAATAAATCATTGAAGCAAATTATATTTAGAAGAAGGTTTTTCTTACTAGAAGATCACAAGGTAAAGACTGATAAACTGCATGGAAACCTGTTAATAAAGGATATAGAGAGAACATTTCTAGGAGGAGAGGGGAGAGAGGAGCTCATAGTTCCCACTGTTACAGATAGTCATGGATAATACGATACAGTTAATAATGATAAAATAAAATCCAATAAAATCCAGTCTTGGAAGCCACAAAATATATCTATTAGGCCAGAGATACACTTCACTGAAAATAAATCTATGTGGAACAAGTGGCACATTTATTCATAGTGCTAACCTTCTGTTCATGGTTAAATTTCATCTATCGAACGTTATTTGGATGTACACTTATCAGCATTTTATATAATTTGATCCTTGTAAAGAAGCTTTTATGATGTGGTGAGTTTATAAAATGAGAATCAAACTCATATTTTTACTTTTTTTTTTTTTTAATTAAATAAAAACAGAAATTGCAAAATTAAAACTCTGGCTGTATTAAAATCATGCTTGTTTACTAAACATGACAGGAATAATGGAATCTGGTTGTGCAGATAATCACAAATAAAAAAAGAACTGTTGGGAGCTCAAGAAGCAAGCCTTATTAAGAGGGTAGGTACTGGCTCCTAAAATCCTATGATATAGAATTTTGAAGTTTTCATGTAAAATAGGGGGGAAAAATAAAAGAAAGAAAAGAAAGAACAATATCAAAAAATCAAAATTCTGAATCCCTCAGTAAAGAAAACTATTAAAAATATCCAGTGTATAAATGAGAATGATACTATCTAACAGATATTAAAGTTGAAATCTGAAATCAAATGAAAGTTCTGTTGAGAAGTTGTTGATAAAGGATAAAGAGCTCATGAGCAAATGTAGACAGATTTTGTGAGTATGGCTGTTACATCTTGTAGACAGTCAGAACCTCAGCATTAGAAGTGTGATAGATTGTTTTACTGACATCTAGAATTTGACAGAATTGTATTTAAATTTTATTAATCCTTAATATAAATGAACATTAATATTAGCTGGGACCATATAATCACAATAATAAAAAAACAGGTGGCCAACCCTATTCACAGATCACAAAATCTTCCTTCCACAAGTCTTTGTTTTGCTGTGCTTACTAGACAGAAGTAAACAGCTGGAATCCCCAAACTAAAGCAAACATTTATGATGGTGAAACAAGAAAAAGGGAAGAGGAATAGGAAGGGGAAGAGGAAGGGGAAGGGGAAGCAGAAGTGGAAGGGGAAGCAGAAGCAGAAGTGGAAGGGGAAGTGGAAGGGGAACAGGGAACGGAAAAAAGGGGAAAACGAGGAAAAAGGAAAAAAAAAGGAAAGGAAGAAAGGAAAAAAAAAGAAAAAAGGGAAAAAAAAGGAAAAGGAAAAGAAGGAAAACACATACAAACATTATAGTACCATAAGACTGTAATTATGGATGTGACTTTCTAAAGAGTTTTAAATAAGTTTTTCTATATCTCAAATTTCAGTGGAGCATAGAGATATCTGAGCTGGTTTTAAATGATCACAAGCAGTACTAAAAGAGTTTCGTATGGGTCAGTTTTTCTTGCTAATAATTAAACTCCACTTATGCAGCACTGTAGCTGACCTCATAACAGTAATCATAGACATCACTGAGCTTCAGTAGGTTTAAAGCATTCTCAGAGAGCTAACACACTTTGTGTAAGGCCAGAGCTTGATGATGTTAAATATGGATGAAGGACTATAAGGTATTTTGAGTAAGTTTGCAGATAATACTAAATTGGAAGGGTCTCCTGAATGTGTCAAGAGTAGAGAGGCCTTGCAGAAAAATCTTGTTTTATTTTATTTTATTTTTTACACAGAAAACTGTGTAATCACCAACAATATGAAGTTTAATAAGAGTAAATGCCAGATTCTGCAACTGCAAAGACCCTGGCTGTACCTACAGACTGGGGGATGAGAGGCTGTAGAGCAGCCCTGCAGGAAGGTGTCTGGGCATTTTGGTTGACAAATTGAATATGAGTCAACGGTGTGCCCTGGTAGCCAAAAGGGTGTACTAATATCCTGTTTTGCATCAGGCACAGCATTGCTAGCCAGTCAAGTGATTGTCCCACTCTATTCTGTGCTGGTGTGACCTCACCTCAAGCACTGAGGTTTGGGCACCACGGTATAAAAAGGTTATAAAACTATTAGACATTTTACAAGGGAAGGCTAAAAAATGGTGAAGGATCTAGAGGAAGATGTATGAAGAGCAGCAGAGGTCCTTTGGATTATTCAGCCTGAAGAAGAGGAGACTGAGGGGAGATCTTATCACAGCCTACAATTTCCTCATGAAGGTGAGCAGAGGGACAGACACTGATCTCTGCTCTCTGGTGACAGTGACAAGAGCTGAGGGAATGCCATGAAACTGCAACAGGGGAGGTTCAATAGGGCTGGATATTAGGAAAATGTTCTTCACTGAGAGTGTTGTCAAGCACTGGAACAGGTTCCCCAGGAAAGTGGTCACAGCCCCAAACCTGACAGAGTTCAAGAATCATCTGGAAAATGCTCTCAGACACATGGTCTGATTTTGGGGTGGTCCTTTGGAGCCCTAGGAGTTTTGTTTGATGATCCTTGTGGGTCCCTTACAACTCAGGATATTCTATGATTCTATGATCCATCTACATTCCTCCTGGGTAGACCCTCCCTGCTTCTGCCCTATAAATATTTTCTTTTTGTATTTTCTCTGGAGAACTACATTCATCTAAGTTGGGATCCTGCTATTCTCATAAATAACAATTTAATATTACAATATACTGTTTTTCACAACTTTTAGTCAGGGACAGATACTCACATCTGTTAATCTACTTAACTCCACTGATTTTAGTGAAGATATTTCTGTAAGCACCAATTCTGAATCTGATCATTCATTGAGTTTTAATCAATTATAATTTGCAGTGATGAAACTGTACTCTGCATGACAAGATGTGAAAAATGTGCTTAAAGCATAAAACAGTAGTTCAGAATAAAAGTCAATACACTGATGCATAAAAGAAAGAATTGCACCGCTATATAAGAAATATGATTACATTTAGCTAAACTGAAAAATAAATATGGGGAATGTGTTCCATAGGTTGCATTTGTGTGTATGTTAGAACAGTATTGCTTTATTACAGAGTACAAGTAAAATCTTTAAAATACTTCTATTTATTATGAACTTTAATATTTAGTTTATCTTACATTGATGGTATACCTGTATAATCTGTCCTTATTGTGCATATTTTTTTTTTTCAGTGGATATGTTTATTATGTTGTACTTTGTAGCTTTAAAGCTGGTTCCTTTAAAAGTATGGAAGCACAAACCCTGAAAAGATTAGATTTATACTCACAAAGTCTAACTGCAATCTTACATAGTACTAATTTTATTTCTTTAATTTTAGTATTATTTTCTGCCTGTTAATTAACATAAGAATATATCTGTGTGTGTGCACACGCATGTTTAATCATACTGCAGGTGGGAACAAACAAATAATTGTTGGTACCAGAACACTGATTGTTATGACATCAAAGGCAACTTTGTGTTTGATGGGAATAGGTTTGATATTCAGGTTCTACCTATGAGATTATGAGAGAATACTGAGATTTTGTTTCACTTTTCAGTGCAATTAAAATCTTTGTGTTAGTGGATACGTAAATAACTGCATATTATTTGTGAGCCAGATTTTTTATTAATTATGAGGTGGGCTACAAATGATTTAATTTGACTAAAAATTACTTCAGAGTACAATATTGAATACTGTCAGATTCACATAATTTTAAACTATCATTTATAGCACAATACAAAGATTAAAGGAAAAAATAATTTAAAAAAATCTTTATGAAAGGGAAAAAAAAAAAAAAGAGAGTTTACTCTGTCAAATTAAGCTGTACGGATTTTTAAGAATGGATAGAGTCTATATGTAGCTCCATGTAAAACTCAAGAGGGTTTCCTAAACTGCCTCCAAGCAGGGTACTTGAGCTTGTTGAAGATGTCCAGGCCTGATCTGTAAATGCAACTCTCCCAAACTGGGAATCTGGGTGGCTATTATCAAAACCATTAAACAGGTTTGTGTAAGCACTGGAAGGGTACTCATTAACACAAATCACTTTAACAATAACTGTGACAGAAATGCAAGTCAATTTATGATTGTCATCATGATTATCCATTCTGGGAGACAAGACAATAAAAATAAATAAATAAATAAATAAATAACGGAATAAACTTGACAAAATAGATAGATGGGTGAAAAAATAAATAATCCTTGCAGCTTTTAAGCTGCCCTGAAAGGAAAACTCCTGCTTGTTTTGCTCCATATATACGTTTATGTATTTCCCTGAATACATTCCATCTACTGCACAGGCAGTGGTATACTGCACCCCATGGCACTGAATGCACGTGGGTGTCTCTCCAGGGAGAGACTCTGTGTGACAGCTGTGGAGCCTGCTCAGCCTCAGCCCAAGGCTGAGAGCAGTGCTGTTCTAATGAGACTGATGTTGCCAGAGTTTGGCAGCTGACCTTAACCTTGTGACCTCTCTGCTTGTGCTCCTCATCAAAAAGGACTCCAATGTGCCCTAAATTCTCCAACAATTGTGCTGAGTCCAGATCCAATTAGTTAGTCTGAATTAAAGCAATCTCCACATAGAAATATGCTGCTTTAAACTAACGGATTATTTGTTCTTATTTAAATATTATATATAAATATATATAATATAAATAATAAATATATAAATTATATAGGCAACATTAAGGATCTTTAAAAACATATCAGCAATGTTCAGCAGACAACATTTGGGGTATTGTAAAAACACAGAAAAATACAGAAATAATTTTATTGATTCCTGATGTTTAGATTTTATAATGATATTCTTGTTCTTACCTCAGTTGTTGAAAACTGCATTATTTTATAGTTTTACTACCCCCCTCGAAAATAAATAAATAAATAAATAAATAAAAATCAAGCCTTCTCATACAGAAAGGTGTGGGGGTTTTTGATTTTGTTTTGGTTTTGTTTTGTTTTTTAAGCTATATGGGAGTATATTGCATTATGCCTGGGCAAATGCCTTGGAAAAAGCCTGAAAGAAGTTGAATTAGTGACTTGACCCAACAACTCTTAAGTCAAAGATGACTGCATGAATTTATTTTCGTAGTTGAAATCACAGAATGGTAATGTTGGAAGAAAATTTTAAAGGTCATCTCCCCTGCTCAAACAGGGACACCCAGAGCAGGTTGCCAAGAATCATGTCCAGATGGCTTTTGGAAACCTCCAAGAAGACTCCACAACTTCTCTGGGCAATCTGTTCTAGTGCTCCATCATACACACAATACAGAAGTGTTTCCTGATGTTTAGATGGAACCTCTTGTGTTCCAGTTTGTGCCCTTTGACTCTTATCCCGAAAATGGTTATCACTGAAAAAAAACTGGTTATGTTTTCATTGCATCTTCCCTTCCTTGATAAGATCCCCCTGAGCCTACTCTTCTCAAAGCTTAACAGTCCCAACTTTCTCAGCCTTTCCTCACAAGAGAAGTCCTCCAGTCACTTGATTATCTTAGTGGCCCTCTGCTGGACTCTTTCCAGTATGCTCATGTCTCTCTTGTACTGGGGGCCCAGAACTGGACACAGCACTTCAGGTGTGGCCTCATCAGTTCTGAATAAAGGGTGATCAAGATCACCTCTCTTGACCTGCTGGTGATAATTTGCCTAATGCAACCAAGAATGCTATTAGCCTTCTTTGCAGCCTTTGTATATTGCCTTGGAGTCCACCAAGACTCATAGTTCCTTTTCTGCAAAGCTTTATTATAACTGGACAGCCCCCAGCATGTATTGGTGCCTGGGGTTGTTCCTTCCCATGTGCAGGACACTGCACGTACCTCTGCAAATATATATATATATACAAGTATATATATACAAGTATATATATATATATGTATATGTCCACTAGTATCATTTGAATTACCCATTTTGGCCTCAGCAGTGTTTGAAATTAAAACTAGTTTTCCTCTTTGAAGTAAGTGGAATTAAAGCCTTTTACACTAGCTAAAAATGTTGCAGTGCTATCAACAGCTACAGCTCATCTGTATAAAAATATATCTCATCATATATAAAAATATATCTACATAGAGAAAAAATGAATTTTTGATTTTACTAAATAGACTTTATGAGAAAAGGATGTTTAGCCAAGGTGACCAAAATGATCTCGTATAAAATATAAAATTTGGGGGGGAAAGTGTTGTTTTATGTATTTATTTATTACTGATTGTTATATTCCACACTAGCAAAACTTTCCCAAAATATTTTAACAAGCACTTTGAGCACACATAACTTTCATGTGCAAGGTAGTACAACTTATATCCTCTAATTATTTCCAAGGATTGCAAGTGACCTCTTTGTGATAGCATCCTTCCATCAGTTATATAAGTCACTAATGTGCTAGCAATGAATTTGTGCTAGCAAAAGTGTGAAAATCACAAATTAAATGTCTAGACTTAATCTTTGGTAAAAGTTTAAATATATTAATATTTTGTCAGGTATCTAGGACTAGTACATATTTTGGAATTTCATTTGCACTGGAATCTGAAGGGGGAGATAAATATTATTATATATGTTTAAATACATTTCAGTGTTCTCTTCTTGCATCTAAGCTTTATCAGCCAGATCCTACATGAAAGATCATATGGCCTTCATTTGCACTTCTATTCCATTAAGCTGAAATTATTACACTGCTAATATGTACTGTAAGGTAATGTGAGATAGAATCACAGAATCATAGAATGGTTTGGGTTGGAAGAGACCTTAAAGAGCATCTAATTCCAACACCCCTGCCAAGGGCAAGGATACCTTCCACTAGACAGGCTGCCCAAATCCCCATCCAACATGACCTTGAACACTTCCAGGGATGGGGCATCTACAGCTTCTCTGGGCAACCTGTTCCAGTGTCTCCCCACCCTCTGAGTAAAAAATATCTTCCTTTTAACTAGATAGAAGATAAGATAGGTACAGACATGCTTTATTTTACACAACATAAATGTATATTATCAAAATCAGCTGGATTATTTACATGGAATAACATTAGATAAACATATAATTCTTTGCTGGGCTGAGGCTTAAGCATATACATGAGTCCCTAGTTCATCACAGCTTTACAATTCACATTTAACTGAATTACTTGTGACACTTAAATTATAAAAAGGGACAGAAAGCAAAGAAAAGGAAAAATCCTTCAGACATGCAGATACTTGGCAGGGATAAGTCTGCAACAAACTGTTGAATTCTGGCAAAAGTATAATATGTTGATAAAAGGCCATATACCTTCAAGCATTAGGTAATGCTATATGGATTTTTTTCTGTAGCTGTAATGACAATTATTATGTAGTATATGTTATGTAAAAATCAGTAGGATTAATAATATATTATTTCCTCTGTACCACTGTTAAAGGAATCCATTTGTTATTAATGGTGATACTTTTAATTTAATGGATTAATAAGGAGCCCAGTCAGAAGTTATGGACATTTAGGAAACGATCAGTTTGTAATTCCATATGTTAAATATTAAAATAAATTGTCTCACACTGGTACTCTGGTAGATGTCACTTCACAGTGAATTAAAATTGCTTCAGATTTCAAGACACAAAAAAGAATTCAAAATTCTGCTATATAGTCACACTCACGGATATAATTAAAGGTCTGTCAGCACTTTCATTATATAAAGCCATTTTTAAGCAGTTTATAAGTTGGCCATGACATTTTGCCTAAAGCTGGAAATGGGCTGTGAGTTTCCTGCCTGGAAGTGATTTTTTGTTTCTTATGAATGTAATTGGAATCACATTATATCCCTGTGTTTCTCATCCATGACAGAGGGGTTAAAAAATATTATCTGTTTTTTATATTTCTCCCACACATACAAAATATCTCTTTACTTCAGTTTAGCACCTTGTAGATAATTAGGCTGTATGATAATATAGGCAAATGAAACATATCCAATGCACAAGGTGACCCACAGTCATGAATACAGGTTAAAAAAAAGCTCTGCTATTGTTTTGGACCATGTGTACTGGACATGGTGTGGGACACTACAGTGTTCAGGGGCGCTTTGGGGAATATCACAAGCCCAGTGCAGCTTAGATGTGGCTATACCCTTTTGGAGGTTTAGGGGAAGTCATAACTCATATGTAAACTATGACAACACATTTGGCCTTAGGGCCAAGAAAAATCCTATTTTCTTTTCCATTTGCTTTATAGATATCAAATAGAGGAGTCTGTTTTATTTGTCATTATAGACCTAGTGTTATACTTTACAGAAACAGCTGGTTGAAAATGTTTCCAGTTCAGAGTATGCTTATCATGTTAGCTGGTATATAGTAGCATACAAACATTTTGAGATACCAGTTTGGTTTGAACTTAATTCTAAGAAGCTAATTTCCATGTGAGGCTCAAAACAGACAAAAAATATTGGTCAGCTATTAACACAAGTATTTGTCAAAAATGCATCAGTAGTTAGGCAGAGCTTATTGCCTAATCAAAGAGTGAGATTGTTATACATTCTTTAAAGGATGGCTCACAGATAAGCTGTTTGTGGGTTTTGGAGGCCATAGGCAAGATGAATGTATGCACAGTCTTTGCCAAGGAATCCTTTGAAAGCAAAGTGCTTGCTCATTCCCAAGAGAAATCATAAGATTGCTGAAGAGGTTAAGGGCTCAGCATGCCCATCCACCATTCAAACAAACCTTTTCCAGTATATGGAATATTTCCAGTACTTCTCTCATCACTTTGAATGGCATCCCAAGTGGAGTCACAAGTTGTTTTCATGAGTGAAAGATAAGCAGTACAGACTTTATTTATTTACGAACAAGTGTCATCATAAATCAGACAATATGACTGAAATACTTAATTTAATTAGTAGACAAAATAATTTTTAAATCAGAAAACTTACAAAGCATTAAATCCTTGGGGAGAAGGTTACTGGAGCCTGTTTTAACTCTAGCCTCACTTAGAAAGGTAACTAGAAGGACTCAGAGATGAACTGTTTTGGGAAGTTCAACACCATATGCTTGAGGAAGACATTCAGACGCTACCCACAGCAGAAGATTGGTCTGTCCCATAAACATACCAATAGTATGGTAATATAACTTTTGCCAAATTATCTGCCTGAGAAAAATAATAAACACCAATATAGTTCATCTAAGATAGAAGGATAAGTTAATTATTTAATTTGAACAGGCACTCAGGAGACTGCAGATTTTATTTCATAAACTATGTGGACACATACGCAATCACAGTTAATATCCCAACCATGTGTTGTCATTAAAAGGGCATTTAGTTGCAGCTGTCATGAAATTTCCATGTACCATGAAAGTAATTACTGACCTGACATCTAATGTCACTGGTGGATCGACCCTTGCACGTTGCTAAGGGAATCATCCCTGAGATTCCCCAGCTGTCTTTGAATCTGTGGCACTATGAATATCTGTAAAGAAATTCAGCACTTGAAAAAGAAAGGAGAAAGCAAATCACCAAAGTTATCATCAGGAAAAAGAAAAAAAAAAAGAAAAAAAAAGAAAAAAAAAAGCTTCAGCAAAAAGGCTAGATGCTTGCTAAAAAATTGGGAGCAACATGATTCACCTCTCCCACTCAACCCTACACACACACAAAAGGGAGAGGGAGAAAGGGAAGGAGGAGAGGGGGAGGGTGAAGGGAGAGAGGGAGAGAGGAGGGGAGGGAGAGGGGAGGGAAAGAAAAATAAATAAATAAAAAAAGAAACTAAGGTTCAGCTGAAATTTAGTCCTTATCATCCCAGCTATGAGGACTGAGGAGGATTCACTGAGAACTAGCTAGATAAAAAGGTATGTTTTCACTTCAGAAAGACCCTGGTAAGCTGGATCTACCCTGACTGAGTAGCAGTGATGACCTAGAGAAGCAAACAGCAGGGCTCAGAATGGATGTTCTTCATTGTAGATTGCTTTGCTAGAAAAGCTAACTAAACAATCAAAGAAATATGAGGACTTGGCTTGAGACTCTCATTCAAAGTTAATCGAAGCCCCAGACCTAGTGAATTATGGACTCCATCTGCTGCTATTGACTCTCAGTGAGTTGGAAGTAAATATAGTCTCTGTGTCTTACGCAGATAAGCCATGTGTTTTTCTTGTTATTTTTCCAGTTTTCACAAGTATACTTAATGCAAAATGCAATGTTGTTTGCCTGATGTTCCAGCTGGTTGTGGGGTGACACAACACAGGAAAGTTCTGAAAAAATAAAAAATAATTAAAAAAAAAAAAAAGTTTATCTGCTACACCATTTGAAATAGCAGCTACTTTTGCAGATATAAAATGCATTCTATTGCTGTCGCTGCCTCAGACTTCTGAACTCCTCTAGTGAGAAGCAGCAAGGACTTCATAGTCCAAAGAAAGTAACTGTAATATAACCGTATCTAAGTGATAGATATTAAGAGCTAATATATATATAAGTAGATAATACAGAAGTAAAAGCACTAAAATTTGTTTTGAGGTATCCTGTATAGAGCCAAAAAGAAAACAGAACACAAGCCTCAAGGAACTATTGAAATGGGAAAAATCCTGTTTTGATTATTTGAACATTCACTGTAGCATTGTATTACAGTTGATGTAAGGAAAAGCACATTTAGCCTACAAGAACTGCTAAGTATGGTTTCAGATCTTGGCAGTACTTATTTACTGTTTCACCCATTTAAGAGAGTAAAATTTAACAGTAATCACATGGCTTTTTTCCAGATCAATAAAGTAGGTGATTTTGTGTTCCTGTTCAACAATTCTCAAACAGTCTTTTGTAATCTATGCAATCATTAAA
>CM021697.1:10295377-10372115 GCA_011074415.1 Stictonetta naevosa | reverse complement strand
TCTTTCATTTCCGCTCTGGATTTTAATTTAGGTCTCCCTCTAAAAGTCTTTTTGTTCTTAAAAGGTGTGTTTTGCTGTTATCGTATTCCCTGAATTGCATTTTCAGAAATATATATATATATACACATATATATATATACATAAAATCTAGTACATCTGAGATCTGTTCCTGGGACTAATTAAGAAATGCGATGAATCCATGAAAACTGGCTTTGACTATGGAAGAAAAATCCTTGGAAGAAATTTGACGTCAGAGGAAAATTAAACATAGCATGACTTCACCCTCCCATGGCCCAACATTTCTACAAACACTCCCATCTGATAATAGAGACAAAGTGGATAACAGGGATATGGCTGATTCTGCTGAAAACAGTTTCATTTATACATTTACCCTAATAAAGAATGAGTGAAGAGCTGTTCTGTACATGGGCAGCTATTTTAAGCTTACTTCACTCTGCTCATTGAAGACTAGTGGAGAACAGAGAGCATGTAGAAAAGAGCACATGGAAAGCATCATAGAATCATAGACTCATAGAATGGTTGGGGTTTGAAGGGAAGTTAAATATCATCTAATTCCAATCCCCCTGCCATGGGCAGGGACACATTCATCTAGATGAGGTTGCCCCAAGTCCCATCCAACCTGACCTCAAACGCTTCCAGGGATGGGGCATTGATAGTTTATCTGGGTAACCTGTTCCAGTGTCTCATCACCCTCAGAGTAAAGAATTTCTTCCTCATATTTAATCTTAATCTACCCTTTTTTTAGTTTAAAGTCATTACCCTTTGTTTTATCACTACACCCCCCCCCAAAAAGAGTCCCTCCCCAGCTTTCCTGTAGGCACCTTTTGGTACTGGAAGGCTGCTATAAGGTCTCCTCAGAGCCTTCTCTTCTCCAGGCTGAACAATCCCAACTCCATAAATCTGTCTTCATAGGAAAGGTTCTCCAGCCCTTTGATCATCTTTGTGGCCATTGTCTGGACTCCTTCTAATATGTTTGTATCCTGCTTGTGGTGGGGGCCCCAGAGCTGAACACCGTACTTCAGGTGAGGTCTCACAAGAGCAGAGGGGAAGAATCACCTCTCTCGACCTGCTGGCTACACTGCTTTTGATGCAACCCAGGATACAGTTGTGTTTCTGGGCTGCAAACACACATTGCCAGCTCACGTTGAGCTTCTCATCCACCAGCACTCCCAGGTCCTTTTCCTCAGGGCTGCTCAGAATCCATTCCCTACCCAGTCTATATTTGTACTTGGATTGCCTTGGCCCAAATGCAGGACCTTGCACTTGGCCTTGCTGAACTTCATGATGTTTTCAGAGGCCCACCTCTCAAGCCTGTCAGGGTCCCTCTGGATGGCATCCCTTCCCCCAGCAATGTCAACTGCACAACACAGCTCGGTGTCTTCAGCAAACTTACTGAGGGTGCACTCAGTCTCGCTGTGTATGTCACCAACAAAGATATTACACACCACCAGTCCCAATACTGATGCCTGAGGAACACCACTCATTACTGATCTCCACTTGGACATTGGATCTTAATCTTCATCAAATTTATAATGACTCAATCTTTTCATTTTAAGGCATACATTTTAAATATTAAAGATAAAAAGGAAACATGAACTACAATAATTGCTTTTCTATTTTTTTTTTTTTTTTGAAGTTCCAGTTTTTGCAAGTTAGAGGAGGTGGAGGTTGTGGGACAGAGTCTCAACTAGAGTAAATTAAAGTCAATGGAGTGAAGCTTAGTGATTAAGCAATAATTTGTTTCTACTCAATCTTTTCATTTTAAGGCATACATTTTAAATATTAAAGATAAAAAGGAAACATGAACTACAATAATTGCTTTTCTATTTTTTTTTTTTTTTGAAGTTCCAGTCTTTGCAAGTTAAAGGAGGTGGAGGTTGTGGGACAGAGTCTCAACTAGAGTAAATTAAAGTCAATGGAGTGAAGCTTAGTGATTAAGCAATAATTTGTTTCTTTGCTATTTATTATGTATCTGCCAGTTTAATGAACTTATGGTAATCTTTTAGACAGCATCTAATGTAACTTAAGGTGTTATATGTGCTCTTTCACTGTACCATGTAAGCAGTAGATATTTTAAACTGTGCAGATTTTGATTCTCAAACAAATTGTTCTGAATCCCACATTTGGGAATACAATTTTTCTACTACTTCACCTGTTTTACTAGTCTAAGAAAGTTAAGCAGTATATTAATAACCAATTTTATAATGCAGTTTATATAGATAATAAACTTTCTGACTCTTGGAAAGATGTGTCACACAAAGCAGTTCAGTAAAATGAAAAAAAATATGTTTTGACTCTGTCGCAAGCCCCTTGTGAAAATCACAGAAATTGGACAGTGTTTTCCTATCAAGTCTACAACATTACACTAGGTACTGTAATATGAATACTACTATCTAAAATGAGTTAAAACTTCCACTTAAGTTTCATAATGACATATTCCAAAATAAATTAACTATACTTTCTTAAAATAAAGTAGGTCAAGCCATTTTAAAAGTAATACTTTTATATACTTTTATATAAAGTTATTACTGTTAATAATCAATGTTTGTCTTTGCCAGTTCTTAGCCAGTTTGATGCTGCTTTCTTGTTTTCAGGCCAACAGGCTGATTGCGAAACAAACCAAACAGCTGCATGACCTGCTAGCTTCAGCTTAAATTTGAGTGTTCAGTTCTTCTGAAAATCAGGTCAGACAGTTGAGGTCAGAATCTGGATGGCTCTCAGTTCCCTACCATACTAATTTGGAGTGTGCTAAAGAAAAAACAGAGCAGCTGATTGAGGAAGTTCTTTCTGGCTTTAAAGCTTGTAATATTATTGCTAATTATTTTATTTTAATACAAGAACACAATCAACTTTTTCAAGATGGAAGCAAGTATAAATAAAAACAACATTTGTCCTACATATGTTGATTTACCTTCTCTAAGTTTATGTAAATGATATTGATGCAAGAGATCATATAGATGTCACTATTTTTGAGTGCAACTGTTTGGAATTGCTTTGCCAACACATTTTTAAGTGACTAAAGTTCATTCTGTTTGTACTGAAAATTAATTTTCCTAAAAATCTATTTCTGACATTAAAGTGATTTCACTTGGAAAATTAGAAATCTCCATTCATTTTCATTTCTTCTATTACTTCATTTGACTAAGCAGACACAAGTACAGAGAAAGTAATTTTAAAAAATGTAAATATGGGAAATTTCTCAGAGTCTGTAAGTACATTCAAAGGTTGGAAGTACATTCGAAAATTGGAATTCTTTAATGAATAAACCACCAAAAAAAAAATAAATCTGTCAAGAAACCTTTTTTTTTCAAAAAAAGTAAAAATTTTGCAGAGTAAAAATTATAAATTTCAACTGTTTTACTCAAGTTTCAAAATTATTCTCAACTCATGAGCTAAATATGCTAAATATTTCATTCAGAAAACATCCAGCCTCCTGTCCCTGTAGTTTTTATTTCTAGATTGCAGTCATCCATATTTGGGTGATTTGGTATATAGAAATTTGAATTTAAATTCTGATTATTCACATTCACTTTCTAAATGACTATCTATGTTCAATACATATACCTACATTCTTCTATAACGTTTTCATAAAATAACTTTTGGGTCAGATTCTGATATCAGTTACCTAACTGAAACTCTAGGTATATAACTGCATCTACATGTGTGCATACAGAGTTAAACAACAGAGAAAAAGAAATAATTACAGTATTCTTTTAGTCTTAAGAATGTGAAAAACACCCTCTAAAAACAGCTAATATTTAACATCAAGAAACAAAAGATATTTTTTTGAAGCTGAAACAAAAGAATGGTTTTGCAGCAATCGTTGAAAATAACATTGAGATTATATTTAATTCATCTATTAGGAAGAACTCCTCAGGCACAGGGAAAGCCAGACTTTCTCACTTTATTTTCACTCCTAAGCATGATCAATATCTAAAATGACAACTCTAAGGTTCTTTTCCTTTGTTATAAGTATTTGATTGTAAATAACTTCATATTTTTAAATATTCCTGGCCTAAGAAGAGGTAATAGACTGATCTTGATCAATCTCTTTTTTCTTGATTCAGTCTTGCTTCCTGTCCCACTCTGACCATCTGACCTCTTTTTTTTTTTTTTTTTTTTAACTCCAGAAGTTATCGTTTTGAAGCACATGCTACATATCTGGCCAGCACACTTGAATTAATTATGTTTTCCTGAAGAAGAAATGGGACAAGAAACTAGGCCAATTATTAACTGTTAACCAACAGAAACACATTCACACTAGTTGTCCCAAATGTTCCCTGTCCCTCTGTTTAAAATTAATCCATCAGAAAATCAAATGGAGGATGCTCAAGACCCCCCTCTAATTATTTAAAATTATGTCATTAAATCAGACAACTGCTGGCACTGCAACTCAGCAAGCGCTAATTTAACCCATATGTTTTGGGATTGTTCCTACACCCATTTGTCCTAGCCAGAATTTATGCAAGAATTATTTTTTTCCCTATAAAATAAAATTTGTATTACAAGCTAACCATACAGTTTTAAGTCTGTATTCTAAATGGAAGCTGCATAAATATGAGAAAAAAACTTTAGCTCAGCAAAACATATAATGACTTCTTGGAGACTAATGTTGTAGAAGGGAAGATCCAAAAAGTGCCAAAAATCTGAAGGCTGGAGAACAGGCATGGAAGTCCAGTACACCATGGAATTATGCTCCATAATAAATATAATCAAGATAAAATACTACAGATATATTACATTAGTCTGGAAATACTTTACTAAAAATATGAAATGTGTGCCTTCATCTCAGCCTCATTTTCACATTGTCTTTCTACAGTTCTCTCTTCCTTTTCTTCATACTATTTCTTTCCTCGTTCTTTCCTGATTTGTCACATTTTTAATAACTTCCCATATTTCTCTTCTGTTTTATCTTCTCATATTACTTCCTAGTCTTTTCTATGTTCAGTATACCTTCCTTTGAATTCTTTTCATGAAGTAAAGGGATAAAATATAATTAATGCCTAACACCATTTGGATTTTTGTAAGCCAATATTTTCAGCACACACAATGCAGTGTAAATAACCTATGTATCAGCTTTTCACACTACTACTTATTCCAAAATGCTTAAGAATTGTAAGTAGGACAAGTAACTACTGAATTATGGTGATGTGATAATGAAACTATTTTTTTTTCATATTGGGGATTTTTTTTTCTTAAAAGCAATAAAATGTTGAGTTTATTAAAATTAATAATAAAGAGAAAAGAATAAAAAATAATTTCTTAGTTGTCTATTTACTATGTGGTTAAACATAATGCCAAAAAGATGATGCAAGAACTACTTACCTATACAAAAAAATATATCCTCATTATTTATAGTTCTTACTCTGATTGTATCAGTACATGATTTAGGTGGTTTACTTGTTTTGTTGCTGATCTTGGTTTTTGTGTGTTTCTGTTTTGTTTTTTTTTTTTTTTGTCTCTGAAACAAAAGCTTGCCATCTGGAAATGCTAAAGGTGCATAAAATAAATAAGACACATGCAGAAATAATAACCTCATTCTTCAAACTTTCTTCATTTGGGGCTATACATTTTTATGCAATTTGCACTCCTCAACTATCATTTGGATTTAGTTTTTGTAACTGTTCATCATCATGAGACTTAAGTATATAATTCTGTATTAATAAATGCTTCAGCCAATTAAAGAATAGGTATCTCTTTAAAGGAAATCCAGGGGATGTATGCAGTTTAGATTAGGATATTTTTCTTAATTCTTGCAAGCAAACTGAGAATTGTGAACAACACTTATTTAAGAAAAATCAAAATACAATATTACTAAAGCAAACTCATTCTTTTGACTATGCAACCTTTGCACAAATTTAATGTTCTTGTCTATGTCATATAATAGAGAACAACAGTGAATTTGATTAAAGCTTGGTTACAAAATGTGATACATGACACCAAAATCTTGGTGCCTCAAGGGAGAACTTCACTCAGCCACAGGCTTTGGGATCTCTCATCCCAGGCAAACCATTCCTTCCTTTGCAGAAAGAGTTTTGAGATCTTACAGCCTGCATTCCAGTAAAGTTCTTAAAGCCTTAACTGGCAAAGGCTTTCCTTAATTCCTTTACAAAGTATTAGGTGAACATTAGTCTCCTCTCTCTGATTGACGTGAAGTTAACAAAAGACAACAGTGGAGACAGAAATTGGAATTTAAGAAAGTAATGGATACATATCTATAGTTATTTCCATAGAAAATTCCCAAAACTGGACTGGCTGTACAATTGGTATGAAAAGCTGAGAAATAGAGACTCTACAGAAGCTGCAGGGGGAGAAGAGCTTACCCATAAGCTGATGCTGCTAAGAAAACTTGAAAGTTACCGATTGCTTTAAAAAGGGTCAAGACAAACTCTAAATCCTACTGGATGCTCATCTCCCTTCACATACTCTCAGTGGAGTGTATGTGAACATATATATAAGTCATATGTATGTGACATATTTATATGTCTAAAAAATTCACCTGTACAGCTGTTTTCCTCAGAACATCAGAGATAAAACCAGACATGAATATTTTCATTGGGTTAGTTAAAACATGACTAAAAACTAGAACAGCAAAGGCATATTATAATTTATATATCTTTTCAGAAATTATTTATAATTTTCTCTCTCCTCTGAGCAGCTGTAAAACATTCTTGCATTCCTTTCTTATGCCTTGTGAGATCCAGGAAGGACAGCTTTGCCTCAGCTTTGCCTCAGGGGACACATGGCATGACACACGTATGATACAGCATACTTTCATGAAGATGAATATATATTATCTTGTAAAAAAAAATTAAAAAAATAAAAATAAATGTTAATGTAAAAAAAAAAAAAAGGACCTGATTAATAAAATAAATAGGTTATATTCCACTAAATACAATTAAGCCTTATTTAGTTCAAAGCTAGACATCTAAACATCTAAAATTCAATTGAATGTTTCCCTGCATGTGTCTTCTCCATGTCTGTCTTTCTGTAGACTCTAACATTCCACAGGTTATGTTGGATTATATTATATCTGCCATAGTGAGGAGCTTCTGATACACAATAAATAATTTTTCTGTTGTACTTCAGGTTTTTGACAGAATCCATTTGGAGCTTGCGTTAAACATCTTATGACTCAGTTTGAACCCTAATAAAATCAACAGAAAGTCTCCCAAGTATGTGCACTGGAATTGTATTTAATCTTTGTTTTTGTAGGCTGTGGTTTTCCAAAGCATCTCTCCTCAGCTTCAGTTCTGAGGAGTTTGTAGTAAAAATGCATGTTAGTCTTGAACTGAAAACATGCTTTTATAAATATAAAAATATTTTTTATATTAACCACTTAGCTGCAAGGTAAGTGTCAGATACAAAAAGGGGTAGTGGGAATGGTTGGAGTAAATTCTTTCTGAAGCATTGCCACTCCTATTGTCTAATCCTCTTCCCCTCTCCACAGGACTTTTATTGCACAATATATCTTAATGCAAAATTCTTCTTTAAAATCAATAGAAAGAAATAGGAAGAGTTTAACAATGAAACACTCTCTTTGGAATAAACATTTTTTACAGATCATTTTGTAGTCTTACTCTAGAGTTGGTTTCAAAATCCAGAGCTGCTTCAGAGTTTTTATAAATCATTCACTATCTGGATCCACTAAAAAGAATGCAGCTGTTTTAGCTAAAGAGTGCAGAAAGAAAAATTAAAAACAAAATGGTTAAATGAGCAATATGATTTTTTTTTCCTTAAGCTGTTTTAGAAAGTACTCTTGAAAATACCATACTGTGAGTTGATATTAATCATATGAGGACAGATCATGTTAAAAAAAAAAAAAAAAGAAAAAAAAAAAAAAGCCTAGTGATCTAATTCCAAACTTTGGAAGGAATCCTGTTAAATTTTCATTTCCGTACTTCCCAATTATTTTTATATTGTAAAATTTATTTTTGATAATGCTCAGAACCATAAATCGTTTTATTTTACAGCCCTTGAGTCTTAGGATTTATGAATACAGAAGAAAATCTGTTTCCTATTTGTATGCTCTACTGTTTGGAATTACATACCAGCAGAAGAAAATCTTTCCTTATACAATCATGATAACACAAAAATATATGAAAGTGTCCTTGCTTAGGTATGACTAGTCAGCCTCAATTGGGAAGATCTGGTGTGTTATTTTACTTGAACTTTGAACAATAAGTTCTTGGCTCAGAAAAAGAAGAATGGTATTACAATATACATATGGGTCATTTACTCCATTCTGTTTCTGTTTTGTAACTGCAATTTACTGTGAGACTCACAGGCAGAGGATCAGCTGTTCCCAGTTTAACATGAATTTCTATCAACTTTATTCTCAGTTAATTCCCAGTCTGGGCGCTTGTTCTCTTAGGTTTTAAAATCTTTATTTATGTATTTATGTTCAGTCCAAAATTCTACTGTTAGTGTGTTCCAATTCTACAGTTAGTGTGTTCCAATGCAAATTACTATGCATTTGTCAAGAATTTGTCACTTAAAAGAAAAGAATTTTCATCAAAAAAATCTCAATCTCATGACTGCATTCAAAGAAGCTTGCTACTTATCACAGAAACTCTTACTAAATATACCTGTCTTCCTTGCATTAGCTTTAAAAAAGTCTTCGTCTAACCATGGGGCTAAATTATTATAAAGTTTTCTTTTGTTTCTAATACACTTAAGCATTTAAATAATTTGGAAGAATATGTGTACAATTTCTATAGATTTCATTGACCCAACTAGAATTCTGTAGTGTAACAGCCAACCAAGGTGCTTCTGCAATCACTGGATTTTTTTATAAAAATATGTGATCCTTTACATGTTGAAAATTTAGATCTGTGAGCAAGAAGGGTGATAAAAAATATCAAAGGTCCATTAGGTATCTATTCAAACCATTATAGTGAAGACAAATTAGTCTCTGAAGGCAGTCGCAAATACAAGAAAATGTAAGTCTCTTCATTTTATGGTGTCTCTTCCTACAGGATTTCATGGAAAACATTTAAATATAGTTACTTGAGTTTGCTTTCAATGTAATTGAAGAACACATCTTTAGTCTTAGACATATCAACCATTCTTCTGCTGTCAGACAAGACAATTTCACAAGAGCACCATGAGCTTCACAATTCTGCCCTGGACTGACTAGGTATAAAAAAGAGAAAGATAAGGAACATGTGAAATCAAAAAAGTAAAATCTCCAAAGTAGCATTTTCTCCTCTTTTGAAGTTATGAGAAGACTAATATAAGCTAGGAACATTAGCAGGATTTCCAGGGTCTTGATCCTACAACTTTTTCTGTTGAACAGTCTCAGGTACCTACAGAAGACCACTGAAATCAAAAAGTTACAGTCAAACACAGATGACCGCCCAATTTCCATTGCAATAAAAATGCAATGAATTGGGGGGGAGGGGGGGGGAGTAAATGAAAAATGCTTATTTTACAAAGCAGTAATTAAAATAATTGACATTTTCATTCATCCACATGTATAATTAACCAAAAATCAATTCTTAAAGCATAATTTATATCTTGCAAAATATGTGCTTTAAACTGATGTGTGAATGCCCTAATGCTTGCATCTAAATGGCATTCCTGTTCAGTAATCCTTCTGTTAAGTGATGTTTCAATCAATGGCACTCCAGTTTAGTTTCACAGACTTAACAGGCTACATCATCTTTCCACAGATACCTCCCTCACGGTTTTCACAAAGATTTAGAGGAACTTCTGTTTATCTTTGGCTTTTTTTCAGAGAGTGAAGTTGAAGCAGGGCATGTCTATGATGCACTGTGGAGTACTATACAGAATTTCTGAAGTCCTGCCTCTCAGCACCTCCTGCTTTCATGAAGAAGACTCATACTGCTTCATCTTAGCAGTCTCCCCATGGGAGGTTTCCATCTAGGCGTGCCCAATGAGAGACCAGGTTACCAAATGTGCACTGTTGATTACATAACAATTTTTTTTCAGCATGTATTATAATCTATTTCAATAGTTTCTTCAGGATATGGATCTCTTGCACCAACTGTATATACAACTACTGAAGCGGTATACATTTCAGGACTTGGCATCAAAATGCCTGGCAATAAAATAGAAGATGGGACAACTTAGCTTGATTGCATCAAGTTTTTTCTAGTGCCAGTGAATTGATCTTGTAATTTTTAAAGGTCTGATTTTATTTATATATAAATATGTATTGCATAAATACTGTCAGCACTGAATATCTCTGGTCATGAGACAAAAGCTGAATAAACATTCATTGATTTCAATTAAATTAATAAAAAACATGTTGAATTTAATTAGTCCCAAGAGAAAAAATGACTAAACACCCAGGCATAGCTAAATATCCTTGTCCAACAAAGGCCATATGTGGTATAATAAAGTAAAAGTCAGTTCAGAGACTGAGGGCTAAAATTGCTGATGTACTTTCATTTCTTAAATACAACCATTCACTGGCATAATTTAACCTTAAAACCTCTTAGAGCACAAAGCCAAGAACAGAAAACGGAGCTAGTATGGACCTTCCAGATGCCTATCTTCTAGCAGATAATGATCCTGCAGTGTGAGGGGGGTTGGAAATAGATGATCTCTAAGGTCCCTTCCAACGCAAACCATTCTATGATTCTCTGATCTTAAATGGAGAATTGTTCCTTTGCTTATTCCCTTCAGAGCAGATGAAAGTGTATTCAATTTAGACAACTATACAGGCTCATTCCATTTCTGCTATTTCTCATTCAGCATCAGAAAGTCATCTCTTTAATCCATTGGATTTATGATGTTATTCTGCATCACCACCTTGGTCAGTTTCTTATTTACCTGTCTTGGCTAGAAAGGTTTTCTCACAAACATTTCCATTACTATCTCACGATGGTCCTCCACTCTGTTCCTTAAATGTGTCATTTAGCTAAAAATTGTTACATAAAATTATATAAAATATAGCAATGCTGAACAGTGTGTCCCTGCTATTTACCACGTGTAGCATATTTCTTGTCTTAAACTGCATTCTATAGCTCAGAGGCTATTTTGTACCCTAAAATACCTGGCATGCTGTGATTCTGGTCCGCTGAATCAGGTGTTATTTAATGTAAGGCATTGATTTGGGATTTTGTTATTAAACAAACATTCTGTCTACCTTCTTTACAGTGGAAGAGTTATCTGAATATGTGTATAAAATATTGCATTTACCAAACTGCAAAAACTACATATATAATGCAAATAAAGCACGAAGAGACTATAGTAAAATTTTGCACAGCATACTTGTTTTTTGAACCCTAGAAAAATCCTCCAAGATAAATCTAAGTTGGCTGCTACAGAAAGTTGGCTTAATACCTCAAATGAGAGTCCAGGGCACTTATTCAAACAAATCCTGTACCCCTGACTCTTACTGCAGCTAGAACAAAGGAAATATAACCAGGCCATGTTTTTAAAAGTGACTCTGAAGTGAGGGGTTATGTGATAGACACGTGAATTTGCACGGGTGATTCAGATCTTCAGTTCCAATGCACTTCACCTAAATAGATTCTAGCTATTTGAACTTTACATGACTACATCTAATTTTTCTCAAGGAGTTATCTGAACAGACATGATGAAATGTAACAATAAGTATAGTAATAGTACTATACTTTTAGGTATAGTAATAGTACCTTTCATTGTTTATTTATCTTTGGCTGTTGTGTAGTAAGGTATGCTATAGGATTTGTTTTCTCCTTGTCATATTAACAGTCTTCTGTTGGTTGTGCCATTTAAGTTTTACTATCTATAACAAAGGCAACATGAGAATTATGAAGTCATTGTCCATAAACTTTGTTTTCCTTGCACACATATTTGTGTTTGAATCACACTGTTGTTCTACTGAATATACTTTGAAGTTCAATGCTAACTTGATTGCTTATGTAGAAAAAAATGGTTTACATTCACATTATTTGTTAGTATTTAGAAGTAAAAATAAAACTAACTAACTAAATAACTAACTAAATAAATCTGGTGTCTCTCAGTTCCAGAGGCACTGGGTGAACTTTAGGCTTTTCAAGATTTTCAAACAGGATGAAGAAGCATTAACATACTTACCTGATAATATCTATCTATCTATCTATCTATCTATCTATCTATCTATCTATCTATTTATTGTAAAAGGGAAATGAGCAAGACCTCATTGAAGTATATCAATGATTGCTACTACAGAGTGCTACTAGTTAGGGAGTGATTTTTAAAAAGTATTTATGAACATAAAAAACAAACAAACAAACAAACAAAATGTTCATGTTATTATTGCCAATGTGTTTTTAATTGAAATTTCAGTGTAGTAAAGAATAAAAACAGGTGAGCAGATGTAAACATGGGTATTAATTCTTGCTTTGGTGCCAACATTATTTTAGTACTGAAATTCTTAGTACTGAAATCTATTTTATGAAAGCCATGAGGAATCCTTGGAACTCAAGAAATTCCACTTTTGAAATATATATATATATATATATATTAGTTTTATTCTTGAACTGAAATCAAGAAAATATTGAATCAAGGCTTAAATGCTGCTGATCCAAAAACTGAAATATTTTAGAAGCTGGAAAATAATATCTTTTATTTGGAAGGTCCTAAGGTAAAATAAGTTTAGAAGTTATCCTGAAGAAAATGAATATGTGAGATGATGTAAAAAGATTGAGTAGCTAGATTGAAAACATACAGAAAAACAGCAGCTTATAACACTGTTTTAGAAACAGGAAAAGACAGCTGGGCTTCAAAGAACTGTACTGAAGAAAGGAGACAACTATCAAATCTGCTAAACAGAAATTATATTTTGGAAGCTCTCTAGGGTGGTTCCTCAACTGTAACTCCTCAGGGTATATTGTTCTAGTTCTGCTGACTTTGAATGACAATATATACCTGCCAAAAATCAACCTGCAATCTACTTTTTGATAAAAAATACAAGACTACCAACTGAGTGAGAAGAACAAACTCAAAAAAATGCTTTTAAAATGTGAATAACTGTGGTATTTTGGATTCTATCCATATGAAATACTGCTCTTTTTCAAATACATGAGAGCATTTACTGGTATTAAACAGCTCTGGGAATTGTCACTGTCATGAAGGAGATTAGTGTCCTGTGCTTTCCTCATGGTATTTTCAACTGTTGAACCAGCCAATAACTTAATTTTCATAATGAAAAACGTTTGCAGTACTAATACTGATCTCATTTCTCTCTTAAATGCTAAATGAACTTTAACCTTTTGAATCTAAAAACTCTTCTTTAGAAACCAAAATCTTATCATTCATACATAGAAACAGAAAATATTGGACTTGCTAGTATCCAAGTAAAACATTGTCTTTGAAAATGAACAGGTGATAACACTATTTACATCTCTGTCTGTTCTTTTTAATCTCCTTAGATTCTTTCCAGCAGGTTTATTTTCAGACACATTAATAGAATGCTCAAAGAACAACCTATGCCAAAGATTTATTTACTCTAGAGAAAGCATCAGTGTTTTTTTACTTCCAGACTGGACTTTTGCAACCACTCTTATGTGAACATCTTTTTTTTTTTACTAGGTGAGGTGCTTTTGTATGCCAAATAATGATCTATTCTTTATGTATTGCATTCTTAGTCACAGTTATCACCAATAGCATCTCAGAATTCAGGGCATCTAGGAAGGAAGAATTAGTTCCCTGAAAGAACTCTAATCTAAACATTAAAACTCTAGTCACTCTGTTGACTGGTAATGCACATGTATGTGTGTATGCTTCTTTTTGCATTGGAAATCTTATTTGATCTGGGACAGATTTAGAAATCCAGCTAAAGCCAGATACTAAAGCCGGATTCGGTCCTGATTTTTTAATGATAATAATAATAGAGAGGAATTATTAATGTGTTTTTCCATGTACACACTATGTTAAATGATAGACTCAGTCTATATACTAATGTGAAAACTCTGAAGCTATTTAAATTGAATTAGGAATCCAGAAAATTAATCTCTAAATGATTAGTTCCTAGTTTCCAATTATGCTGTCACTGGATGAAGACATACATCATTACAATAAGCACTAGCTAATTGACATTTTTTTCTGAGCATTCTCAAAGTCAAGTCAAATTCTGAATGCTCACGAGGACTGAAGTTTTCTTCTAAATATGGAATAAGTCTCCATGGATTATGTTGTGATCTTTTAGCAGAAAAGTACTGGGATATTTCAAGACTTTCATTATGTACATTGCAGAATTGTCCCTAAGTCAAAACTAATGAACAAATTTTCACTTCTATACCTGATTTATCTTCAGTAGCACTCTCCTGGACAGATTTTGTACCCCAGGGGAAACCCATCTCTACTTGCTACTAAATGTTAATATGATATTGCCCTGTGACTGCCTTTAAACAGGCCAGACAGGATGCTTGCCTAGGAATATCCCCAAGGTACTGTCCTAGGAGAGTTCCTAGATTATTTCTTGAAAGGTCATGATGTATGTCTCTGACTTAAATCAGGCAGGGCTTTTTTACTCTCAGAATGTTCTTGTCATTCATATTTCACTACTACTGCAAAGGAAAAGTGTAGGAAAAAAAAGCATTTTTCTTTAGGATCAGTTATGTCTTATCAGGAAAGTCAAAAATGTTGATTATGAAGTTCTTCCTTTCCCTACGGAAACAAACAAACAAATAAAACCTATTATTTCAGATCGTCAGTTCATACCATTTTACATCAGTTTCCAAACTGAATTTGCTGGTATTTGTAATGACACTAGCACTTGGAAAATAAAAATAAATAAAATAGATAAGCATATTTAGAAAATATGCATACTTTTCTTAAGACCTGAAAAGTTTTCCTTTAATATAATATTTAAAATGATTTCACGTGCATCCCAGATACTTTGGAATGTCACATTTATAAATGAAATTTTGTTGGCATACAATTAAACTAAATTCATTAGGTGAAAGGAGGCACATATGGGAGGTAAGGTTCCAAAATTTTACCTCTTCTGTCAGCAAAAGATTCAAAAGACTTGGGATTGAGTGTCAATAGCACAATCTAGATTAGTCTGTACTAAATCAGTCTTTATTTATAAACTGTAATTTAAACCTATCTTTGAGCCCCCTGTTTTAAAATAGTAAAAATTCCTGAAGGACTTAAGGGTTTGTAGAACTGTGGCTCATTAAAAGGATTTCTGCCTATTTTTACTGACACTTCTACATAAACTTATAAAAAGTTTTCTTTAATAAAGTATCTTGTAGTAGAACAGGAGTGTACTCAGTCATGCTTGTGGAATGTCTTTTGTAAAAAGAAAATATTTTGGAAGCTACATTCATGGAATGAACACAGATTCCAAATCTGACTTTGTCCAGTGAAGATGCTAATCAGAAATGTACTTAAATGATTGAGTAGAAAGAAAATCCAGAACTCACTCGAGTCAGTGTTGAATTCTTGTGAGCTGCCAACAATTCAGTAAGAATTTTTCCTTCCAACAGCAGCAGAATCATAAACTTGGCTTAGTTCTGTAGGTATAAGCTTGATCTTACTGAGATTCACTGAGTTAATGATAAATAATGAGATCATCTGTAACCCTAGGAATCATGATAAATAAAGAAAGTAGCAAGTGAGAATCCTTTTAAATACAGAGGAAGACTGTGCCATGTTTGTGCAGGTTTGGTTGACTGGCATAACACAGAAAGTGAACTGAACCTCACTGCTAGTTCTTACTTGTGGCAAGAATTCAGTCTTCTAGCTGAACATCTTATGCAGGCACTGACTCCACTGCACCAGACTAAACAGCTGCATCAGTTTAAGGTTTAAACCCCTCATCTTTCTGCTTTGTTTTTATGCCAGAAGTTATGCAACAGAACCAGGGGTAATAGAAGCAAATGTGTTTATGCCTCAATACAGATACATCGGTGCAACTCCAACACTTCCAGCTTCAGTTGCAAACACATTTCTTCTATCACTCATTTTTAGACTGTCCAGCAAAGTGGTAAGATAAAAAAATAGACAGAGACACTATGTTAAAAACACCACAGCTAGATTTTCCAGAGGTGTCAGTCCTGTGGATTTTAATAGCTTATTTTAGTGACCTTAGTGATTTACTTAATACATTTTTTAATGTTACATTTTTTGCATTATATCTCTCATTACAATATTCTTGTGAACTCATTAAGCACCTTATGCCAACCAGGGACAAAGTAGTAGTGTTCACATCTATTTTTTCTCTCTTTCAACTACCAAGAAATTAACCTCCAAAAGCAAATAACTACCCAGCTTCCTTCAGTTAAAAGTGAGTAGGTACCCCAAGAGTTTGTAGAGGAAAGAGAATAATTTGAAGCTTGTCAGTTGCTGACTCCATCTTAAGCTTTGTTATTTCATCTTCAGAATATCTGCACTTTCATAAACAAGAGTAATGATACTTTCATGGACTTGTTGCCACAAATCTCAATCACCTGGACAAAATGAAACACTTCAGGCTGGGTCCTAACCAGTGCATCAAGGAAGAAACAACAGCTCATGCCAGCTCAATGTATATTTCCTTTGGATGTTTTCAAGCATAATTTACTTTTTTTTTTTTTTTTTTTTTTGACATTTGGTGAATTTGTGCCCTCAAAGTGCTGTTAAGCTTGCCAATGAATAGCAGAATATCGGGAAAAAAATATGTTTTGAAACTGTATTCAAACCTGTCCCTGCACAAGACACTTAAAACAACTAAATGTGCACTTACATGTTCTCCTGCTTCCCATTGCTTAGAAATTGCTTAGAAACAGAACACAGTTGAAACAAACACTTCAGTAAGCTCCCTGAAATGACCCAAAGCCAGATTTCATTTTATTTTTTATTTTTTCCTAAGAGGCTGAAAGTACTTAGGTCATATTACAGTTAATAAAAGTTTGTTTGTTTGTCTGCCATAGCTGCAGATGACAGAGTTCCAAAAACCTATTGACTTGAATAGGTTTTGGATTAACTATAGGGAAAGGATTTCCACTGTAAATAGGAATGCTAAAAACAAGACTCCAGTTTCAGAAAAAATGGTTCCAGCCTCTCTTTTTCTCTCTTGCACACACACTTATTTGCCTAGGATCAATTGCTGTCTCCTTTGTTCATGTTAGATAACTATAAAATCACTTAAGCTATTAAAAGAGCAAGGTGTAATCAATTATGAATGAAGCCTTAAATACTTGCCTGAGAGGTGGGAATTTTCCCTTCAGGCCTTATTGAAAAGTTATCATACACACACTCAAATGAGGTCAGTAGATTCCCAGGTGTTTTTATATACAATATTGTCATCAAAATAAAGCCCTTGCATTAAAATCACATTAAGTTGCAAAGTCAGGTACTCAGTGGCTACAGTATGCCAAAATCTGGCGTTGCCCTTTCTTCACCATATAGAAATAACCTAGCTTCAGTCTGGCTGTGCTTTTCCAGGTCTATAACTCACAGATGCAGAGTGACTATTCCAGACAGCACTCACCAACACATGCAAGTCTCAGACTTCCTTAGAACAGCTGAAAACAGGCTTGAATCTGTTACTAGGAACAGAGGACTGAGGCAGAGCAGCCAAGTAGCTTGCTGCTATCAATCATTTGTTTTCAGCTTTCAAAAGAAAAGAAACATTTTAAGAGGGGCAGGAGTGCATGGGGAGAGTAATGGGAAGGGAGAAAGGAAGAGGGAGAAAGGAAAGGGAGCTCTGACTCAGTCAGTGAATCACTCTGTTATGGTGTGTTTTTTTTTTTTTGTTTTTTTTTTTTTTTTCTCAGCAAAAGTTCAGACTTTTTGCAAACTGGAGTTTTTATAAACTGATAACTTAAATAGACCAAGGAGAAAAACAGTGATTTCATTTTTCCCCCCCGATAATCCAAACAAGTTTTTTTATTATTTTTATTTTTATTGGATTCATTAAATCCACAGATTTCTGTGTTAGCAAGATATTAATCTATCAGGATATTGGATAAATTAACCTGAAACATGGTAAAAAAAAAAAAAAGAAATAAACTAATTATTTTTTTTTATTTTTTTTTCAAAGAGAAAGATGAAGTTACATGCTGAACACAATGAACAAGATTTATAGAATTACCTTAGGTAATAAACATTGAAGGCTTAAGACACACAAAGTGATTGAAGCCCTTACAGCGAGACTTTGTGCACCCACCAGGACTTTCCAGAGATTATGGAGATTTATCTGCTCATTCTGGCTCTGCCACTGGCTCATTTGGTAATTACAGACCACCCATTTTTACTTCTGTCACTTTACAAATGTCCTTCTGATTCACTTTGAAACTAATGGAAGAGAAACATTATATGAGATATGCTTTGCTTAATACTTTAAAAAAAAATAAAAATCTGGTCACTAAATATAAAGGATGTTGTTTCAATGTATGTGAGACCCATTATGAGGTTGTCTCATATGTGACAGCCAATTGACATACAGGCAGAGAAAAACTCTAGGCTGAAATCTATCTCACAAAAACACCTGGATTTAAATGCCACCCAATATGTGAGGTAAAAGATAATGTCAATGGAATCTGGAGAGTTGTTTGGTATGGGATTCAGAGAGCCACACATAGGCATAGGCAAGAAGTGCCATTGGAGATACTTTGGGTAGCCTACCTGGCTTCCAGCTGCCAGATGAATATGACTGTCCCAGAAGTTCTGCATCCTATCTGCCACCTCCATGCAACTGAAACAGTTACCCTAACTTATCTAAAAAATTAAAGGCACATGCTCTTAAAACAAATCTTTCCCCAACTAGTTATTTACTTTGAAGGTATTTACTTTAGGATGAATTGAATAGCACCCTTAAGTGTGATTGACTACACTGTATAAAGATTCAATTAAGTTATCATTTTATTGGGGTTTTTAGTGCCATCTAGGATGACTTCAGGTTTCCTACCTGGACTCCAGTCAATGGTCCAAAAGAGCCCTATGTTCCTATGGATCCTGTATCTGACCTGTCTCATCCACATGGTCATTTGGGTTACCCTAGAGCAACCATCCCAAATGTCACTACAAGCTTGTGTTGAATTACAGACACAGACTGTAATGGGAGCTGAGATGCTTATCTCAGATGTAGGCACTTACATTTAGATGTTTCAGGTTATGAATTGGATCTTATCCCTGTTTTCCAAACCCCAGTAGGATTTTAAACTTAGAATAGATGTCAAGTTTCTCTGTACTAACATTGAGGCAGATTTGTGAATGCACAACAGCAGAACCTGTGATATCTGCAGCATTTTGGTACTTAAAACATACAGTATGTGGCAATGACCAAAATTAAAACCCAATATCCAAACCCAATTATAAAGATAGATGTCACAAGTATAATCCCATTCTTATCACTTCTCTCAGTTAAAGAGATTGGACTGAGATAACTTGAAAAACATTGTGTTCTTATTCCATACATTATTTTGTGAAATAGCACGATGTTTGAAATTTCCTGATTAAAACCCAATGTATCTACTGCATCCTGGTGTAGCTAAATTAAAAGCAAACACATGATTTTAGTACTGTGGACTATATCTCAATTAAACATCTGCCTAGTATTATAACATCTCTATAAAAAACTATTAGACCATCAAATTATCATTTTGCAAAGCCAGGGAATACATCCTGTCTCTGGGGAATTTTGAATATTAGACTGATGTAATGTTTGTTCTTAATCGAGTAAACTTCATGCTATTTTCTTTGTTTCATTGCACATAAATTTGTACATGTATTGTTTATACATTGTATACACTAAGTAAGGCCAGGCCTTATTCACAGCTGTGAAATTAATCATCCTTTATGTACAAGGGATTTCAGGGAAAATTTTTTGATATCAGTATTCTGACTCCTTGAAGTGTTCCTTTTGTTGTGTGGTAAAGCTTTAAGGCCAGACAATGCAAATGATAAATTAAATAAATGATTATGTAACAGACTCAAAGGATAGAGGACTAAAGGTACAAAAAACCAACCAAACAAAAAAGCACACCATTACTTCAAATACATAATAAAGCATAAACTTACACCCTTCAAAGCATAAGTAAACCATTTAATGCATTAAATGTTTGACGTAAAATATCTACCTTATAAGGAGTTCCTTCAGCAATTTCCTCTTCTGATGCAGAAAGAAGTGTACAACACCAGAAAGATGTCTGTCCTGCCAGAATATGCAGGTGACAGGAGCCCACAGGAAAAAAGATCAGTGGGTGCCTCTTAAAATGCAAATCCACGTTAGCTTGTGAACAGCTTCTATGTGTCATAACACAAAAAGGGCAGCAAATTCATTTTTTACTGTCATATATCCTGAATTGCTATTTATGCTGTTGTTCTACCAGTGATTTTCTAAAATTACTATTATCATGAGGCAACAGAAAACAAAGGAGTTACAATTCGTCTTTATTTTACAATAAAGGAAATAAAAACTCTGGGTTCTAAACGTGATTTTTCAGTAAAGGAACATCTGTACATTCCAAATGTGGAAACATTTCTTCTTTCAGTAAAGGAATATCTATATCTTTTACATATGGAACCATTTCTACTTCCAGATAAGTTGTTTGGGACTGTTGGTAGGAAATTAATAATTAGGAGGTCTACGCACTGGGATTCATTGCTAGTGGCTTATAAAACTGTAGAAAAACATAGAGTCATAGAATGGTTTGAATTGGAAGGGAAGTTAAAGATCATCTAGTTCCCCCCTGCCATGGGCAGGGACACCTTCCTCTAGATCAGGTTGCCCCAAGTCCCATCCAATCTGGCCTTGAACACTTCCAGGGATGGGACATCCACAACTTCTCCGAGCAATCTGTTCCAGTGTCTCATCACCTTCAGAGTAAAGAACTTCTTCCTAATGTTTAATGTAGAACTACTCTTTTTGGTTTAAAGCCATTCCGCCTTGTTCTATCAGTACACTCCCTGAGAGAGTCACTCCCCAGCTTTCCTATAGATCTCTTTTAGGTACTGGAAGCCTGTGATGAGCTCTCCCCACAGCCTTCTCTTCTCCAGGCTGAACAACCCCAACTCCTTCAGCCTGTCTTCATAGGAAACCTGCTCCAGCCCTCTGAATGCCCTTGTGCCCCTCCTCTGGACATTCTCTACCAGGTATATATGTCTGTCTTATGTTGCAGAACCCAGAACTGAATGCAGTGGGGTCTTATGAGAACAGAGTAGACATGGAGAATCACCTCCCTCGACCTGCTGGTCACACTTCTTTTGATGTAGCTCATCAAAATGGTGAGCTTTCTGGGCTGCAATTGTATATTACCAGCTCATGTAGAGCTTTGCATCCACCAGTACCCCTAGTCCTTCTCCAACAGACTGTTGTCTCTCCACTCATCTCCTAGCCTGTATTCATTTTTGGAATTGTTCTGATCCAGGTGCAGGACCTTGCAATTGGCACTGTTAATGTCATGAGGCTCACACAGGTCCACCTCTCAAGCCTGTCAGGGTCCCTCTGGGTGGCATCCCTTCCCTGTAGCATGTCAACCACTTAGCTGGGTGTCATCCACAAACTAGCTGAGGATGCACTCAAGCCTACTGTTCGCATTGCTGACAAAGATGTTGAATAATAGCAGTGCCAGTACTGACCCCTCAGGATCATTACTTGTTGCTCAGTACCTGAGCACTGAGCTGGTGACTGCAGCTGAGTGTGGCCATCCAGCCAATTCCTTGTCCACCAAGTGGTCCATACATAAAAAACATGCCTATCCAAATTGGAGACAAAGATGTTGTGCAACACAGTGTTGAATGCTTTGCACAAGTCCAGGTAGATGACATCAGTTGCTCTTCCCTTATCCATAAATGCTATAACCCCATTGTAGAAGGCCACAATTTTTTTCAGGCATGATTTGCCCTTAGTGAAGCCATGTTGGCTGTCAGCAGTGACTTCTTTATATTCCACATACCTTAGCATATTTTCCAGGAGGATCTGCTCAATAATCTTGTAAAGCACAGAGGTGAGACTGCCTAGCCTGTAGTTCCCTCACTGTTTCATTTTTCTTTTTTTAAAAGTGAGGGTTGTTTCCCTTTTTTTCCAGTCAGTAGTAACTTCACCAGACTCCATGACTTCTCAGGTATGATGTACAGTTGTTTAGGGACTTCATCCACCACTACTAAAGGACTTATAGGACCCACGTTCCCCTGGTACAGAAGCTATGGAAAAAGCAAGACTCCCATGGAACTGGAAATTACACTAGACAAAGAAGAAAGACAAGTTCTGTGCATCTTATCTCTGTTTTTTTTTTTCTTTTTCTTTTTCTTTTTCTTTTTTTTAGAGATCTATAGAGGCTTTACAGATTTAGAAATGTTAGATAGCTGACTGTCCCATGGCTTATGCAAAATATGTTATTTCTTTACTCTCCTTTTTCAACCTTCATCTCAGGAAAGATTAGTGCAAAGGGGCTCTGGGGCAGGGCCTGCTCTCCTGTAACAGTCTTTAGTGACACAAAAGAATAAGATCAAGATCTTCAAAGATCTAACTAGTTTTTGTATTGCACACTTAGCAGACTGACACATACTTAAAAAAAAAAAAAAAAAGGCAACAGAAGGAGTCAGATGCCTTTGAACAGTAATTCTGAAAGACAGTACAGTATAATGAGAAGAGGAAGATCCTGTAAATACAGGACTTTTATGTATCTCTGCTTGAGGTCCATATTCTAGATCTCTCTCCAGAGCCAGGTGGTTAGCATCTTTCTAAGAAATCCTGGGAAGAGATGCAGCAGCTTCCTCTAAACAGAAAGTCTCCGGTCATTTCTCTCCTTAACCACTAATTTATAGCATAAAGCTTCCTTCTGCTCCTGATTCCAACATCCTACTTTTTGAATCCAACTCTGGTGTATGAAGGGGAGGTTACAAGCACATGGGATTATAGAATCATCACAGAATCATAGAATCATAGAATGGCCTGGGTTGGAAGGGACCTCAAAGATCATATTATCCAACCCTCCTGCCATAGGCAGGGACACCATCCACTAAATCAGGTTGCTCAGGGCCTCTTCTAACATGGTCTTGAACAACTCCAGGGATGCCCCATCCACAACATCCTCACCACCCTCTGAGTGAAAAATTTCCTTTTAACCTCTAATCAAAATCCCCCCTCTTTTAGTTTAAAACCATTCCTCCTTGTCCTTCCTGAGTAAAGAGTCCTTCTCCATCCTTTTTATAAGACCTCTTTATGTATTGATAGGCTGCAATGAGGTCACCCTGAAGCCTGAACAATGAGGTCACCTCTTTAGCCTGAACAGCCCCAGCTCTCTCAGACTACCTTTGTATCTTTGTAGGAGAGGCGCTCCAGCCCCTTGATCATCTTTTTGTCCCTCTTCTGGACCCGCTCTATCAGCTCCACATCCTTCTTGTGCTGGGGGCTCCAGACCTGGACACAGTACTCCAAGTGGGACCTCACAAGGGCTGAGTAGAGGGGGACAATCAACTCCTTCAACCTGCTGGCCATTCCTCTTGTAATGCAGCCCAGGATGAAGTTGGCCTTGGCTCATGTCAAGCTTTTCATCCATCAGAACCCCCAATATCTTCTCTTCAGGGCTGGTCTCAATGAATTCTCCTAGTCTGTACTCACATCCAGGATTGCCCTGGCCCAGGTGCAGCACCCTGCAATTAAGCTTGTTGAACCTCATTAGGTTCATTAGGTTCATGTTGGCCCACTTCTCAAGCCTGTCCAGGTCCCTTTAAATGGCATCCCTTCCTTCTATCATATTAACCATACCACTCAGCTTGGTTTCATCTGCAAATTTTCTGAGGGTGCACTTGATCTCACTGTCTGTGTCACTGATGAAGATATTAAACAATACCAGTCTGAGGTCAGACCCTCTGAGGTATACCACTTGTCACCAGACATAGATCCTTTGATCATCACACTCTGGATGCGACCTTCAAGCCAATTCCTTATCCACTGAATAGTCCATCCATCAAATCTACCTCTCTCCAATTTAGAGATTTAGATGTCATGTGTGACTGTGCAAAAGGCCTGGCAGAAGTCCAGATAGATGACATCGATTGGTTTTCCTTTGTCAACTGATGCATCATAGAAAGACACCAGATTGGTCAGGCACAATTTACCCTTGGTGAAGCCATGCTGGCTTCTTGGATCACCTCTTTGTCTTGCATGTGCCTTGATATTGCTTCCAAGAGGATATTTTCCATAATCTTCCCAGGCTCTGAGGTGAGGTTCACCAGTCTGTAGTTCCCCAGGTCCTCTTTTCTACCTTTTTTAAAAATGGGAGTGATGTTTCCCTTTTTCCAATCACCAGTGACTTCACCTGACTACCAGGATTTTTCAAATACGATGGAGAGAGGTTTGGCAACTATATCAGCCAGCTCTTTCAGGACCCTGAGATGCATGCCATCAGTTGTACGTGTTTATTTTCATCAGGTGGTCTCAAACCCACTCTTCATTTACAGTGGGTGGGAGTTTGCCCTCCTAGCCTCCTTCTATGGGTTCAGGGAAATGAATGACTTGTGAAGTCTGACTGTCATTGAAGACTGAGGCTAAGAAGTTGTTGAGTAACTCTGTAGTGCCTGGGAACCTGTGTAGGTCTTCATTACTATACTCCTTTTAATGAGAACAGTTTGAGCATAGGAGTATGGTGGGAATGGTCTGACTAATGGAGTGCTAAGTGAAATGAAGGAATCACTCCATTTACAACTATGTTTAAGAAAAAAAAATAATAAAAAACAAGAAACCTAATCCCAGAAAAGTATTTCAAACACTAACCTGTAGGTTCTTTCCTTCAGCCTTAAGATCTATACCAAAAGATTGTTGTGCTAGAGTCTCAAATCAACTATCATCTTTGGTCTCTCCTATTAACTGCCTCGGTGCTATTTTCAGAGCTTGCCCCCAACTGAGTAAACAGGAAAGAGAATAGAGATCTAATACTGCATTGTGAATGCTACCCCCACATCTGTAGTACCTGAATTTTAGTCAATGCCTAAACTGAATCAGCTTCTGAATCTTAAAAGAAATTTAACCAAACCAAAGAAAATATTTTTTTCACTTACTGAACATTTGACCTCAGCAGCTCTAAACTTTTTTGAAAATTAAACTTTATGTTTATATCTCCATTTGATAGCTTTGGGTGAAAGATCTAGATTCATGGTTGCAGTTCTATAGTAGAGTTCTATAGTAGAGTGGAAAGAATCTTAAAAATAAGAGTAAATCCAAAACTCAGCAGCTGAAAGCTGTAGAACTTGTTGTCCTTTCTGAATGTGTAAGCCCACGTAGAGAACAAGAGATCATTAAAGTTAATATTACTCCATTCCATATATCCATAGTAATTTTGGGACTTTACTGCTTCATAATTTTGGAGCCAATTCTTACTGAAATTATGGTGTGCCATACAAAATGGAAATTGGAACATGTTTATTTTTTTTTAGCTCATGACAGTTAACTAGGTGAAAACATTCTGTTTTAATTAAAACAACAAAAATAGTGTTCTATATATTTAATGTATTCTTCCCATAAAAAAGGCTCAAGATTCTTACTATATAGCAAAATTTATGGTCATTTCTTGATAAAAAAATAAATTTATTTCCTGTCTACTAAATACTGTTCACATTTCTAATTCAAAAAATGGCACTTGGTAAAAAAAGCAGGATTTTTTACAAAGTAGATAAACCAGATTTGACCTCATTTAGGTTCATCCTGAAGACTATATTTAGAAGAAATAGGTAATGTAATGAGAAATGTTAATCTGAAGTCACAGGACAGTAAAGTGTGTTGCAGGAGACTTTTTCTGTGGGAGTGTGGCCATGGGGGTCGACAAGCCTCATGGTTGGTGGTAACATCAGACTCTTAACGATGAGGCCATCAGGAATGTAAAGTGTTTAGAGGGAACAAAAAAGGGTGATTCAGGAAACGCCTTGCCGCATTGCTGTCTCGAGTTGCTTGTTCTCCGGCCGCTGGGCATGGGGATTGCTGGGTGTTTGCGGTTGCCGGACAGAGTTGTTTACCAATGAATAGTGAGTGGGAAAGTACTGCTGTGGGAGAATGGTGTAAGAAGGGAGCCGGTCCTCAATATGGGGAGGCAACAGAGATAAGGAAGTTATGTCATCAATAAAGTAGCAGCAGTTACTGATCCTAAAAGAACCCTGGTGTCCGTGTGGTCATTTTGCCGCAAATGGCGCCTGAACAGGGACAACTTGAAGAACAGGGACAGGCTAACAGAACAGGGACAAAAACAAAAAAGGAATAAATAGGGACAGGCTAGCAGAACAGGTACCAGGACAGGAACAGGGACATCGATCACCTCATGAAGATAGGTTCGGCCAAACTCAGCAAACCGCTTAAAGAAGCTCATACTGAAAGTCGCTGGAAATTGGCGCACCAGAGTTGGAAAGCTCAAGCTGAGAGAAGCTGACCCACGCACACAACTGCCCCTCACTGGCCGAAGGTAAGCAGTTGTGCACTATGGGAAATCATGTCCTTAGAAATAAAAAATGTCCTGGTAACCCCACAGCATATTCCCTTTATTAACAATCAGACAGTTTATGATCCTGAAACATGGGACGAAATTGAGGTCAAGGTGTGGGACTCTGCTATTAAAAACGACAAGGTTGCGGCGGAATTGCTCGGCATCCGGCGAGCAATCTCTGAGGCCTTAAAGAGCCATGTGGGGCCAAAATCAGAAACGTGTGGTTTGCCAGATAGCGAGGGAGCTGCGGGCTTGTCCACCGATCCTTCTGCAATACCAGCCCCCCCTCTTCCCACCCCCCCCCCCCCCGCCTTTCCGCCTCTACTCCCACCGCAGGCCTTTGCTGTTACGCCCCCTGGTGACCTGGACGTTCCTTTTGATCCAGGCCCTATAGGCCCTGAAAAGGAGGCGGATCTGTTTCCCTTCGATCCTGGAGGAATAGGATACACAGGGCCCGAAGGCCGAGTTGCTTAACAACTCAAAGCAAGACATATTGTTCCTGACTAGCCCTGGAACTCTCCGGTGTTTGTAATCAAGAAAATGAGTGGAAAATGGAGGCTGTTATATGATCTGAGAAAAATTAATTAAGTCATGGAAGATACGGGAGCACTTCAACCGGGATTGCCATTTCCAACTGTGCTCCCCCAGTCATGGACATTCATAGTAATAAATAAAAAAATAAAGTTGTTTACCAATTAATAGTTAGTGGAAAAGGACTGCTGTGAAGGAATGGTATAAGGAGGGAGCTGGTCCTCAATATGGGGAGGAAACAGATATATAATGAAGTTATATCATCAATAAAGAAGTAGCAGTTACTGATCCTAAAAGAACCCTGGTGTCCGTGTGGTCTTAACGCCACATTTTTCACAGTAAAATTACATTTCATTTTATTTAACAAAGGTAAGATGATCTTCTCATAACCAAGTTATGTTATACGTTACACTGGAAAGAGCCCTCCAAACTGAAGAACTGTTCCCCATCCTGCATGTCAAATATTCATTACATGGTTTTGAATGGCATCTTTAACTGCCAATTTAAATAAAAGACCTTATGTCAAATATTTTGCATAACTTGTCATGAAAGCCCCAGTTATGGGTTCAGAAAACGTTTAATTCTATTTAGCAGTGCTGATTTCTCCTGAAAACACAAATGCCACAGGCATGCATTCAGAAGGACAGCTGCCAGAGAAGCAGCAGCTATGTTCTTCTCGTGATGTTTACTATGTGCCAGATCATATACTTAGATGCAAGAAAACTGGATTCAAAGTTCCTCAAAAGTGAACTCTACTACACATATTCCTCTTTCAAGAAGAAGGCCCCAAATGCCAAAATCAAAAGATGTTGCCTGCTCATTCGGGCTGCGCTTCCTGAAACAGCTTCTGTCTGGAGCTAGAGAAAAGAAACTTAGTTCTCACAGTCTGTGAACAAACTGTGCATCTGAGAAGACTTTCTATTCCCATTACTGTTTCTGTGCTTTTGTATTGATTTCGGCTGGAATAGAGTTAATTTTCTTCACAGTAGCTCCTGTGCTGCTATATTTTGGATTTGTGACCAGAAGAGTGAACACACTGATGTTTAACTATTTCTGAACAGTGCATACACACTGCCATGGCCTTTTCTATTTCTCACTGTCTTGTCACCAAGTAGGTTTGGCATGCATAAATTGGGGAGGAGGTACAGCCAGGGCAGCTGACCCCAGTTGACTAAAGTGGTTCTCCATACCATATATCATCATGCTCAGCAAAAATAAATAAATAAATAAATAAAAGCTAGGGGAAATAAGAAAAAAATGGGAGATGTTTGGAATTATGGCATTTGTCTTCCCAAGTAACTGTTGTGCGTGATGGAGCCCTGCTTTCCTCGAAATAGCTAAACCTTTGCCCGCCAATGAGAAGTAATGAATTTATTTTATTTATCTATTTATTATTTTGCTTACACATGCAACTTTTGCATTACCTATTAAACTGTCTTTATCTCAACCTATGAGTTTTCTTGGTTTTACCCTTCCTATTTTTGTCTGCATTCCAATGCAGATGGAGTGAGAAAGCAGCTGTGTGGTGCTTCGCTACCTACTGGGGTTAACCCTCAGCAGTTTTACATGATGCCTCCTTGTATATCATGCATAGAAAGCTTTGGAGAAAGAACTAAATCCTTTGCAAAAGATTATTTTTGCTGTCTTTTCTATAGTGATCTCCAGGTGGGCAATCATGATCCTTTCTTCACATTCAATAAATTATTAAACATTTCCCTTAAAGAAGTAAGAAAATAAATTGATCCTTTCAGCAGTAAGATCAATGAACATTTCATATGACCTGAAACAATGCTTCTACTGTTGCATTCTTTGTTAATGACCCTTTTTATATTAGCATGGTGTTTGTTTGTTTGTTTTAATTTGTTTCAACAGGGATAATTTATAATAGTTTTCAAAGCTGTGAATCCTAGTCTCAGATATGGTAAAATATTTGAGCTTCTGTAATACAAAATCTTTCTTGTCTTTGAGAGAGGGAGTTAGGAGGATTCAATAATTTACTAATTTTTAGAAAAGGGGGGACTGAGACAATAGAAGAATTTACTAACCTTTTAGAAAAGGGGGGACTTAGAGAGGGAGTTAGGGAAATCTTATCAAGTAGAGATAGAGTGCTGATGGCATGAAACTAGGATGCTACTTAGTGTCTTTGCTAACTACTGTGCATTGTGCAAATTAACTAAAGCAAGAAGCCTTGGGCCCCTTACCAAGGTCAGTCTCCTAATAAGAGTGTGAGCCTATCTTAATAAACTGGTAGAAACTAGTCCTGCAGATGGACAAGATCCAAGAAGCAACTGAGTCTGTGCAGAGACAAGAGGTCAACTAGTGGTGACGAGGAAGAGTCATCAATCTTCATCCCCATGACCCCCGAAGACCACCACCAGCATACACTGCACAAGCGCAGATTGGAGGAGTTTATGGAAATGACTCCTTGGAACTAATTTTAATATGAAGCGGGGACATGTTATGAATATGTATAGGCGTATTGTGAAACTTCATGCATATGTAATTCTTTGCTGCATATAACCATGGCAAGTTGCCGCGTCAGATGCGCACAATTTTGGTGGGACTGCCCACCCCGTGCTACCCAGCGCTGAATAAACATACCTACTTTACAGTCTTACTGATTGTGGAGTCCGTTTTCCGCCTGTCAGTCTTTAAATATGCTATAAGCAGCTATCTGTCTCCCACACACTCTGCAAACAACTGCTTACAGGTGGCAAGAAAATTGTTTTAAAACGGGATAAGACCCATATTAAGCATTTACCTTCTATCTAAAGAGACGTTAAAAGAGCCGCAGACATTAACCACAAAAGAATAGCACAAGGTATTAGAAACAGGAAGGTATTCATCAAGAAGTGGAAAAGTGGTAAATACTTTCAAGCAAAGGAAATGGAATAAACTGTAAACTTTGGGTAGTCTGGACTAAGATAGTCCAAAAAAATCACTTTGTTGAATAATAATGCATAAGGGATAAAAACTACTACTAAAACTTCTTTAAACACATCAAAACCAGGATGCTTGCCAGTTTTTATTCAGGGTTAATAGATAATATAAATAATATAAAATAATTTCTCCAACAAGATACAACCAGAGCAGAAATAGTGATTTGCCTTGGTGTTCACTATGGAGGAACATAGGTATACACTGATACTGAGCCTTTCCTTATGGCAGACACGTTCAAGTAAGTATCTAAAACTGAAGAGTGCTTAGATGAGTTTTAGTGTTCTGATGAGCTGTTTATCATTGATAACATGAAGAGAGCAAACTAGTTTTCCCCTGAAATTCAAAAATGGATTATATTTGATATTGTCAGAATTGCTCCAATCAGCTTGGATACCAGAAGATGCTGAATGAAAAGTTGAGTATTCAAGGAAACTGTCAGAAGAAATCCAGGAAAATACACACCAGTAAGCCTCTTTTGTCCTGAACGAGCAGCTGGACTGCATAACTAAACACATGAATAAATATGATGTAGTAGGGAATACTGAACATGATTTGGGGGGTGGGGGGACACTCATGCTGCACTGAAGATTAGGAGAATCAAGGATTACAGATGAGCTAATTGATACACTCTTTCTTAGATTTTCAAAGACCTTAAAAAGTTTTTCACCAAACTTCTTAGCCTAAAAGGAAAAGTACCCTCAAAGATTAATGCTTGGCTAAAATCTGGGAAGCAAATAATGAGAACAAATAATTAGTTTTAAAATGTTACTGTTGGAAGACCATGAGGATCTACACTTCAATGCATTTGGCTAAACATAAATGGCTTGAGGTGAAGAAAAGCACAATTTACTTTTTTTTTTTTTTTTTTTTTTTGATATACATGTATTCAAAGCAGCCATGCCAGAAACTGACTGTAAATAGTTGAAGACTGATTTCATGATACTGGATGATTGTATATTAAATGGTCAAATGAAAATTAAGTGTTGATAAATACAAAATAGTTGAAAGAAAATTTAGCTACTTATACATCATGATAGACTCTACAATGCTCTCAATGTGGAACGGATGTTTGGATCATTGTTACTTCTCTGCAAACAGATCAGTGATCACCCACAATCAGAGGAAAATAGAATGCTAAAATACAGAATAAGGAGCCTTGTAACCACTGTAGAAAGCCATAGAAAACACAGGCCTTCCATGTAAAGTACTCCTCATCCTCCTCTCCAAAAAGATACAGTAAAAGCTGTAAAAGTATAGAGAGCTGTGACAAGGATAATGAGAGGTAAGGAATGCTTCCCATATGAAAATATTTTAAATAGACTAGAACTCCTCTCAGAAAAACTAAAAAAAAAAAAAAAAAAAAAAAAAGACAACTGAGACAACTGAGGGTGATCTGATAGGTTGGAAAATCATGAATGGGATAGAGAAAGTGACAGGGGAATAATCATTCACCATATCTTAGATCATGAGAATGAGAAAACACCAAGTAGAATTATCAGGCGGTAGGTCTGAAGGAAATAAAAGGAGTACTTTTTCACACAACACCTCATCATATTGTGGAACTCACTGCCACAGATCACTTGCATTGCCAAAAGTGTAAATGGGTTCAAAAACACATTAAACAAATTAAGGAATGGAAGATCCATCAGAATCTAATTAACCTGATGATGTGGTGCAATCTTCAGTTTGAAAAATCCCCAACCAGTGTTGACTGGAAGCTTCATGGCTGTGCAGTTACTGAAGCATTTGCTGACCGCTATCAAGAATGTGATATTGGCACAGATGAGTTTTCAATCTGAATAAAAACAGATGTTTATATATTCCTCACTTTTTTTTTCAGTTTCTATTGAGTTCCCATTACACTGAGCACAATTCCTGACAAACAGTGACAATCTTCATCCAGCTTAATTTATTATTTGATTTTATACGTTTCGTATGCATATCCTCATTCATATTGATCCCATGGATTATGCCCATGAAGAGAAAGTAACAACAGGTTACTTTTAGGTCAAATGAGTCCAACCAGGATCACATTTTTTCCCTATAGAAATTTTTCTCTTTCCCTTAGCTACAAAGGTTTTAAAATAGGCATCTCAGTTCCGTGATAACAGTTGGGTAGGGCAGATCTGGATGGTAAGGTAGTTTTAGATTCCTTTGCCTTTGTTAAAATAATAATAATAAAATAAAATAAAATAAAAGTGGTGAGAAGGAAGAGAAGATACTTAGAAACAGGGAGTGAAACTAGTAACACTGTTATAAAAGAAGATGAAATCATTGCTGATGATTGTTAAGACTAGAACTGCCCGTGACCATAAAGATCTAGCATTTTTTATATGTATAACACATTTCCACATGTGAAATTTTTCTGTTTTATTTTTACTTTTGACCTACTTTTTGAGCCTCTTGTATTTGAATAATATGAATAAAACACTGAAAATGTATTCATACATTATCCTGTTTACTTGTCTTTGAATGGCAGAAAAAATGCTACTGAAGGGAAAAATAGTTGTAATTTATAAGGAATTTAACTAAAAGTACAATGAAGATTTTTTTTCATAACTGGTAGAGAAGACCTAACCAAGCTAAGAAGCAGCAGCATAGTTTTCAGGTTTTTTGTTGTTGTTTTGTTTTGTTTTCATCATATGCACAGTACTTTATTCCAGATACTGTATAGTATTTGTATACAGATACAAAAACTAATCAGTATACCCAGCTCAGAAGAAGCACTATGAAACACATAAGAATAAGGGGGTTGGACTAGATGATCTTTAGAGGTCCCTTCCAAACTCAACCATTCTGTGATTCTGTGATTAACCCAAAGCTATCAGGTTCATTTACAGAGCAGAGAAGATAAATACAATGTCCTGTTCAGCACTGTTGCTTTAGATACAGAAAGTAAATGCTTGCAGAGAATAACAAATGCACTTTACTTGGCCATCCTGGAAAATGAGGTAAAATGCAGTAACATGGTTTGATTATGCTATATGTTATTACATATTTTGTAGAGTGTAGGTCATCATCTTTTGTACGTTGATTTTACTCTGTTAGGTATGCCTTTAGCCTCATCTTTCCCTGTTTGGTCCAGGCACATAACTGCCCTCCTCTCTTGTACAAGAGTTCAGGAAGGCATATGCTTTTCTCCAGATACAGATGAAGGGGGTCAGTCAAATTGAAATTTCTTCTGCACCATAATACCTTGTAGTTCATTGCTAGAATTTTCACGGGCACTTTTTTTATTCAGAATCCTAATTGTCAGGGAACTGGTTAAAGGCTGATCAATGTTTTAGAAAATGTAATTTTTTTTTCCACTAAGAGACCAATATTCATTTCTTGGTATTGCTGTGAAAAATGTAAGAGCTTTTGTAGAGTGTGCTTCCATGTTTACTTCACAGACAAGTCCAACCTCATCTGAAAAAAATCAGCAAGCAATTAAGTCACTATTATAGATTCAAATCCATTGACCAATTTGCATATGTCAAAGTTCCAGGACCTATAAATGTGTTTTTTTTTCTTTAGGTCCCTGAAGCCAGTTCTCAAAATCTGTCATGCATAAACTGGGTAGTACCTTCAACATCTTCACGTATGGCTATAATTTCAAAGTTTGGTGGGAAAATGTTAACCTACAGAAACATGTCCTGATTTTCATAGGCAATGAACAATGATCCTTTTATTGACATTCTCTAGATGAAAACTTAAACCTGAAAAGCAGGTAAGATTATTTAGGTGCTTCAAGACAGATGAAAATGACCTATGTTTGAAAATGTTGGCATACATTTTATTTTGGAGAGAGTGGGAGATATGCTTTTTTTTTAGTTGTCTCACAGCAGCCTCTGTGAAGTTCCACTTCTACTATGTCGAAGTGAAAAAATAAAAAAAATTAAAAAATCATAGTTTGATAATAGCCTGCCTGTCTTCTTGCTGGGATGTTATTACTTTAAGTTTCAAATAGTTGAAGATTGAGAAAAGGTGTTCCCTTTCAGTACTCAAATTTCATGACACACTGCTATTTTTTTCCTATCACAGGGGAAATCCCACACAAGAGAGAGGATGTATGAGCACAACTTGCAGTTACTTTGAGATGACAAATACCATGATGAAACAAAAGAAATTTCCCATTAAAATAAACCACATGTCAGATTTCAGCTCAGCATCAGCCAGCTCCCAGCTAAGGAAATATGCCTTAGCTGTAGATCACGGAGTAAATACATATCTACTTTACTCAAAGTGGCCCATAGAGAAACAAGCAGAAATATGAGCTGGTGCTGAGTACAAGGATAAACAGAAAAGCCTTCCAAGAGCAACCCAGCTCATGCTATTACCAATGTACCCCTGAAAGAAAAAGATATACACTTCTTGCCTTAGGCAGTGCTTTATTACCTTGTATCAAAATGAGCCACAGAATTCAAGGCCAAGAATACTGCATATCAAACTGCTCAGGGTATTCTCCTGTCACTGGATATAACAGCCATGAAGAACTGAAGCTTGCAACAAGGTCCAGCAAATTATTACAGATTTCCTTTGCTATAGCTAAACAGATTTTTCAACACTTCTATTTAACCAGTTAGGAATAATAAAAATATCTTATGGGAATAAAGAAAAAAATGGAAGTGAGTAAGGAAAAAAAATCCTCTTTGTTACAAGTGATTAGCATTCTCCATCCCTTAATTAGGCAGAGCATAAAGATAAGCTACATGTACAGCATTTAGTTTAGTCCATTCAGACTGTCTCCAGACCCACAAAATAAATGAATAAATAAATAAAATAAAACAAAATATAATAATAATGATAATAATAATAATGTCAAAGTGCTTAGAAATTTTTGAAGGATTTTTTTTTCCTTACTACTCCATCATTTCAGTAAAAGCATATATGCAAAAGCATATATATTAACAAATTATCTTTGGACAATGTCTACCAGGAAGAAAACTTAGAACAGGAATTATATTACTGCTTCTACTTCCTGTCTTTCTTTTGCTCCCCCTTAATCATACTCTATTCTCAATTTCATAAAACATAATTTTGTCTTCATTCAGACATTCAACAAAGTCTACACATTTTCAGGTCAGCCTGCTTTGGTGTTATTCCTTAGCTACACATGGGGGAATAAAATATTCCAGGAAAAACAGGTGAACTGAATTTACTGAAGTGAGAAAAAGAAGTCTTAAATGTCTGACAGAATTTCAGGCCTGATATTTAAATGTCCTCTCTGTAAGGTACATCTTGTTCTTCTTGGATGAAAAGTAAATATTAATATTTTTATAAAATTTATTTCAGTCCAGCCATGAGTCAATTATATAGCCTTTAGTAGCTCACCAAATGTTCTTTTCTCAGATGAAGTACTTGAACAGCTTCTAAGTTCTTCTGTGAACGGGACAATCACTGTCCTCACACTTCATTACAAAGAAATAGGAAGGAATTGCTGGAGGGATTCATATGTAAAGCTCCCATAAAACAAAATAAAATAAATAAATAAATATTAAAAAAAAAAATCTGGTGAAATGAAGTTTAAATAAAAATCAGACAAGATAAAATGAATAATGCTGTTGACTATATTTTTACATGAAATTTTCACTTGTGAGGATGAAACAGGAGAATATTTGTTTCACTTTGCTTTAAACACAAAAGTACTCATAGAAGGCCATCAAGACAGAGGAGTAGATTTACATATAAAATTGGAAGTCAGAATATACTAAAGTTATGAGCAATAATGAACCACAAATTTATACAATACTTTACTTATTCTCATATAGAGATCAGCTCCAAAGTAAATTGCAGATTTTAATGAACCATGTATAAATATATCATGTGATGGCTCCTTTGCCCAGTTTCTCCTTAAACAATATTGCTCCCTCAGTGAAACATTTAAATGGACTCCAAAGCAAAAAAGGCCCATGATCTTATATTCTTACAATCTGATTCTGGCCCACATTTTTTCTTTTTCTGCTTGTAGTCTGCATGTCTGAGAATCTGCTTCAAAATGCTCTAAAAGATTATGACTAAAACCTGTGGAAAACTGAACATTTTTAATCATATTTCAACATTCATTGTATCCCAGGATTTCCCCTATTTGCCATATTTTATATTTTGTTTGCATTTATTTATCTCTTAAGTGCTTGGAAAATGAATATTTCATATTAATATCATGATGTTATTTTTCTTCCTTTTCCATGTTCTACAAAGAATATCACCTGCTTCTCTATTTTCTATCCCTCATTATATTGCTAGACTAGTACTTCTTCACATGCAAACATCTCTTCCTTCCTCTTTGTTTCACAGTTACTATCTTTCCTCCCCAGAGGTCTAATTGATAACACATTTAGTAAAAGATAGATTCATCTCTTTCTGGTTTTTAGGACTGATACATGTCAGACCTCAAGAAAGGACCTTCAGAAGCCTGGTCCAGTTTTTCAAACTATATCTGCTGTTCTCATAAAGGAGTTCTCATAAAGGAGTTCCTTTTCATGCTGTTATTTTTCTTAGGACACTTACTGATTTATTAAAATCTAATTTCTGTTACACCCCCTCCCCCACCTTTTTTTTTTTTTTAAAAAAAATATTGTTATTTTTAGTTCAATAGTCAAATAGAAATTAAATGTGATTAGAAAGTAATATAATGTTAATATAATGTGGCCAGCATAGTACGAATGGCAGCTAATCACATACCACTGAGAATAAATAATTCACAAGTATGTGAATAATCACTTGTATGTCTTTTGACTGGGATAGTGGTGTTTTTTTGTTTGTCTGTTTTTGTTTGTTTGTTTGTTGTTTTTTGTTGTTTTTTTCCTGTGGTTCCATGTTTTACAGTGTTGAGAATGATGAAGTGACTGGAGCATCTCTCCTATGTGAAAAGGCTGAGAGAGCTGGGACTTTTCAGCGTAGGGAAAAGTCTCAAGATTTTCTAATCAATTACTATAAATACTAGAAAGTGAGGGTGCAAAGAAGACAGAAATAGGGTCCATCCATTGGTGCATCCACTGGACAAGAGGCAATGGATACAAACTGGAACACAGTATGTTCCATCCAAAAATCAGGAAACACTTCTCTATTGTGTGAGAGAATAAGAAATGGATAGCCCAGAGTTTACCCATAGAGGTAGTGGTCCCTAACTATTTGGAGATCTTCAAAAGCCATCTCCACATGATCCTGGCTGGACAATCTGCTCTGAGTGACCCTGCCTGAGCACGGGGTTGGACCAGATGGCCTCCAAAGATCCCTTCCAACCTTAACCATTCTGTGATTCTGTGATTCTGAGAACACACTGATATTTACCTATTGCTAAGAAGTGCTTGCACACTGCCATGGCCATTTCTATTTCTCACTCTTGTCAGCAAGTAGGTTGAGGATGCACAAAGTGGGAAGGAGGCACAGTCAGGACAGCTGACCCCAATTGACCAAAGTGGTGCTTCATACCAAATAGCATCATGTTCAAAAAACAAAACAAAACAAAACAAACAAAAAAAGCACACCTTTCTAGGGATGGTGTGATGGTGCCCTGCTTTTCCTGGAAATAGCTAAACTTTTGCCTGCCAATGAGAAGTATTGAATTCATTCCTTTATTATTATTATTATTATTTGATTTTATTTTTTATTTTGCTTGCACATGCAACTTTTGCTTTACCTATTAAACTGTCTTTATCTCAACCCATGAGTTTTCTTGGTTTTATCCTTTCAAATTTCTTCTGCATTCCTATGCAGATGGAGTGAGAAAGCAGCTGTGTGGTGCTTAGCTGCCTACCAGAATTATACTACAACACCACTGAAATTTAATGTATTCAAAAATATAACAATCACTGAAAATTATATATTTTAAAAAAGAAATGTACAGAAGTTAGTATCAGTTATTTAGAAAATAGAAGAGTAACTTTTCTATGAACAGCCCAGCTGAGTTTTAGCTATATCAAGAACTTGCAGACATCACAATTTTAGTTAGATGGATCTGTATGATTTCTCCTTTTTTTGGTATTACATTTCAAAAACTCTGTTGAAAGAAATGGCGTGATAGAGACAGGAGTGATGAATGCACTGAAAAATTGTTTCCTGTCGTAAATGACTTTATAAACCTACTGGGAAATTTTTCATGTCTACATCTGGTAGATGGTGACTAATGCAGGATAATCAAATTAGAAATCATTCAGCCAGTAGGGACTAGTGACCACACGAAGGCCTAGTGTCTAAAGCAAAATTATAAGTTGATATGTGTAAATCACAACTGATTCTAATCAAAAACAGATGCCTGATTTTAGACAGGTCTTCATGAACAAAAAGTCAAAAAAGCTTAGAAACAATTGAGTATATGGAGACAACGGAATGCAGACTGCATGATAATACAATATTATCAGTCAATAATATTCTATACAATCGGGTATGCATAGTTTAAATGCACAGTATCTACCTGCAGGTTGTGTAATGAATGTAAATGAATAATACTTAATGTACACATCATGTGCAAATATCTTGTGAAAATGTGGAATTAATGATTAAATTGGACATATGAGATGATATTCTTATTCTCTTATTTTTGATGGGCTAGAACCATTAGAATTAAGCATTTGTTATTAATTTATAGACTGAAAATATGGTTTTGGTGATTACATAGATATTTTTACCCTAAACCAAACCAGAAATAAACATTTTAAAATATTCCTAACAGTGAATATCAGTAAAGAATCATAGAATATTTGGAGGAAAAAAAAAAAAAAAAAAAAAAAAAAAAAAGGTCTGTGGTACTTGTAAATCAATTTTCTTATTTACTTCTGCAGCTCAATGGAACTTTCCTATGATCACGGAATATTTGATGATGGCAGGGACCTCTGAAGATCATCTAGTCCAACCGCCCTTGCCAAGCAGGATCACCTAAAGCACATTGCACAGGATGGCATCCAGGCAGGTTTTGAGTATCTCCAGAGAAGGAGACTGCACAACTTCTCTGGACAACCTGTTCCAGTGCTCTGTCACCCTCACAGTAAAGATGTGCCCTCTCATACTCAGCCAGAACTTTCTGTGCTTCAGTTTGTGCCCATTGTCCTATCACTGGGCACAACTGAAAAGAGACTGGCTCCATCCTCTCAAATAATAATTTATACATATATATATTTATATATATATATATCTTTACTGTACTGATCCTATGTAAAATGTGTCTCAGTGTCTATTGAAGAACATGAGTTAAATAAAGGGACAGTATAGTTTTTTCTATCCTAATCATTTTCACAATCTATTGTCATAGTTCAGGAGTACTGAATATATAGATATGTCTCAGTACTTTGAAGAGCAAATACTAAACATAACCTTCTGAATTTATTTAGTGCACCTACCTTATTCATGTAGTTTCAAAGAACTAAACATCATAAACCATCTGCTGTATTATACAAGTTTGAATTCATGCGTTATAGAGAATGTCCTGTATCTATAAGTTATGTAGATACCTATATCTACATGTAGATATCTATAGGGATATGTATATATCTAGATATATACAATGTAGATATCCAAAGGATATGTTTTGATGTAGAAAGATTTCTAGTACCAGCCGAAGACAATTCTCTTTATAAAGCCAAGAGAATATTTTACCAGTAACAAGCACAACTGTAAATATTGAGAAAATAAGTTTGATATTCAGATAAATTAAAGATTTTAACAAAGTGTTTGTGAAATGCCAGAGTACAAGTTAATTTTACTAACTGAGATCCTTTATGATTCTTCAATATTTGGTTCATTTCTACTTCTGATTATGTGATTTTCAGACACTGATTTTTTGCCATCTTCTTGTTCTGAAACTGTTCATGTGACTTATTATAGATTACTCACACCAATTGGCCAACTAAGTCTCACATGGCTCTATCTCCTGTATGGCTCACTGTTTACCATATAAATGATGTTTACTGGTATTTAATAATAATTTTGTACATAAATATTTCTGTGAATTGAGATTTAGAGGTACACATGCATAAACACTATATTGACAAAAATGTTCTTCTAAGCCAAAGAACAATTTGAACAAAGTAAGTTTTGGACAATATTAGTAAATATGTGAATCAGAATCTTTCCTGCAAACTGTGTAGATGGGTAAGATTAATGGAAAAGACTGAGCACACAATAAAGTTGCACCTCTGTTTTTGCTTACTGAAAAGGTATATCAAAAAAATCAATTGGATTATTCCACTTATATATTTTAGTTAAATATTATTTAGTGATTTTAGTATTAAGATATTCAACATAGGTTTGGGCACAATGCAAGAGTTTATGGCTCCACTATCACATTTATGATATATCTGGAATCCTAGGAAGGTAAATGTGATGATATTTTTGTAACAATTCTGCTCCACTGAAAATAATGTCTTACTGAAAACAGTAAGAGCAGGCTCAAGTTGCTGGCTGCTAGTAGGAGCACATATAAGTCATGTACAGTAAACATAGCGTCACTCATCCAGGGATGAAATCAAACTCCAGTGCAGAACATAAGAACTTCAGTTTACCCAACCATACACAATAGTTTCCTAAAGATCAAAACAAATGTTTGTATTCTTACTGTTTCTACAGTGACTGATAGATTATGAAAAAAAGAGTTTGTGTGAGTGTATATAGCATATATTTGGAAGGACAAATTCGTGACTCAAAACGTGTGTAATTAACATCTAAGTACTTTTCAGCTTCTGAATGAAAGCATTTAGTAGAAGCAGAAGAAATTAACAAAAGCAGAAACTATATTGCACACTCTCAACGGATAGGATTTTTAGCATAAAAAAAAAATATATCACTTATGTTAATTCTTTGAAGCAATAACATATGTTGTTTACTTATTGTTGCATCTTGCAGAAAAATGAAGTTGGCTTCAACAAATAATGAGCAGATGAATTTTCAGGAAAGAGGACTGTGTGGCTAGAATTACGAATACCAGACAGTAATGCCATTATACTGTGGGCTTAAGGTTTTACCACAGCAAATAATAGCCTGCCATGCAGACAAAAAAATTAGCTGATGATGGACCTCCATTCCACAACTAAGCTTTAATCTCAGACAACCAATTTAACTAATGAGGAATCATCCTCTTGTACTACTGTGATAATATGAAAATGGTGTGGAACAGATAAGCTGAAAAGAGTTGGTCAAGTTTTTGACCTTTCTCTGAAGTGCCTTTGACATTAGCTAGATGAGAATATGAGGACTCAACCCTTTGAATAAGTCTCCAGTGATCTAGCCCCTAGAAGGTCTCAAATAACTTTTTAATCATGACAGGCACTTTGGCCTTTCTCACAAAACACACTAACATGTAGGTTCAACTCCTACTAAAAACTGTTAGTGGTTTGAGTTCATCTCCTTTAGCTATAACCAATTTAAATACAAGGGTCTTGTCTAAACTGCTCATTTTCCAAAATTCTCACACAACCATTTAAGACCTTTCTGTTCCTAAATTTTTCTTGTGAAGTCTTTAGTATTCTGCTCTAAGTCATGCTCATTTTGAGTAAAATACAGTAAATTTGCTTAGCAGCTGACTCATACTTTATTCCTGTCAGACTTACAAAACAGGAGTTTTTGACCCTCTGATGTCTGCTAACAAGTGAGTTCAGAGTACATGCAAGTCAGAATTACATGAGGATGTCTGTAATGCAGCCCTTCCTCTAGACCAGCTTTTTTTCTACTAGATCCCTTAGATGATGGAGCATTCAGATTTTTACTCCAGTGTAACAAAATGCAACTTAAACTCATTGCCTTCACATTACAGTATGACTAAGAAGTATAGTGTCCTATGTAGTAAACCCTTTGGGGAGAGAGCATAAACAGGGAGACAGAAAGCACAAATTTTCTCTTTTTTTTTTTTTCAATTTTTAGTGAAGCTGGTCTGATTTTTACAAAATGAAATCAGACTAAGACATGAAGAGGATTAGGGTATTTTGCCCTAAAGGCTGGGGAAACGAGTGTGAAAATATGTTTAAAATATAATGTAAGCCTAATAAGAATTTTCAAGACAAGAAAAAGCCACTGTAATAGAATTGACAATGTTACATTAGCAGTGGTAGCAAAACAGACACAACTATGGGTACGTGCTTTGGGGTAGATTTTCTCTCTACCTCAGTTGTCATTGAGGGAAATGTTATCTCACTTTGCATCAGCTCTGTGAGAAGACTTACATTGTCAAAAAAGAAGTAAAAGGAGGGACTAAACAATACAAAGGTTTCTTTGCTTTTAATTTTTCAGTCCATATTTTAAGAGATTCCATAAAAAAGAATTGAAATAAAATATGGACCTTTGTCTCAAATAAGCACTTGTGTATTTGGTATCCAGAGCTAATGACAAATGGCTCCATGAATCATTCACTTTTCTGATGGAGTCACTGGGGAACTTCACTTAACACAGTTCATGTGATCTTCTGATACTCATGGAGGAACGTTGAGACAAAGCAGTAAGAATTTATTTATACAAGAGATAAACTGGAGTTATGACACTTTTTCAGTCTGGGTTTGCATGACTTTGTTTCTAATTTCTGAAGAAAAGTTGAGTCATACAACCTTTCTAGCTACATTTAATCAAAGGCAAAGTGCTTGGAAAGCATGTAATGAACTATCGTTTTGGCTTATTGTTTGATATTACCAACAGGACTGTAATCAAAAAGCATTGCTATTATTGTCCTCAATTTATTTTATAAATTAAAAACATCATGAATCATCAGAATAGGGCCTATTTGTCCATATATTCCCCTTATTCCCACTGAAGATTTCCAATTCTAATGATGCTCCATCCTTTGCAGATGGAGCTTCTGTGATTCCTCTTAGTCTGCTTCTGAAAATATTTGCAGACCCTATGCTTATGAAATCTGGGATTATTGGTAAATATTCTTTCTTCTTCCTATCTCTTACTCCAAATTCTTCTCTCTGCTTCATGCTTTTTTTGATAAAGTGTTGCCTGGGTGGCAAAAAGTTTGGAGCAAGGGATGTGAGGAGTCTGTGAGATATATTGGTCATAAAGTTTCTGTGAGCAAGAGGTGCTCTGAAGACAGGTTGTGCCTCCTTATTAAAAATTCCAAGACAAAGATAAAGAAATGGCAGGACCCAGGGATAAGTCAAAATGAGCTCTTCGTCATGCTGGTGGAACAGAGTTAGTGCAACAGGGGAAACAATATTCTATGAGAACACACATGGCACCACAGTACCTATCAGTACATTCACAAGTGTCCTATTCTACTGGTGACAGTATGTTCTAGCTGATGAGTATAGTCTGCACTACAAATCAACATCACGGGTAATGTATATCGTTTTTTTCCTACTTGAAGTATGTTTTCTTTTTGCCTATCCTTGCTTTTACACATTTTTATATGATGATACCAAACATGAAACCATGTTAGCTACGTTTACATCCACTGTATTAACTTCTGTGTTAGAAAATATTCCCCTGAACTATTGAATTTTGTTCCTGGTGTCTAAATTTCACTGGAGTTGTGTTCTCAGAATCACAGCAGTGCAGAAATAGCCTTGGGATTTCATCTTCTGCCCCTTCTGATTGAAATTGTATTTGAGAAGACATATCTCCCAAAATACAACGAACATTATGTTACAGTACTTTGATAGGACACTTCAAAAGAACAGTTATATTAATAGTAGAACATGAAACAGAACCTGACTTTGTTTATGAGTTTAAAAGCTCTGTGTTTAAGATTTTAAATGCTAGGATGTGAATTCAACATTTCACTTCTTGCATAGATTAATCTCAGAAAGTAGACTTCCATTTATGTAACCTTTAAAGCTTCAGTAGGACTTCTAAGACAATTTTTATCACATTATCATAATGATCATACAAAATAATCACATATAAATCTGGTCAAATATTACTTACGTTATACTTAATTCTTTTCTCTAATCCCTACATTCTCAAAAATCATATCTTCTTTCCAGTTTGAAATTACTGTACATTATTTTATGCATAATCTCGATATACTGATTATGTAAAGATGAGCATATAACCAAAAATTCTCTTCTCAGAAAGACAGAAAGGTGACAACAAGACATATAGTATATTTATTTTACAACTAGCTTTGGCACCATATAAGCTAAAAAGTAGTTAATAGCACAGACTCGAGGAAGAATATAGGGTATGTTCTTATTATGAATCGAGAGATGAAGGATCATGTATATTCCATGTTGGTATTTCCAGGGAAAAATATATATATATATATATATATGTTGTATATATATATATATAATACATTTATATATATATATTACCTTGCATTACATTGCAGAGGTAGTACTTTAGTGCTCCATGGATTTCCAGAGGGAATAAAGTGTATGGATTATGACAATAAAACTGTAATCCAGATAATGCAGAATTGTGATCATTTTTTTAAGAAACCACTTTTGCTGAATGTGATTTCAAATATCAGAACAACATGGGCTGTTACAACATCTGGTAGCCCCATAGTATAGAATGTTTCCCCAGTAATCCAGTGTTTATTGTTTTAAGTAGCAGAAGGGAAAAAAAAATAATAATAAAAAAAGAGTGTTGTGTTATGACACTTAGGGACAAATTACCTTCAAGGTTTGTGCAGACAGACCACAATAGCTAAAACTTGGAAAGAAGCAGAGTTTGGTCTAGAATTCAATAAAGACAGCCAGATGAACAACAGACACAAGAAGTTGCAGTAGAAAACAGCATAAATAAGAAATGACACCCCCCTTCTCAACATATATGACTTCATTAGGATTTCATTAGGAAAACAATATCGTTATTACTCTTTTTGATGCACTGGCTTCAGAGTTCTGATGTCTGTAGATGTAGTTCCATGCTCTGTAAAGCATGACCATTTGTCTGTTTAAATAGACAAACCCAGTCAGCGTAAGCTTATCAAAAATCCTAGAATTGTAACCCATGCATGCAAGGATGGCAGACAAAAAAGGCTTTCTAATTTAAAACAAAAAAATATGCACAAAACATTCAATTTAGTTTAGTTTTAAAGAATCATTTTTCATAGAGGTATATTTAAAAGACATGTCAAGATGGACTCAGTTGATAAAGTAGTTTAGAAATGAATGAATGATTACAATTTTAAATGACCCTTTAGGAAAGGCAGATTCTCCCTTTCTCATGCCCTGATGTCATCTACAAACATTCTGTGTTCTGCTGAAATTCTGTCATCATTTGAAGCATCAGGAGTTGGCTGTTATTGAAGGACAGATACAAATGCTGATTGTCCTTTAGATGGAAAAGACATGACAAATTTTGTTTTTATCTGCCTTGGGGCATAGGAGATTTGAAAGATACAATGCAAGAGTCTTGATGTGAAATAAATTGGAATAATTACCATAAATGTCTAATCATACATGGCATAAAATAAACCTCCATTTCAATACATTTCAGGAAAATCTAATGAGTTCTGATGTTTACACCTATTTCCTGGCTCTAGACCAAGATTATGTTCTCTACAAATCTGATTGGCTTTGGCAGGATCAGAATCTCTGGCATTATAGCAATAAAAACATTGGATATATATATATATATATAATGCTTAAAAGACAAAAGTTCATCTTTTCTCTCTTTTTCTACCACTTACACTTTTTACTCATATTTTTAAAATTAGGTTTCACTCCCTCGGCCATCTTGATGTATGAGGTTGTCTTATGTTATTGCCACACAGGGAACTGTGGCACAAGATGGAATAAATAATTTGAGTTATAAAGATTGCAGAACTCAGATAGCTAGATTTTGTTCATGAGTATGAATTGATGCACCTGTATTCATCTTTCATGCCTAACAAGATGTGTTGTATCTACCAACAGGAGGTATCTGATGAGAAAGGACAGAAGAGTCAGAAAAAGCTGTTCTATTGCTTTATTCCCTCTCCCACATAAACACTTACAAATACCAAAAAAACTTACAAATACCAAATACTTATGGTCTTGTGGCTTTTCAGACATTATTACATATGTAGAAAATTTGGGATCAGGCCGTTTGTAGTCAATGAAAGCTATAGAGGCAGATACTGGCTGGGGCTTTGAAAGCTGGCATGTGAGCTTTTGTGGGCTCAACTTTAAAACACATGCTATCCATGAAGGACAATAATAATAGTAATAGTAATAATAGTAATAATAATAATAATAATAATAATAATAACATAAATCTCATATCAGCTGGGATCTGGGATTTAGATCTCCACAGGCTACCACATTCAAATCAGCAGCTCGATTTTCCAGAACAACCTAATCCTGTATTTGTGAACTACCTTCCTTCACAGCCTTGACCTCAAGTTGATCCCAAGTACTTCTGATGAGATAGATGGCAGTCTTTTAAATACAAGCAAAAGGGGCAGCCACGCTAGAAATCTGTGTTCTGGAGCAACCCCAAAATTTTACATTGCTGTAATTGCAACCAACCTTGATAGAGGACAGATACATTTCATACACTCTCTAACTGTCCCCAGTCAGTGTCTGCATAGTGATACAGGTACAGCAGACCATGGCTTCAAGGTAGAAAATATTCTGAAGGGAGGATTTAATCAGTATAAATTTTTACTCCACTGGTATCAGGTGGAATGTTGCCACCGTGTGTCAGCTACAGCTTTGGTCCTGTAGATTACCTTAGTCATATTTCCAACAGACTGGTTTGGGAAACTAGAGAAACAGTGTGCATAATATAAACATTTTCAGAGACGCGGGTGGAGGTATTATAGAAACACAGCAGGCTTCATCCTCAACAAAACAAGTCCACATAGAACTTAAGACTGCTGAACAGTGTTTCATAAACAAAGTGAAAACAGTGAAGATATACTATGAATTGAATTAATATCTTTCCCTGTTTGCCATAGTAACTAAATCACGGACTTAAATTTACACTAGAAAGCTTTATAGAAACTTGGCAGAAACACAGTACAAAACCCACAGGGAGTCAGAAAGATTGGTCAGAATTATTCTTATATAACACAATAAAATGCATTGGTAATAATTCAAAGGCCATGATAGAAATCTGCACTGTCCACATAATTTCAGAACAAAAAAGAAGCAGACAGAATAGTACTTCTCACTGAGGATATTTTTACTATTCCAGACATCACATGGGAATAATAGATCTGTAGAGACAACAATAATATTTTCATAACAATGAGTGTAATCTGACTGTTATGCTGTTGGATCTAAAGTACACTTTTCTGAATGCAATGGCTCATTTCCTCCAAATGACTACTGTGTGTTAGCCAAATAAGGTTTCTTCAAAAACTAATCTTTATATCACTGTTTGAGCATGTTTGCGCATGTGAGTGTCCGTGTGTATAACTTAGATTTTTTACAGTGGTCTCATCTGAAGAAAAACCTCATTAAATAGTATCCTAGCTACTACAGAACATCTTACAAATGAATGGGTATTGTTCTTTTTTGACTAACAGCTGCTTTTAGTTTAAGTAGTTTACTGTTGCTAAAAGCTCTGACAATCCAGATACTTTTAGTTATCAAGGTTTATCTCAACCTGTTAAAGTCTAGATAAGGGGTTGCCAGTTTCCCTGCTTCAAAGAAACAAGAGTAATTGGAACTATAAACTCTCCCATTCATCATTAAAATGCACATTTTTATAGGTCTACAGAAAGCATCTGTATCTTGACTTAGACAAGGCATGCATTAGACAGATTTAAACTGAGACTGCTCAATACTGCAGATCACTTGTCTGACATTTACAGATGTCAATGTGCACACGCTCATTTTAGAAGAGGAGAAAATAGCACATGCTTAATCAGAAGATTATTTTACAGAATGAGGTTTTTATCCAGTGTAGTTCTTTTCTTTGTCTGAAGCCAAGGGCCCTTAGTCCTTCACCATATGGACTTGGTACCTGCCATGATCCAGTCCTACTAATTTTCAGTGTAGTTTCTCTCACTTGTGCCTTGACATAAAGACAGTGCAACATCCAAGAACCATGCACTCCTGAAGATGATTTCAAACATTATGCCTTGGCCAAGTCTGACAATTATTCATTTCTATAGTCCATCAACAAAAAGTGGAGTCTACATAGCAACTAAATAGCTCTTGTTTGTACATGATGTTCATATTTCCTTATGGCTAATTTGATGGAGTCTTCCCTTCCTTTGTAATAGCTTGCAAATTCAACAAAGATAGAAACACTTTCAAAGTAAGTTAAGTTTACTCCTACATGTTGCCATTATCTTCAGAATATATAAACTTAATAGTCTAAAGTAAGGTTTTTCCAGAGAATGAGTCCAAAATTTTTTTCAGTTCATTTACCTTGCACTCAGTAATTCTAAAATGACTCCCTGTTTCTGTCCACTGGAATGCCACAAGGTTGCCTGAAGGTTGCCTGATAAAATTCCCATTAACACCCAAAAAAACACCTGCACAGATAATTTAAAGATCTGATATATATGTGTTTAGATAGGTTTCCTAAGGAAGCAAATCTCACAGGTTCAGATAATCACAGAATGTTTGATGTTGGAAGGACCTCTGGATGACATTTTGTCCAGCATCCCCTATTCAAAGCACTGTAACCAAGAGCAAGTTGCCAAGGATGGTTGTCCTTCCAAGAAGAGAGATTCCATAATCTCTCTAGGCAACTTGTGCCAGTGTTCAACTACCCTCACAACAAAAACTTACTTCTCTTATCTTTAATGTAAATTCATGTATTTCATTTTGTGCCCATTACTTCTTTTCCTGTCATTGGATGCCACTGGAAAGAGTCTGCCTCCCTCTTCTTTACATCTTCCCATTCACACTCACTGATAAGATCCCCTCTGAGCCTTTTCTTCCTGAAGCTGAACAGCCTCTCCTTATATGTCAGAAGAGTATTAACAGAAAAATACTTTGTTTATTATTATTATTTGGGTCATAGATACAGCATAATATACATTTAAATAAATTTATGACAAGTCACTCAAATTTTGAATCCAGTCACATAACTAGAAATTTCATTGAAAGGAAGAGATCTGATATTAAGTCACATATAAGTTTACTAGCTTCTGTTTCGGTATTGACTCCATCATGATCCAAGTGTTAAAAACTTTTGAAAATATTCCCTGAAATTAGCACTCCTGGAAGATTTAAATAGGATAATAAATAATTATTTATTACATTATTGTATAACAAATATTACACTAAACTATGTTATCCCTACCCAAATTATATTTTTATACTATAGAATTTTGACCTTCTCTTATAAAACTTTCTGTGCATGTCTTTATATATAACTTCTTTAGAAATCCTTCTAAAGGGCTATGCAATCAGTTTTATTTTGAAAACATGCTTTGCCAGTCTCTTATTTTCTGGTATGATGTGTCTATTTTCTTTGGTTTGATGTTGTTGCTTGTCTTTGGTACAGTAATTATGTGCATGTGGTTTGAAAGGTTCCTTCTAAAACTCCATATGTATGTTTATAGCAATAGTGTTTGAGGTTTTACCTAAGCCTTATAGAAGATTTTATATTTGAAAGTTGTAAAAAGAAAGACCCTTCCATTGCTATGTAATTATTTTCTATGTGTACCAGGCCCCAAAATGTGCCTGACCCATCTCACGTATCTCATGTTTAAGAGTTTTCAGAAAACAGTTTGAGGTGGCTGTTCAAGAATACTGAATAAATAAATAAATAAATAAATAAATAAGTGCTGAATTTCCTCTCCTCAAAGAGCTGAATTTCCTCTCCTCAAAGTGCTGAATTTCCTCTCCTCAAAGAGTTTCATGATAGAACTGAATGAATTTTAAAACTCATTTTAAGATCTGGCAATCTGAGCACCATTGGCAGATAATTTTTCAGCAAGATGAAATATGCATGTGCAAGCAAGAAAAAAAAACTAAGATACTTGCAGTCTAATCCATTTAGCAATCTGTCTCTAATTTTAATGATGTATTTTTCATTTTATTACTCATGAAATGTCATTTATATGAAACTGTCACTATGATATTAGAGGGGAACAGCTTGTGTTAAACTGTGTGACATCTTTGCCAACTTTCAATGTTTCTTACATTCCACCTCCTTAGAATTTCCCTTACACTTCATATATAACATGGATACTTTACTACATGTACCACACTTTTTTACATAGCTGCTGTAAAAAATATGGTGGATGCAGCAACCATTGTATTTAGTTAATTTGCCAATATGACAATTATTCTGAAAAGCCCTGTGTAATAGCCTGAAGTGAAATTAAAATCCTACAGTATTCTAAAATATCTATAATTGTTTTCAATATTAGTATTGAGTAGGTGGACCTATAAACACTTTCAAAGAGAAACAGTGATATTAGATTTCTTTTTCTCTGAAAGATGTTTAAAATTATTGTCTTACTCACAATCACTAAACTGGAGGAAAGTTAGACCTCTCTTTTGTTGATATTCACATATTTATATCAGTAACTCTGCTTGGTTAATTACAGTCAAATGCAGAAAAAAATCCTGCTAGTTAATAATTCCCAAATCTGTAAAATAATCTATAGAAAACACAGATAAATGAACACAAAGACAGCACTTATTCTCTTTTTATATATATGCATACAATGGTTTTAGTGGTCTTTAGGTTCTCATCTATCTTATAGAACTTTACTATTTTTCTCAAGTTTTTCATGCTCTATTCAAAATTGTTACTATGAATAGTTATGTGTTAGAACAGCTTTCATCTGTCTTCGTTTGCAAAATAAAGGCAATATCAGCTAATTACCTTTCTATTGTCTCGTGAGGATTCAGAAGGCAATGTAGAGCACTTCAAAGCATTAAACATAACACAGAGTTCTTATAAAGTTGTGTTATTCAACTCAGAGCTCCAACACAAAGAAGGAAATATATGTATTTGAAGTAGATTAAATTGTGTCTGAATTAAGATGAAAGATATTTGTTGAAAAGGGAGGATTTCTAAAATGACAAGTTCTCTTTAGGAAGCTCCAAGAAATTTTATTTCAATATTTTCTAATGGTCAGTCTTTGATTTTCATTTTGAATAAACAAACAAACAAATAAAACAAAAAATACCTTTCACTTAAAAAATAACCATTATTAGAAAAAAAAATGAGACTTTGAAGACTTAAATTACCAGGCAGAAGGAAGACCGTGAAAGATGTTTCTTATCAAAGTTCAAGTGGATGTTCCTTCACATAGACACAAAACATTCACTGCTGTAAGAAATATCAGAAACTTTCTTCTTGATTTTATACTTTGTCCATTAAAGTAAAGAAAAATGTGTTATAAAGAATTGATGGGGGCTCCCTGGGCCCAGGGGACAGCAAAGGCTCCATGTGGCAGGCCTCAGCAGACTGGGCCTATCATCCTCAGTCAGGACTATGACAGGATGGAGGCAGCTGGGACAGGCCCAGCTGCAAGAAATGGGGTGCTTCCACATGGACTAAGGCCTAAACAGTTCGAGGTAGGGTTTTGGTAGGGCTGGAAACAGTGTCCTGTACTACGGAAGGCCCCAGGTGCTTGAATGTTGTCCTAGGCCATGGACAGGGTTGGGGGAGCCTAAGGGAAAGGGTTTGTATTGTTATAAAAATATGTAGTTTAATGGTTATAAAGAATTGATATATACACTGATCACAAAGGACGATTTAAGAACCCATTCAGCAATATCTATGGAAGATTATATCTTCAGGATTTCCCCATGAATCTGCCACTTGTCATCAACATTTGTTTTCAGTCCACAAAGCTTCCGTGTTGATCTCAAAGCTTTTGCCCTGTTTATAGAGCTGTGGAATTGACCTTCACTCAATGACTTAGTGTTTTTGTTTGTTTGTTTGTTTGTTTGTTTTCCTTTGTTTTTTAAACTATTCAATTGGCTTGATCAAATAGTTCATATTACTTCAGTATTTGTACTATACTTTTCCTTCAATTCTTTTTCAGTCTTTAGAATTCCTTACCAGAGTGGACTAGAGCTGAATTCAGAGAAGTTTGGAAAACCAAGATTTGAGACTTTGGCAAATGCACACATATACTTGTATTCTATAATGTAATCATAAAAAGGTTTCAACCCTGCCACATGTGAATGTTTTAGATTTAATTCTGATCTTAGATGAAGCACATATCAGATACAGTTATCATCATGTTATAAATATATCTCTACATTCTATCAAATAGATGCCAGGTCTCATATACAATCTGTCATTTGTAATTCTGCATCCTAGGAGATATGTCTAGACAAGTATTATAGATGCTGCAGAGATATACACTCTAAATTCTGCTCCAGACCAGAGGCCAGTTACAGGTGCTCCCCATAGACTCTGAAGTAATTGGACTGCATACCATTAAAATGCAACCATATTAGTATTTTCTCTGCATTGTCTTTCAACTACATAAAGACATATAAGTCTCTGGATACCGAATAACCACACCACACCTATTTCCACAGGAGTTACACAAACTGTGGTTAAACTAGAAGTAAATTTTAATCTGTGCTCTGTTACATATAGTTCCAGTTGTTAAGACTTTGAGCGTCAGTTCATTTTACATTTTTAAAAAGAGAAATATGAGGGATCCATTAACATTTTAAAGTTAGTTTCAGAACTCTTTTTATGTTTATGGTGTTTCTGGATTAGGTACTCTATAAACAGGTCCCCCCGACAATCCTTAATGACATTTAGCCAAAGCCATAATGCCTTCCAAATTTCACCGGTTTATTTGTGTCTCCAAAGGAAATCAATGGGACTTAAGTTTATGCTTGAAGCTACATATATGTTTAAGTAGGGACCCAACCTAGGACCTTAACTGGTGTGTTACAGTATTATCCATTCATCTCATACACATGAGATTCTCTCTCAACATTTTGAACATTACGACAGAATTTCAAAAAGCATAAAATCACACAGCATGATGATGTTGTACAGATTCATCTCTTGCTAGAAGTATGATGTTTTGTGCTATAGAATGTTTAAATTGAACAAAAATTAATTCATTAGTTATCTGGTTCAGCTATCTTGTACATGATAAACTGACTGCTTTCTCTCACGCAACATGTCCAAAAGCAGTTGTGTTAGAATTCACATCAAAGATATTCTCTTAGGAGAAATATCCAGCTTTGATTCTTGCACTCTTCCAGCTACCAAAGCTTCACGCAGCTAGAAGCAGAATTTGTAGGAACTATATCTTAATCTCTTTTATTTTCATGGTTTGACAGACTGCACTTCATCTGCCTAGGCACAAGAATTAATCAAATGAAATGCCTTTGATGAAATTTGCCAGCTGGTTTTGACTGCAATGTGGCAGTGGAAGACTGCTGTAAACAGCAGTTGAAGAAATTTATGGCAGCTCTGTATCATCAGAGGAACACAGCAAAGATAAAATCTGCTGCTGAGCCTGACCTGAGCATATCTCAGGTTATTTTTATTCTTCACATTGTCATTTAACTGTTTCTTACAGTGGTCCTAACTATCACCTTTATCAGCATTAACATCAGTCCTATGTGGTACAGCTGAGTGACCCTCTACCACATATTACAATAAGTACTAGGTAAAGTGACAGTCTCCTGTAATCAGACACATTCTACTTCGTGTAATTTATTTTACTGGAATAAACATTACAGTTTTGGAGAAAGCCCAGCCTAATGAGTCATCCCTTAATACACCTCTAAATGGACTGTCCATCTTTGGAGCTGCAGTTTTGTGCCAGATTGCAGGCATGTACATTTTTTATTTTATTTTATTTTATTTATGTGTGTGTGTGCAAAAATCTTCTATGCAAAGGTAGTTCTCGATAATGTGAAGTACTGAACAATATCCCTAAGGCTGTAAAGGCAAAAAGTCAGTTAGTTGAGGATCTTTCTGTTTCTTCTATTCTATTAAAAATATCTTAATTTCCTTAGAGCTGATATTTTATTTGTTTTGAATGTAAGACATTAGGAAAGCCTGGAGGGAAGTCTAGCACACAAGTGACTAGTAACAATCTAATCCCTCTGTACTATTGAAGGAAAATATGTTTTGGTTTCTTTCTTCTTAGTCAAGTAAACAGATAAATATATTTCCCCTGGCTTCCATTACAGCGAGTTGGCAGTTACTGAAGAATCCTTTCAGTTTTGATTTCCTGTCAGCTTTACAAATGAATGACCGCAGAGTACAGTATTCTCTTGGTGTGGTTTTTATATACTCTATGCCTTAAAAGGAATGTTTCTGAATACTATATTTGTTTCTGAATAGCTATATGATCTAACTTGGAGAGGCTGGTTTGATTTCTGTATTCAGTACATTTCCACTTTTAATGAATGTGTGAAACTGGGAAAGCAATAGGAAGGATGTGGCCTGAAATAAAATATTTTATTTATTTTTAAACTTCTCTTTCCTTGATTTTCCTCTCCTAAACTGAAGTCAAAAGACTGACTAAATGCACATCTAGACATGAAGTGGTTCAGGACACTTTTTCAATCTTCCCATAGCAGGCAGAAACCTAATCAAACCAAACCAAAATAGCTTTAAGCTCCATGTACAAAGAGCTGATCTCAGGGAAGTTAGTGGTATGCTGTGATTTCTCTGTTTAAGCTGTTTCTTGTAGGTGGATCTTCCAGAGAATGAGGCCTGACAGCTACAGGGGTCATAACCTATGGTCAGAAACTGCGTGTCCGAAACTGCTTCCTTATAGTTCAATGGCCACTCCTATGGCCTGGGACCTAAAATTATTGCCCTGCTTTCTCACGTCTAAAACTCCCTGAGGATAGCCCTGCAAAGATTTTCTCCTTGGTCTCTACAGAACTTCTCTATTTCAAATCAGGCTTCCATTCCCTACTCATTTGCAAGTAGTAGCCCATCTTGAAAAGAAATCAAAAGCTTACTGTACAAGCAGCAATCTCTTCTAAAAGTTTTTCTCTTTTCCAGAGTGACTTTTCCTTTTCTTCTCTTTCACACATCACTGAGCTTTGCCTTTGCAGGTATGTTGTCTGAAGAGAGGAAAACAAATGTAGAAATGTCACTCAGTGCATTTGCAGTATTTCATTCTTCACAGCACGCCCAAGTAGTTCTTTGCTCTGTACTCTGCAGAATGAAAGTGTCCTGCAGTGGAAACATTCAGTGCTGGTGCTGCATCTGTGCTGAGGCACATATACAGCAATGCAGAGAGGAAAAGGGAAGAAAAAAAAAAAAATGGAGAGAGGCAAAATGACTAAATGACATCATCACTTCTGTCCTCACAAAGAAGATAATGAAGAAAGCACTTTCCAGATAGAGAAAGTGAAATGTCTTCAGTCTTCAGACAACTAAGTAGGCCAAGAAAACTTCCAAGAGAGGAGTGAAGAGAAGGACGTTCCAAAAAGCTGCCTTCAGCAGACTATAAATCTTACCCAGCAGACAGTTCAAACACATCACTTACACCAGTCTTACTCATCCCTGTTTATTTTCTTCTTGCCAGTGTTAAAATGGAATAATAAAGTAGCATGCAAACAAACAAGAAAAATAAGAAAATGAGCAAGAAAACACAGTAAAGAAGAAAAAGAATTTGAGTCCTTGTCTCTCAGCAGTGTTGAGGAGTCCCTTGGACTGCATTGTATCACAGCTTGTGAAAATATCACTGAATCTTCCATGTCCATTACAAGAGGAGAATTCATGAACTTATCTTAAGTGTCAGAAATAACCATTCATAAAAATATGAGAATGTCAAGACTAAATTTTGCAAACAGACGCACATCCAAAATTTCTGCTTTATACCCAAGTGAGGTAGACACTGTAAACCTTGGTTGCTTGAGCTCACATCAGCTTCGTTGATTCCCTCCTGCATTTAGTTAGAAATTGTTTGAAAGATAAGGAACATTTTATGCAGTGAAGAACGTGTCAAGGAAAAGGGAAACAATTTCTCTTCTCAGTGTGGAGAGGTTTGAATTGTTATGACCAGTCTCTCAGGAGCCTGCTGTAATTCTGAAAGGGTGGGAACGATACAAAACCCTGCTTTTAAAAGGGAATGTACAATCCCCAGGCAGGGAAATACCTCTTCAGAGGAAGCTGCAGAGAGAGTGAGCCTGGGAAGGTAGGCAAACACACCACAGGGAAAACAAATAGATTTCAGTTGGAAACCAGCCTGGTCTCTGTCAAACATGGTAGTACAACTGACATGATCTTGTACACTGAGTTGGTAATATCTTCACATCATGATGGAAGGCTTACTGATAAGAACATTTTATAGTAGATTTAATGCAAAATCTAAAAAAAAAAAAAAAAAAAAAAATATGTTTGTTTGTTTGTTTGTTTGTTTTTAAGCACATGTGTAAGCCAGACAGGAAGATACAGCTAAATGAGAAACTTCAGTAGAAAGTTAAAGGAATTAATGCTCAAGGATTAGAGTTAGAGAGTTATATGGACTAGGAAGTCACTAGGAGTAAATGGTATCAGAGGGGATTAAAATATACCATGTTTACAAATACAGCCTCTGTGCTAGATAAAGTAAGATACCAGCCTGGAAATCCATCCAGTATTGTAGAAGAGGCTCATAATCAAATTAGTTAAGATGGCAACCCAAAAAGAGCTCCAGTAAGGAATTAGGTTTCTACAGGAAAAAATAAAAAATAAAGAAAAAATGCCTTAAAGATAGAATTAACACTAAATCCTGTCTCTACTGATAGTCAACAATATTAAAGTGTAATAAAAAGGAAAAAAAAGGCATCTGGAAGGGTCTCCAATGGCCTGTGCACCATTTCAGTAAGCACTGTGGATGCAAATGGTTAGTACTGATTGTCTAGAGGGTTTGGATATCTTAAGAGTCATGGTTGAGCTTGTTCACTTCTAACTTTTAGGGCCTCAATGTGCAGATATTGTTGCACTGGTGGGTCCAAACCTGAATACATCTGGTTGAACACTAATCAGATTTACTCATTTGCTTCCAGTGACAGGACCCATAAAGTGCTTTAGACAGAATAGCTATATATGTATATATGTATATATATGTATATATGTATATATATATGTAGCTATATATGTATATATATACACACACACAGATAGGCACACACAAAGACATATGTAAACAGGCTGCCAGTGCAGAAGTGATTGGATTGGTTCAGATCAACTAGTTCTCTGTATGAATTTGTATGGGTGTGATGTGCATACATTTGTCTGTCCCTCTGTGTGGTTTTCATGCTCAGTCACATCAAGCCTCTGGCTATGCATAAACAGTTTGGTGTGGATGGCTACAGAGCATTTCCCTAGGGATAACTGAACCTCACTAATGTAGGATATGTAGAAGCCATTTAACCCCTACCAGCTACCTTTCCCTGCGTTAATATACCTGAGAGCAAGCAAGGAACATTAATGAGGATAATTGCAGTCTGAAAGCTGCGAATATTTTAAGACTGCAACAACTTCTCCCTTCCTATGGGCATTCTTATAGACATATTCCAGAGATGTTCAGCAACAAAAGTTAAGGCTATGTGGGGACTTTGGCAACAGAAAATTAAACTTCAAAGAACTATAGGACCAGGCAATAATGGAGATTCATTTGGGGATGCACAGGGAAAATAAGGACTTTCAAATGAATGCTTGATACAAAGCCACCACAAGCAGCAACTTTTCTGAGCTTTCATTTAGGAAAGAGATGGAGAAGGAGAGGGAGACAGAAGAATTTATATAGTTGTAGTTTATAGTTATATAGTTATATAGTTATATAGTTATATAGTTGCTGCTCTATGAAGTTACAGTACTGTTAAACTGAATGCTGAACAGCAGATGGCATATTTACACCCAGTATATGAGACTATTGTTGACATGGTTTGTAATAGCAATGTTGATCTAAATGCCTATTTCCTCAGTATGTGTATTATCCTGACAGTAATCTGCAAGGAAAGAAAACCATCTGGAAAATTTTCAGTTAGCATAATCTGAACTGAATTAAATACTGTAAACTCACATGTTGCTCAAGGGAAAACTTCCCTCAGGTGGACTTTTTGTGCTGTACACTAGCCTCACCTAATCCCATGTGTGCACACAATGCCATATTTCCTGCCTTATTTTTAATAAATTGCTATGAATTGCACTCTCCTGTATAACTTTTCTCCCAGTAAGATGTATTGAATCACCCAACTGAGGGCAATACCAGCTTAAATAGACATAACTTGAGATATCTCAAGCCATCCCTAAACTCTTTGGTTCTGAAGTGGTACAGGTTTTTTCCCTAGTGGAAAGTTTATACCTTGAGGATATATGTGTATAAAAACTACATTGAAACAAACTGCATCCATCATGTTGTCATTGTTGTTATTGTTATTATTATTATTATTATCATCATTATTTTAATGAAAACAAGATTTGAATAGAAGCAAATGAACCAATCCTTATATTCATTTAGATTCTGACTGAACAAATCTGATAGTCTTCAGTGGAACTTTGATATCCATGTTTGAAGAAAGCACATTCTTTTCTCCTCTACCACTCAGGATCAATCTGGAACATGCCCTGAGTGCTTGACAAAGTCAGAATCTGAAACAGTTTATGAGAAGGTTGAAGGGTTCAGGAGGAGGACTTAGGACCTAGCTATTAGCCCTAGATAATTCTTTGACATTAATTTCAATGATAGTAGGATCAGGTCTTCAGACACAGAAGCACAGCATGCACTACATCTTTGACCATATGGAGAAGTCATTGCACCTTTCCAAGTGTTCTGAACCAGAGAGAATCAGCTTTAGGAAAGCTAGGGCTATTAAGATATTCTATTGCAGCTTTTCACACCACATATTGTATTATAAAAATTGAGACAGCATTAAAATAAATAAATAAATAAATAAAAAACTGTTCATTTTAGAGCTTACTTTGGTGTTGACCTTTTTATGATGTCTTTTTCCTTCCAGCTGTTTTCTTTCATATTTATTGCAAGTGCTTTTTATTGGAGCATAGCTGTCCAGAAATCGGTGCTTTTGAAGGCAGAGTTGATACACAACTGAACTCTTCTAAATGGCCTGCTCTGTTTACATGAGGCTTTTTAAATAACAAAGATCAGAAAGCAAGTTCTGAGCATTGATGTGGATTTCATCATTTATCATCTGCAGAGTACAATGTTCTTGCAACTACAAAAGATAAAACCTTAACAGAAGATTGTAATAGAAAGAAATATCCCTTTGTAAATCTTTGTTGTGCAAATTGCTGTACAAGCAGTTAATTCTCATTGCTCCCAGTAGGTGGACCAGTCACTTGAACATCTTTAATACTTTGAATGTAAAACTGTAACAAGGTCTGATTTTGACATATGGGCTATTACTAGATTTTTATAATTTTAGAACCATTCCTGCATATTTGAAGTTATTGACAAGTTTCCCATTGATTTCAGAAGTTTGTGATAAAATTCACTCTTTTTATGAATTAATTAGAAAGTCCCCTTTTTGGACTACAAATATAAAGAATGAGATGTTTACCATGAAAGATCTGTACGAGATCATTTGAAGAATGATTCACTGTTGATATATAGCTGGAGTTGTTAGCAAATATATATTTAAATCACCACAATTTCAGTGAAACCAGAAATGCTTAGAACTTAGAAATTTCAGATGGATAATTAAAAACAAGCTATGAACTTACTGTCCATTAACTTGAACTTTCCAAATCAGAATGCCATGATGCTGTAGGAGTTTGTCAGTACCCATCTGAGTGGAGGCATTCATCCAGTGACGCTAGTAAGGCTCATGCATGTCTCCGTTTTTGCTAGCTATTGCTATTGGTTGGTTATGGTATCAAGCCCAGCAGCAGCAATAGCTCCTAGGTAAGTTCAAGGTATTCTCTTTTGCATCAGCTTATCTACCATCAATAGGACTGAGAGAAATAGTGAGGAAAGCCCTTTCCTGAAATGTAATTAAGTGTATTAAGAGAAATTCTTAAAATGCCAAGTCTCCCATACCGACATTGTAAGGAACTACAACCCTTCTGGCAAATGCTCTTGTTTAGATTGAACACACCCTTTCCACCCCAAATTACCCTCTCCACAATATGCTTAGGCCATTGTCTGTGCAGAATTCCAGCAGGAATCTCTTGGGGATACTCAACAGTATCACACCCTGGATTTGGTTTTATCTTTCATTTTATGTGTGGTCTTGCTATTAGATGCATGAAGATCTTTAAAATACCAGCCCTCCTTACGCTGCACAGTAAAATCCCTCATTGAAATTAGTATTGGAAGACACTCGTTTTTCTAAGCCTAGCAATGCAGTTCCAAACCTTATTCTTTAAATAAGAAATATAATGCTAATTATGTTGGTGGTTTTTTATAAAATACTTTATTAAGAATAATAAGAATAAACAAGGATACAAAAATACCGACTTTATTAACTAATGAAGATGCCATTAATTACAGAAGATTTGCAATACAAGTTATAACCACAGTGTTCCCTTTTCATTAGGCTTTCAACTAGTTGTCTTTAATGGGAGCATTAATTTTCCCACTTAAATATGAAAAAATACTCTTATCATACACTGAATTCCACAGGTAGCTCCCTGAAGTTAGATCCCACACAAGGAAACACCATACGTAAATGCCCAAGAGTATATCTAAAAAGGAACACCATAAAATATTAGGATGAAAAGCCATGTCAGTTCCTGCCAGCAGCCCCAACATTCATAAAACAATAATATACCAGTGCACATAAAGGAGGAAGAAAATAATCAATAAGGAAAGAAGACTAAATAACCAATCCTACTGGTTTCATACAGGCTCCATGGGGGTGAACTGGTTTACAACCAGCCTTCCAGAAGGATGGCAATAAAGCCTCGCCTGCTGTTTCAGTTGCTGTGAAGTCCAGAACTGGTGTGCTTTTTGGTGTACAAGGATGCATATAGTTCAGTGCACAGCTGTAGGGAAAAGCATTGAGCAAATTTCAGCCCCCGCTTTTTGACAATCACATTCACTGATTTCAAGGGACGTTTTGCCTGAGTAGATTTTGACCCTCAGAGACATATTTGGACCCTCATCTGAAAAAGTGAGTATCTCTGTCAAGTACATTGGCATTACACACAACAAAGATCTGCAGAATGCCTCAGAGAATTTTAGTCTTAAGCTAGAGAAGATTTCAGCAATAGCAGCAAAAATCTGGACCAGTACATTCCCAATGAGAGCAACAGTTTCTCTGAGAGTCATGAGGTTTATGAGAGAAAAAGAAATAGGGAAAAAAGCCTTTTTAAGGGGAAAATATATTCATTAATGAAAGGAAGAAGTCTCAGTCAGTTCCAATGCCCAAAGAAAATTGATAATTAATTCAAACTAACTTCAGTAGCGCAAATCAGGTCTTAGGTTTGAATCCCAAAATTTCATATCCAATTATTACACTTTTCAGAATCCATGAACTAGTTGCAGCAAGGAAAAATGAAGATGAAATTCAATGGAGTCTAAGAATGTTCTTAGATAAGGGTTTAGGTTCTGTACCCTTTAATTTTAATATGAGTAAAATCACATTTACAAAGTAAATTCCAGATTCCACTGAAGTCAATAAGAGGCCTTCCAGAAATTTAGATGGGCACTAGATCAGGTCCCCCCTGTTATTATTGAGAGAAATAATAGAACAAAAAAAAAAAAAAAAAAAAAAAAAAAAAGTATCTATAGAGTGTCCTTTCTTAAGAGAATCCTGTAGTTATAACAGTTGCCTGGTACGGTACCATTGGTACCAACAAGAAATATTCACAGGAATAAATGAAGTACAAATTCATTACCACATACCATTATTTTTCTCTTCACTTGCTCTTCAGAGCCTCTTGTGCCCTCGATAATGAGTTAGGGAGAGCAAGAACATCTGATGAGCAAGTGCATACAAACATGTTAAGTTCTGGAGCATCTACTCTGCAAAAATTTTACTGAGGCACTGCCCAGAACAAACAGGTAAAAATCCTTACACATTGTCTAACAAAAAACAGTATTTTTATCATATATATATATATGTGTGTGTATATATATATATAAAAATCACAGTCTTCTGCACAGCAGAAGCTTATAACTAAAATATTTTAGGGTTCAATTTTTTAGATAGACTTAAAATGCCTGCAAATTAACACAGTGAGCACATAATTCTTAGAATACAAAAAGTGAACATGGAATTATATATTTCATCCACATTCTACTTGATTGATAACAAAACTCGCTTGGAGTTTATTCAAAAGTCTCTCTTAAAAAGTCAATCATTTCAGTATGCTATGGGCCGTATATACTTAGTAAGAATATACCGTTTACATATATGGCAATAATTAATTGTAAATACAACAGGCTAAATCCTGCCCTCTTTAGGCCAGGTGAGTGAGAGAGCCCAAAAGGAGCATAAAGCCTTCAGAGGCAGACAAGAATAGATCAAGACAGACTATCCATGTAGCATCCACAACCTCAGATCCCTTGTACAGGGAAGTTGCATCTTGTCCAAAGAGACTATTTACATCAGGAGAGATTTCAGAAGTTCTGCTTGCTAAAATACTTTTTCCTATGCACCAGTAAACTGCTGAATGCTTGACACAAATTTCAGCAAGCCAAGCCACTTAAGCATGGGTCGAAACTCATCCTAGTACACCAGGAGAAGTAAGCATATTTGAGTCCCACTGAAGTCGAAGTGCACTGCTGAAGAAAATAATTTGGTGAGTCAACATGAGCACTGCCTCCCATGACAGCTCCCCTGAAGCTGTTACTTTCTGCCAGGGCAGAATTCAGCCCTGCATTTTTTGAATTAAATGAAATGTTCTTTTGTATATATACATCATGATGTCAGCTTAGCGGCTACGCAGTTAGATATGATATGCATACCTTACAATTTGCTACTGGAAACATGTACAATTACATAGTCACAAGTGAAGTAACAGTGCAGTTACTTATGAGATTACAGTAGTAAAAATAACTGTATATATATTGTATCTGCTTTCCAGAAATTACAACCCCCTATAATAACATATTGCCATCTGCTAATTGTGTAATGATTCCAGACATATAACTAAATGCCTGAAGCAGAACAAGCACTTTTCACAGATGCTGAATAGTTGTTCCCTTTCCCAATCAACATAATGGAATGAGAGTTCTACATACTGGCAAGAAACACAAGATACTAAACAACTAGTGATGTTTTCCATGTTTCATACAAGATCAGATCCCTGCAATAGTTTTATTACCCTGAAAGGAACTATACAAAGGATATGTTTTTGACCAAACTAAGGTAAGGTCTTATCAAATATCTGAAGTCTCTGAAAAGACTATCAATGTATAACTAACTTTTACCAGTACTAAGTCTCTCAGCCAGGTATTAGATTCAACTATACTTCTTCCTGATATAAACAGAGTTATTTTAATGAAATACTTAGGAGCATATGAATTTTTAACACTTGCCTCTTGAGAAAGATTTGGACATATTTAGTTGAAATTTCTTTTAACGGCAAAAATTTGTTGATGGTTAATAAGGATTAATTGGAGTTGGACTTGATGATCCTTATGGGTCCCTTCCAACTCAGGATATTCTACAATTCTGTGATTCTGATTTTTTAAATCTTATCAGATACACTTTTTAGCATTGTAAATTCACAGTTACTTCTGTGACTAACTGTGAACAAATTATAGTTTGCTAACCAATCTGTTTCTGTATCTCTTCCTTGATCCAGAGGGTTTTTGATATCTCTTGTGGGACCAAATACAGAATTAAAAGGGACCAAGTGCAGAACTAGAGCCTATAGGTACTGTGCAAAAAGAAGTGATACCGACTTCCATAAGAGCTCCATTGAAGGAATGCTTGTCAAAATTGGTCAACAATGAAAAGACTAATTGCTAAAGAGACTATTTTTAAATGAAATATTGAAATATTTGACCTCTCATAAAGGGGTAAGAGAAATATGGTCATATATGCTGTAGTTGATAGACGTATATATCTCTCAGTAGATCTTTTGTCATAAATGAAGAGAAATACATGGCTCACAGAAAGAATAAGATGTGTTAAATAAAGCTATAATTTGTTTCTCCTTTAAAGATAATCTGAAGAGCAGCATAAAAGAGGTCATATGATCTTTTTCTACAAAACCATTTATAATACAGTAATAATATTTTTGCAAAATTGTTTACCCATTCAAGTATCTTCAGGAGATATGTCACCATACTTGCATATACTGTAAGTCACTCCAATATTTATAAAACAACACTGACAGACAAAACACTGAAAACATCCATAAATATTAAAAGAAGCTCAACAAACTTGACTATCAAGTAGTTAAAAAATTGTTGATCTTTACATTACACATTAATTCTATGCTGTCCAAAATCTGTGAATGGAAGTTCTTGAGTTTTTCAGGGTTTTCTGTAGGTCATCATGATCTTGTGTATCCACCGAGAATAATATGAGACCCGAACAAAAATCCCAGGACGATTTCGAATGGCACATCCACGGCCAGGAACAATGACACCCACTACTATTTTCAGCCTGTTTTGTTCACAAACCAAGGGACCTCCATAATCACGCTAAAAAAAAAAAAAATATATATATATAATAATAATAATTTCTGAAAGTGTTACAAGGAATAGTTCTCACTTGTCCATTATTGCCTGGTTTCTCTTTGGTAGGACCTAGCTTAATGAACAGGCATTATAGTTATACTTACCATAGGACAAAACACAGCTTCCAATATCTCTTTCACAGCCAGAATTTACATGCAACTAATCCTTCTTTATATATGATTCTAGTAACTTCAGACTAACAGCTCTTACTTAGTTTTAGCTAACCGCAAGTACACTGTTTATGTGCAAATAAGCGAGGTGAGGAAGAAGTGAGCTGACTGAGAAATATATTTGTTGTGATAACAGACTTTGTTTCAAAGCTTACTGACAGAACAAGGTAGTTATCCCTCTGTGAGTATTCCAAAACATTGGGATGAGAATCTATGTGAACGAATACACAGGAAAAAAAAAAAAAAAAAAAAAGTGTTTTGCAGTGTAGAAAATGTAACTTGTTAAATCACTCATGTTCATTATTCTGTATGAATGAGACAGGTATGCACCTCTGCATGTACTCAGTGGAAAATTGGTGCATGTCCTACTCAGATCAAAGTCTTATTTAGCACTAAAATCCATACAGATTAAATTAGATTCAAAGTGTAATTTAGATACATTCACATAGATTCAGAACTTGAGCACAGATACTGAAGTTTTAAATCAAGCAAAGCTTAATCTAGCAAATTAGCATCAAAAGTAGGCAGTAAATGTTTGTACTGGCTAGTGAGACTGTTTAAAAAGATAATAGCTAACAATTAGCATTTTATTCTCTCTGAGTCACCAGAAGAATGGCAATGCTTGTCCTTTATTTGTTCAATTAGCTTGATCTGATTGATAGCAATAGTCAGGTAGCTATTGAGGGGTGGTAGTGGTTTTAAACCTCATGTAAGGATGAGAACAGCTACGTGTGCATTTGTAGTTTGTGTTGGCTAGGCACAATAGTATGGATGAGGTCAGTCCGTGAGAGATTATCAGAATTATTGCCCCTGAGAATGATCAGAAGGTTTGGATTATGCTTGCAGCAATGACTTGATCCATGTGGCTTATGGGTGAGTAAGCAACGAGTGATTTTAAATCTGTTTGTCAAAGACAGATTGAGTTGGTTATTAGTGTGCCTCATAGGGTTAGAAAGAGATAATGTAGGTGGTCTGATGGGGGTCCTATTAGTAAGGCAACCTGTAAATACCATGCTCACCTAATTTGAGTAGTAGGGCACTGAGTAGTATTGTGCATCCAAGGGGGGCTTTGGGGAGTCGTAGGTGTAAGGTTTTTAATACGAAACTGTAGTTCACTTAGATCTGGGGCTCAAACACAGTAATTTCTGTCCAGGGAAAATTTACACTGAATCTAGAAAACTAGCTGCGAAACTAGGCATTAAATGTGTTAGGTAGTGAGATACAGCTTCAAAAAATACAAGCTAACATTTCACATTGAATTCTCCCTGGATCACCAGAGAAACAACAATGCCTGACCTTTATTTGGTGTTTTTTTTTTTTTTTTTTTTTTTTTTCCCCGACTGATTACAGATTAGTTCCCACATGAACAATGAACTATGTCAGTATCATCAAAGCTACTCATAAAACATTTTTAAGAGTGGAGTTTCACCTGCCAATCTGATTTTGTTTCTCTGCCTGTTCTTTGCTGAGGAAAATAGCTTCAAAGGGGAACTCAGGGAGCCGGAAACCATGTGGTGATTAAGACTGATTGCTAATATTAATTCAGTCCATTTCTCCTTGCAGGGGAAAACAAAGCACAGGAACCCCATCAGACTTCCATGCAGATGTTTCATTTGTAAACCTTAACATGTCTAAAAACTCATCTATGATGAAATATTTGATTTTGAAGAAACAAAACAAAACAAAAAACCTACATTTTGCTGTAATAAGAGGATCCTGGGGGATATTAATAATAAAAGGAAGAGGCGTCAGCCTGATGAAGACTTAGTTTCACCATGGTAGTACCCCTGGGTAGGGAAAATTTCACTGTTTAGTTAACATTGGTATTAAGAAATAATCTCTTTTTCTCCAGGTATTGAATACATAATAATACTCAGGACTGCCTTCTTTCTAGACGTCACTTCTTCAGGCAGATTTTCCACACACAAAGATATCTTCCTACCATAAATGATTTACAGCATTTCTCCTCAGATGTCCTTTCTCTAACATCAACACTAGTCCCAAGAAAACCAACTGTATCAAATTACACTATCTCTGAAGTGCTTTCTCCTCTACTCAATATATTATGGCTCAGGCTTGATTAGGGAGAAAAAAAACCTCCTCTGTTCTGTCTAATACTGAATCTCATGTTTTTTGCATCTTTCTTTCATAACTTTACTGAGCAGTGACTTTTTGGGTTTATTTATTTTTTATATTCTTTATTTTGTGTGCAAAACATTATCTAGCTAAATAGTTAAATTTGCTCCAATCTTTGTGTTCTGTACAATACGGGCTAACATGGTCTGTGTGCTAGCAATAACAACTTATTTTGATTGAGTAGAAAGCAAATTTATCTCAGTCTAGCAAAGTGTTTAGGCACCTGAGTATATTTAACACGTATGTAAGTCCTTTGCTGATGTGGCAGTACAGTGAGATTGAAGCAAAGGAACATCTTCCCACACTGGCAGAAAATAGATCACTAGAAATGCAAATCATTTTCCAATGCAGAAGACTCACATATGTATTCTGTGATTCTGTGTATTGCATACAGGTTTGATGCAATTAAAGAGAGAATAATTATAAAAACTCTAGTAAATTATATATATATATATAATAATTATAAAAACTCTAGTAAATTAAAGAGAGAATAATTATAAAAACTCTAGTAAATTATTTCTGAGAAAGAAATAACCATGTTGATGGCTTTAATAAACTCATAGGAAATGTAATATTTACCTCACAAGGCCCAGCACCAATGGTTTCAGCCACGGCACAGATTTCTGACTCATTCACAATGATCTTCCCTTTGAGATATTGGTTGCATTTCTCATTCCCCAAAATAAACAGGTTTGCTACTCGGAGAAGGCCATCATAGTTAACTACTAGGATTGAAAATATAATGAAAACTTTACTCTCTTTTAGGAAAAAAAAAAAAAAAAAAAAAGTATTGAAGATCCAGTCTGGATAAGTTTACTCAGATAATGTTATTCTTTGCACTTTCCCCTGGTACTCACATTTTTGTTCATCCTCACTGTTATCATGCATATAATCAAACATATCATGCAAGTCTTTTGGATTTCGTATATTTGCTACAAACAAAATTTGCAAGAAATTTGCTTTGTGCCGTGTCTCTTCAGTTCTCTGAAAATATCTGGAGATATTTTTTATATTAGAAGAAATGGCTAGATAACTGAGGTTATTCTACAATTTACTACCAGCTTGCCTTGGCACATCATTGATAGCAGGAAAAGTGAGAAATGTTGTCACTCTCATCAGCAGAGCAAGGATTTCACTCCATGCCTTAAACAGGGGTTAATGTGCAACAGTGGCTGCTCCAGCCTAGGGAAGGACCTGTGACTTGAAAAATACTATTCCAGTGCAGAGTTTTTCTCATTCAGTGCTGGCTCAGCTACACTGAATGACTTTGTGCCTGCAAGGGCAGACCCACAGCTTTATGCAATCTCCATTCATCAGCATGAAGCAGGAGCCCTGTGGAGCTTGTTCTTGTTCTACATGTCAAAAGACAAGTCTGTACAAGTTGCAAAGACAAATAGAAGGCCCAGACCTGCCCATTCTCTTCAGGGCTATCAATAAAAAGTGCCAGCCTTGCCCTTCACTGAATTGTTATCCTGTTTTCTAAAGAATAGAAAAAATAAAAATAAATAATAATAATAAAAAAAAGGATGTAACACTTTTTCCTTCCCTGACTGGGATGCTATGAGGATTATATTAAGTAGCGTGTAAAATATAGTACAAAGTCCTTAGATGACAGATGTTATGTATTTATGGTATTACATAACTCCACAGCATTGCAAATTCCATTATCAGTTCTCTTAAGCTAAACTTTTCTGTGATGCTGCCCCAGCCCTACCTCCCTGTCTCCCAGATAGCCATTCCCCTCAGAAGAAGGCTAATACGGCCATGCTGGGAACATCAAAGGCAGTCGTCTGGGGGAGGACTGGTACAGATTACTTGCCACCCACAAAGAAATGTGGAATAATGGTTACAAGGGAGAGAACCTAGTTTCTGCTCTGGTTCCAGGACAGCATGAGTACATTGCTGCTGCTTACTCAGGGTCTGTGGCAAAATAACATTTGAGCACAGTAATTATTGCAATAATTATTGTCAACTGGCAGCTATTAACTTTATCATCAACACATCATTAGCCAGATAGAGTATTTACCAAACTAAATAAATGTCTGTTCTCTCACATATTTGTATTTACTTCACACAAAAAACTATGCTTAATAAACATCATTAAGGTTGCAAAGTCAAGTACTCAAAAGTTAGGAAATACCAGAAAGGGCTGCCTGTGTATTCTTAATATACTATCTTTGTGTACGTTAATTATAACAATGTCTTTGATTACATGATGCTGTATTAATTTTTCCACAGGGTGGCCTGCTTTGGGATATAGAAAAAAAAGTGCTCTAGTAGATGGATGAGAATTTTTCAAAAAAGAGTTGTAACTCTTCAAAACAATTCTGCCAGATTTTTTAAACATGTAAAACAATATTTTTATAGTTTGTTCTTTGAACCATTTGAATCATTTTGCCTGTCTTTGGAGGAAATAAATAAATAAAAGATGGGGTAGAAAATATTTTAAATGAAATTATCTTAGATAAAATGCTCAAAGGTTTTTTTTTAAAAAAAGTTGAAAGTGCATTTTATAACAAAAAGTGTTGGACAAGCACGGCATGAGGCAATACCACCAGCCTCACCTATAACAAGAGGAAGGAAGTTAGCTGTCAATGTTTTCATTTAGTTTTTTAAAAATAGTTTCTTACATCCAGTGTATCCCCATCCATAAACACTGCAACTGGTCTTCTCTGGAATGGTACATCCAGAAATGGGCAATCGGATTATTTCTACAAAAGTTGTCAATATGGCAGGTCTGAAAAGAAAATGAAAAATAGACGTAAGGAATTTTACTTCACATTCTATAGTCTACCCTAAAAAATGATTTTAAGTGCTATTATAGACCACAGCAGTTAAAAACTGTGCCAATTCTTTACCTTTCTCTTCCTTCTCTGAAGAATAGCTTGGATTCTTCTACCTATTTTTTGTGTTACAGCTGTGAACTGTCAAAAGATTTCTTGAAATGCTGTCACCACTTTTAAGCTATTTAACTTGGGTTTTCATCTTCAAAAGGTAAGTAATGATATTTCATTTGAATATATAGTTTTGTTAATACAGAGGAAGTTTGAAAGCTTATATATGCACAAATATCTTAGTTACAATCTGCTGCTTATTCTATAAATGAAAAGCATATACTAGCCAATGTGTGTGTATATATGTATATATAAATACAAAGCACTGTAGCACTGTAAATTAAACCTGGTTATCAGGAAAAAAGTATTTAGGCACTATATTTCAGAAGTAACATCTGTTCTGAGTAAAGTGAATAAACAAGAATTTTTGCATATATCAAGTGAAATCCATCCACTTACTTAATATGTTATTTCTTTATGTGCCCAGCAACAACTGACATCAACATCTTATTATTAGAAGATGTCATCTTCATGTCATCACTTTTAGAGATGTCATCTGCAATACCACAACTGTACAGAACTGAATTTGCAATGCTTATTTAGGAAGAATTTAATACAGTAGCTGAAAATCCTGGAATTAGCAATAGTAGCTACTAACCTGCTAAGTTTCAGCAAGACCAAATCTGACCCTGCAGGACCATATACCAGTTGAGATATATTCAGAACTTGTCTGTGCTTCTCCTCTCCCTTTCCTTTGATATTATGGACTCCAAGCCAGGCTTTGTAGTCTTTCAAATCTTTGTACCTGAAGTAGGCAGAGCTGGTTAGAATTTTGCTGAATGTATAACAGAATAACTCAAAAAACTCTGCATACTATGATTGTACTTGAAGATCTTAACTAACAGTCTTCACTAGAAGTGGGTCTACACTGCCAATTGTTATTCCAAAATCAACATGCTCAAATGTATGCTTTTGGTCTAAAGTTACTACAAAATTTTATCGTTAACCATGACTAAAATGTAATTTTTGTTTCCTACTAGTATCCAAACATTTAGATGCTTGGAAGTATGAACCTCGAAACTTTTCAAGATTTCCTTAAGAATTCTATTTTATTGTGTCTAGTTCAGCAGAAGCACGGGATTATTTTCATAAAGAGGCAATTGTGTAACTCGTACACTTGGAAAACATTCATACCTCTACGTAAAATAAAGTTTTAGCTTAACAATAATAATAACAGAAAATGGCAAGGTCCCAAAGGAATTTTTATATCAGGTGAGCAGTGTTAAAGCCAAAAAGGAGTGAAAACTATTGCATTTAAGTTAAGAATTGTTGTGCTTTTAAATAACAGGAGATACATATATTTCAATATTGCAAAGCTACAGACTACTGTACCGAGAAGGGAAACACTGTCTTGCTGTTAGAACCCACTCTTCCTTTATCAAAGTACCTCCACAGATATGCTTATTCCTGAAAAACAAAATAAAATAAATTATGTTTTTTTTTTTTTTTTTTTTCTACCTGGACAAAATTTCTAAAGAGTGTTGCTGTCAGCTTTCATTTATGTATTCCTTAGGTGTAGGGAAAGGTGGCTGAATGACAGCCTGTGGAAACATTTCACTGTCCATTTTGAATGCATGTAGTAGCATGACTTTCCAGATTTGCTTCAGTTTGTATAAGCCAGGAGGAAAGATAAAATCAGTTTATTTATTCATTTATTTGTTTGTTTTCACAGATGGATTTATAATAAGAGAGCTATCTTAAAAAATAAAATAAAATAAAATAAGAAGTGGATTTTTTTGTAATAGGAACTGGACTGAAACATTCAATCAAGACCCCAAACTGCCAACAGATGTAAACAACATTTTTCAAGTATTATTCAAAGCATTGACCTCAAGGTGGAGAGTTACTATTTGATTACCAGTCCTATGAGATTTCCATCCACACATACTTCAGTTGGAAACAATCTGCAATGTATGACATCCTACACATGATTATAGAAAACCTGCAGTATAATATATCAAGTAAAATTAAAACAATTAAACATGACATTTTTTTTTTCAAAAATAAAGCTGACTTTGGAATGCAGATTAATTAGTTTCCTTCTTTGTACCCCCAAAATCACATTTATTTTCTACAGCTCTTTGGAAAGTGAATCAAAATTGTCAGCAATTTGGGAGAAACTTGAAATCTTACAAGTTATAAATTCAAATTACACAAATGTTCACAGCTTTACAGGAATTGTTGGAAGAAGTCCAAACTCTATATAGAGTTTAAATAAAGCAGAATAACACAGATGCTTTCCTGTTTTGTGTTTTTTGATTGTTTGTTTTCATTTTGTTTTGTTGTTGGTGGTCTTTTACTATTATTATTATTATTATTATGTTATTATTATTATTTTTGGTTGTATTTTGTTTGAGGAACAGACTGTCTGGTCCAAGAGGCTGGGGTCTATAAAATCTTGATTCTGTCCAGTTTTACTATTAATGTCACAAAAAGGAACATAAATGTGGTTCCTTCATGTATATATCATTATTTATCAATGCAACTTTACAAGTTTTCATCATCTGCTTTACCAGACTGACAAGTAGACAGATGAAGGTTACACTTTTTATTTAAATGTAGCACAAAATCCAAAGCTGATTTCCTGGAATGGATGAAATTCCTCCAAATATATTTAAATATACTTAATAACAGGATCTGGATCATATGTATAGGAAAGCATGTCATTGATTAATTTAATTAATTTAATTAATTAATTAATTTTATAAGTGGGAATTGATTGCAAATATGCAAGTTTGTAAGCAGCACTAGGACTTTACCATTCAGACACAGCACTTCTATTTTGAGATGTATAGTTAGACTTTTTCAGAATAAAAGTTAGGATACAGAATCATTTATGAACCCTCTACCCCTCCAAGAAAAATTCTGGAGTCATTAAGATTTTGTTTCAGACAAAAGTCTATCTGCTTCCCTGGTAACAATACAAAATAAAAGTACATTTTTTTACCTACATGTTAGACTTATGTAATACTTAAAAATATATTTTGCTTCTGGAGTATTTGAGGAATCCCTTTTTTTATTTATGAACTCATCTGCTTAATGGAATTTTGTAGTATAGCACAAAACCCAGGGTCAGTTTGCTTAACTTTAGCTATTTACATTTTAGGCACTCAGAGGTAATTCACCTTTCTTGTCTAAAAGTTCATCAGCCATCAAGGCTGCTTTAAAAACAGTGGCTAGATAAACTTTTCCAGAGTGATTCAGCATTTCAGTCCCTCTATGTGTTTATTTAGTCCAGGAATAGAATTGTGTTCCTCTAGAAATTTATTTCTTGGCCATCTGCTAAACTTTTAGAAAGATATAGACCACTACAATATGAGCCCATGAAATGGGAACATTGACAAGAATGGGGAGGACTCCCAGCATTTCTCTAGCAATGAATATAGAAAATAGACTTTTTGTCTTTTCTTTAGCCCCAAAGTATTAGTTAAGTTAAAACATGTTTTTAAAAGGGATGACATATGCTAATAGTAACAAGCTCTACTGTAATCTGTACTAGGAGACAAAAAAAAAAAAAAAAAAAAAAAAGATGCTTGAGCTCTATTTCCTGCTATCCATTAGTGATTCATACTTCTAGCTGATGAGTTATTAACCAAAGAGTAATGAACACAAGAGGCAGTAATTCTGTGTTCTGGCTTTTACACAGTAGCAAACTAAGATCTGCCATAATGTAATACACATTTCCAGATGTACATGTTAGGGTCTTGATTTACAGCGTGAAAGAAATTTCCTTATAGCTCCTACTTATTTTTTTAATACAAAATACATTTCAATTGCATGCAATTTATGAGCAGAAAGCTAAATGAAGCATGGGTGTATATTCTGAATCCAATACTTCATATCTAAATGGACTGCTGTTAAAATAGAGATATTGACATGAACCTCAATTTTCTTCTAATAATCTATAAAATAAACAGCTTAAGGCAGGGTGTTAAGCGAATGACAAAAAGATCTGCAGTAGACAATCTAAAGAATCCAAAGACTAGAATGCTGTTTATGTTTTATAAGTTTATATGTATAAGTTAGCAATAATTAACATATAACTGTTTAATTGATGGACTGAAAACTATGGAAACACCAGATGTTCCAGGAATGATGATTTCCTTCTTTTACAGGATTTAACTGCAATCTACAAGTCTCCTTACTATGATCAACTTTTTCTACAGTTCCAAAACAAATATCCTGTTAGATGATTTGTCCTTCTTATCAAAGTGATAATTACCTGTATGTCAAACTAACCACCCATCCTTCGTTAGTTTGAGTTGGGATTCCATTTACAACTCTCAAATGTTTTGTTGAGGCACAAGGAATGACAGTATCTGAAAGCAGGTCCAGAGATCACATTTTACTAAAAACAGCGGTAGGAAACCTGTGCAGTTACACATAAGGACCACAAGAAGGTCAATATTTATCATGGGTAGTAGAGTGTTCTTTCCTGAGCTAATTAAATATGTTTCTAAAGTATCAAAACTACTTCAAAGAAGCTGGTTCACTCTGTAGAGATATTTGTAGGAAATATAAAATACATATTTTTAAGTTTATTACAAACATTTCCATATTTATAAAGTAAACATTGAAAATCATTACTAGATCTTGCCACTTGCGAGATATGAAGATGAGAATAAAAAGTATAGTAAAGCTATTCTACATTTTCCTTTTTTTTTTTTTTTCAAGCTGTATTTTTTTTTTTTTTAATTGATTTTTTTCTTCCTTCCCAATCAGAAAGAAATGGTAGTCTTGTAGGATATAATGCATGCAGTGTACAGTACATCTGCAAACTTACCATCCACACTGGTTGTAGTAGGAGTTGTATCACCTTCACCTAGACAGACACATAAGATGCACACACAATACAAAATTAAAACACATCTAAAACCTGAACATAGTCAAAATAAACAGCAAAATGCATATTGTTAATTTTAATATTTCATGAAGTTTAAAATTTCAGTGATTCATTCTGTAAAAACACAGTTTGGTCAGGTTAAATAGAATGGAAGAATTTCATACCAATAAAATGGAATAAGAATTAAACATTTTGCAACAGTAGTTTCAAGGATTTCTCATTTTGGGTGAATCTTGAATACATCAGGCTCTCTGAAATGCTTAATTTCCACATTTCATTTAAGCAAGACAAGGCAGAAAAATGAAATTGTCTTTTTTTTCTGTAAGCGTACAGGAACAGTAGAAGTCATGTCATTAAACACAGATCAACTTTAAAGAAATATTCTGATTTCCTTCAAAGTCTTTGAAACTTAAAAAAAATCCCACTATATATGCTATCACAAAGAACTTATCTTTATGAAATTGTATTCCCCAAAATCTGGATTTGTTCTTCCATCTAGTCTAAGTTGTGATGAAGTTAAAATAAGGTTGCTTAAATGTCTTCAAAATTTTTGCCTTCCATAAAGTCTGCAGTGTGGCCCAGTGATATGAGCTAAATGTATGGATGTAGTTACTGAAAATTTGTGTGGGCAAAATTTAAACTGTCCTATCTAGCTAGATTTCTGTCATTACCCAAGTATACAAATGTGTGTAAAGATATATATATATATATATAAATTTCAACTATATATAGTTAAAATTATGTGTATATATATGCATATGAATATGTATGTGTATACGTATGTGTATGAATATGTACATGTAAGTATACATATAGATATACATAGCAAAGTTTGAACAGATCAGTTAAAGACCTAAATACACTTGGTAACTGCCAACATTTTGTTCATACTGGTTAAACTGGTTACCAGTACATGAATAAGCTGTTAGTAGTTTAACACCAGTCCACACAAGTTGCAATTCTAAAACAGACATATTCCAGCACTGGAATCCAGTTATAACAATACTAACCATTACCTACAATACAAACATGACAAATATTTTTTGTGAATATTTCCTTAGGAATTGATAGAATTAACTAAGAAAGGGTGAATAAAGTTTGTATTCAGTCAGTTATTGTTTTTTACCTACATTGACATTTGCACATTTTGTTTACTATTCACATAGATGCCAAAAAAAATTACCTGAGATTTCTAATATCACCCCATAGAAATGCTGCAGTTCAGACTATGAGGAAATGCAGTGAATTACTGATAGGAATGAATTTAACATTATCCTGAACCTCTAGAGATCACAGGCATATATTCGAAAGCCTGATTTATCATTTAAATGTTCTCCAAGGATATATACCACTGTGATTTAGAAATAGGAATTAAAGAGAAAAATCTTGAACCTAAATGTGAATTGCACATTTTTTTTCAGCATTAATGTATTTTTTCCACCTACCTTCAGTTTATTACTGAATTCTCTACGACTTTTATTTCTGTATAGTTGAGCTATTTACCTTTATAACATGCAACTTTAGGTGAGTGATTTTCTTAATTCTTGCCTGGAGTTAAATCATCCCACAAACATCCAAAAGCAGGATCTAATCTATATAGCACATATACACATCATCATACATATAGTGAGTTATCCTCACTTTATAAATACAGAACACACAAACAGACCATGAAGCTCATGCCACAGAAGATAGCTGTCCCTGGGTTTCTAAAGGCCACAGACTTCATTCTAACCACTAGACGATTCTTTGTTTCCATCCAGTCCTCATTCAATAGCTAGATCTGCTGGAATACGTTTGACTATTTGTAATAGCCCTTTTATGCTCCTGCTGCATAAATAAGCCCTGAAAACTTCAAACTGGTCAAGGAAAAAGACCCCTTGTTCATACATTGCACCAGCAGCTTCTCTCCATTCCTTCTTAGTCATATGTAATTGATTCTTGATATGACTACACATTTTCTGCTGCCACAAGTGACAACAGAATCGTATACAGTGACACCATGGTTTCACTGAGACCGCACAGTTGACAATGCCTGAGGCATATCATATCAAGTACTCACATCGAGAAATAGGGCAGTAATCCCAGGGAATGAGAGGATCATCTGTGTAACACCAGGGACCATGAAAATCATCATCTGGATTGCGGCAATAGTTTTTCTTCAGTTTACTAACATCTGGTTCTCTGAATATTTGTATATGCCTACAGGGAAAAAAAAAATCAAAGTGTTGAAAAGCTTTATACTATAGCCCAAATTTTCAAAGGTTAAATATTGCTTTGCCCCACATTGTAATATTAGCTGATTGAGAAGCCTACAGGTCAGTGTTTAGGGCTGGTTAAAATCAAAATGAAGTTGAGTCACAAATATTCACTGGATCTGTGTCCAACTTTCCTCTGGTTGGTATTTTAAGCACTGAGTGGACTTGCTAGAAGGTTTCTAGATCTCTCTCACTTGAGCTAAAATCCCTGGATACCCTCAGAAGGGATCTTTAAACTGATTAGAAGAG